>WNWU01000055.1:2063211-2093902 GCA_012654045.1 Ptyas mucosa
TTGGGGGGGGGGGGAAAGAGAGAAACGTATGTTTTAATTTTGAATATTTGTTTTTTTGTGGGGGGGGGGAAGCGGGGAAGATAACAAAAAGCGAGGAAACACCACAAAAGCATGATCTTTAGTTATGTTAAATGTCCAACCATCGTTCTCCCTTTATCAATGGATCGAGGGCAACAGTAGGAATAAACTGGCCATAATAGCTGATATAGCTGGACCTTCTGGATTGAAAATTCCTGCTGAGTTACACTCCACAGCTGCAGGAAAACAACGAAATAGCAATAGCAATAGCACTTCGACTTATATGCCACTTCACAGTGCTTTCCAGCCCTCTCTAAGCGGTTTACCGAATCAGCCTATGGCCCCCAACAATCTGGCTCCTTATTTTACCAACCTCGGAAGGATGAAAGGCTGAGTCAGCCTTGAGACAGTCAGGATCAAACTCCTGGCAGTGGGCAGAGTCAGCCTGCAATACTGCATTCTAACCACTGTGCCACCACGGTCCTTCCTTCCTTCCTTCCTTCCTTCCCACTTAGCACTATCACTTAGACTTATATACCGCTTCACAGTGTTTTCCAGCCCTCTCTAAGCAGTTTTTACAGAGTCAGCCTATTGCCCCCCAACAATCTGGGTCCTCATTTTACCAACCTCGGAAGGATGGAAGGCTGAGTCAACCTTGAGCCGGTCAGAATCGAACTGCCGAACTGCATAATAATAAATATAATAAGTTATTAAGGTCAAGGATGTGTTCTTTTCTTTGGAAAGTGTCAAGAAAGATAGTAAAGGACATAAAAGCATATCTAAAAGGATGGGGACCCAGATCCATGGCCTTGCCAATAATTCATGCAACATTTCCTTGAAGACTTGATTGGAAGTTGGAAGGGACCTTTGAGGTCTTCTAGTCCAACCCCCTGCTTAGGCAGGAAACCCTACATCACTTTAGAAAATTGGTTATCCAACATCTTAAAAACTTCCAGTGTTGGAGCATTTACAACTTCTGGAGGCAAGTTGTTCCACTGATTAATTGTTCTAACTGTCAGGAAATTTCTCCTTAGTTCTAGGTTGCTTCTCTCCTTGATGAGTTTCCACCCATTGCTTCTTGTTTTACCCTCAGGTACTATGGAGAATAGCTTGACTCCCCCTTCTTTGGGGCAGCCCCTGAGATATTGGAAGACTGCTATCATGTCTCTCCTAGTCCTTCTTTTCATTAAACTAGACATGCCCAGTTCCTGCAACCATTCTTCGTATGTTTCAGCCTCCAGTCCCCTAATCCTCTTTGTTGCTCTTCTCTGCACTCTTTCTAGAGTCTCCACATCTTTTTCACATCGTGGCGACCAAAACTGGATGCAGGATTCCAAGTGTGGCCTTACCAAGGCATTATAAAGTGGTATTAACACTTCACATGATCTTGATTCTATCCCTCTGTTGATGCAGCCTAGAACTGTGTTGGCTTTTTTGGCAGCTGCTGCACACGGCTGGCTCCTATCTAAATGGTTGTCCACTAGGACTCCAAGATCCCTCTCACGGTTACTACAATTGAGCCAGGTATACTGCACCTGTGCATTTGGTTTTTCTTGCCTAAACGTACAACCTTCCTTTTTTCACCATTGAATTTCATTTCTGAAATTCATCTGTGGGGTGACTCTCTGTGAAATTTCTTTTGCTACGTTTCCTTGTGCCACAAGGAAAGAAGGAACCCCCCCCCCCCAGTGCTCGTTACAGCTGAGTTCAAGTGTTGCCTGAGCACCGCTGTCCTTCTCGTTCACCGTTTCGTGGTTGGGTTCTCCCACCCATCCACCCTCACCCCCGGCTGGGGCACGGAGACAAATGCAGACATCTGCACGAGCCCATTTGGAAGGGCTCGGAGCTTGTTGAGGCCTCTGCGTGCCGTGCCGTAAATTCAGGTGGGGATTTGATTCAAATGGACAATCGACTTTTTTTTGTTGTTGTTTGGCGCCTGTTTCAGAGCACCGGAGGAGACAGGAATGGAAAAGTGCAGAAGCCATCTGGGGCATCGGCTGACCTTTCTCTGGCCTTGGTTTGTAACCAACCATTTTTGTTAAGTTTCCAACCGCATCAGAATTGGTGTGCGTGGGAGAATTTTTCTTGTCTTTTTTGGCCTATTTTACCACTTCTATAATCAAGTTTTGCGTCTGCCATTGCATTAAAATCTCCTGCCGCGCAAATGTTTTCATAGTCCATTTCTATCATTTTCTTACGAAAAGTTTTTCGTAAAATTCTTCTTGTTTATGATTTGGCGCATATATTGCTATCAAAAGCATCTGTTTCTTTAAAACGGCAACAGAAGTATGTATTCGAGATACAGGGGGAGAAATAAACCCAAAGAAAATCAATATACATTTTATTCAAATAGACACGAATCATGGTCAAGAATAGATGTGATATGAACGAAGTTGTTTCCTGCAAATTGCATCAGTCATCATCCTTCCTTAAATAGGCTAGGGGAGTGGCCAATTAGCCCCAAACCTTACTCTCGAGGAGACCTCCACCTAAGGAGCCACTCCTGCCTTTTGGCCGCTCTGTGCGCCCGTGCATCAAGAAGAGGCTCCTCCTCTTCTTCCTCTTCTCTTATGGGAGCTTCTGGAGGTTGTGAAGTCCCTGACTGAATCCCTGCCTCTGGCACCACATCTTCTCCAGCCTCCTCATTGTCCCACTCGAGTGCCAGCTGCACAGGCTGCTGGCAAAGCACCACACCAGCTTCCTCGGTATCGGAATCAGCTACTAGCTGCACAGGCCTCTGATGGGCCACAACACTTTCCTCCAAGGGTGGTATACACTTACAGTTCGCAAATGTGAGCTCATGCTCACCTCCACGCATGCGCAAAGCTTTCCGTGCATGCACAGAGCGTCCAAAATGGGACATGATGATGTCCGGGCAGGTGGGCGGAGCCTCTCGCAGCCACCGCTACCCGAACCAGATAGAACGGCTGAATACCACCACTGTTCCCTCCCAAATATCAGACTGCACCTGTCCCCGATCAAACGATGCTTTCGGAGCAAACACGAGGCAGGTGACAGAACGTGCGCCTGTTTCTTGAAATTACCACCGGGTGCAACCGATGAGTTAATGTGACCCGTTTGCTTTCCACTAATAACGCAACCCACATCCAAGATGAAGGCGAAGATAATGAGATACGTTGGGTGATCTAATTCGACATGATGGCATTGAACTTCCAAATCAAAGCAAGCAACCGAGGGCCTTGAAGGAACAAAGTAGGATGGCTGCTTTCTTTTTCTTCAGGCCCACCAAAAGATGTTTTTCCACCCTGGATTCCAAAAACTTCAATTGAATCGAGGCTGTAAGATGATTCAGACGCCTCAATGGAATCAAACCGATTTTTTTTTTAAAAAAAATTGGATCAGTTTGAACAATCCAAACGACGATCAATTTCAATGAATCGTAGAGCCGATATTGCAATTTTGACAGCAAGGTGTAGTAGTGGATAGAATAACGGACTTGGAGCCGGAAGATTTGGCTTCAAATCTCGCCTTAAGCAAGGAAGCTCGCTGGGGGTCTTAGCCTGCCTCTCAGCCCTCCCTACTTCACAAAATTGTTGGGAGTGGGGAAAGAAAAGAGAGGGAGGAATATTTAATATGTGGTTCTGAACACCTTGGAAAAAAAGGTGGGGTATAAATCCAGGTGTGGGCTTCAAAAATTTTAGCAAGGGGTTCTCTGCCCGGTTGCTGGGTGGGCGTGGCCATGGTGGGTGTGGCCTACTTGGCCTCGTGCACTGCGGGGTGTGTGTGTGTTTTTGCCCTCTCTGGGCTCCGGAGGCTTTCCTCAAGCCTCCTGGAGGGCAAAAACAGCCTCCCCAGGCTCCGGAGGCCCTCTAGAGGCCGGAAACAGGCCCGTTTCCAGCCTTCCCAAACTTCCGGTAGACCTGTTTTTCGCCCTCCCCGAGCCTCCGCACACACCCTGCAGTTATCTGCATACAAAATGGGTTGCATGGAGACTCCCCGAGCCTCCGTGCATGCCCTGCACTTACTTGGGAGGGGTGGGGCAGGGTAGGCGGGGCCAGCCAGGAGTGGGATTTGGGGGTTCTCTGAACTGCACAGAATCTTAGCTAGAGGTTCTCCTGAACCCCTGCGAACCCCCAGCAGCCCCACCCCTGTATAAATCCAACACCTGAATTAGGATATTACAAAAAATGAACATGAGGACACACACAGGGAATAATACGCACATTTCTAATGAATTTACCTTGGTGGAAATGCGATTGAAATGAAATCATTCATCCATCTTTGGTGGATCCCCCAAAAAGGCTGGTGCAGGTATTAAATAAGGAGGAGAAAGCTACAAAGACGGACAGACCAGCCACCTGCTTTTCCATATTTGCATTTTCTTCGGTATGCCTCGATTGAACGGTGTGCATCTTCTGGCCATTTATAGAAGAGCCGGTAGAGATGGAGGCGGAGTTAAGCGTGTCATCAGCGCAGAATAGTTACGTTGCAATCAACAGTCCATAACAAACCCTCCTGAATTCCATTGACCTTTATCTAGCTGACTAGATTTCTTGTGTATAGGTTCGAACAAGGCATCTTTGAATTTCAGCTTAACCTACGGTCCTGATTCTTCGCACAATTTGACTTGTGTTGAGTTCCTTCTTGTCACTGCCAACAGGGGAACATATTGGGAAAAGAGAGTGTTCATAGCTGAGACTCGGATTGAGTAAATTCTGGGGCTCCCAAAACACTTATGCCACAATAAACTTCTAAATCTTTCCGATGCCATCCTAATTTTTGTTGTTTTCCTCCAAACAGCAGTTGGGACTCCCAGGATGACACAACTCCAAGAGTCCCTTGCTTCAAATGGGCGGAAGAGATGCTTTTTCTTCTCCTTATTTTTTTGCCAAGCAATTTCCCCTCGAAAGAAAAATCAATTTGCTTACTCTTGGTCAGGTCTCCCCGGACCCCTGCGATCTCCTGAAGTTGCTGAAATATTGATTCTCTGGTTGCCGATCCGTTATGGGACTTGGCTGAGTTTTATCTGGTAGAGTAGATTGGCCATCCATGCATGGAAAGGGGGAAAAAAAAAATTAGGTCTATGGCTTGCTTGCCTTTTTCTTTTCTCTTTTGAGGTCTCGAACACAAGAGTGCAAAGACCTCAGTAAATTACAAAACACATTACAAAAAAGATGTCGAGACTTTGGAAAAAGCGCAAAGAAGAGCAACTTAAAAGGATTAGGGATCTGAAAGCTAGAACATATGAAGCACAGTTGCATGAATTGGGTCTAATCCAGGGGTGAGATTTATCCGGTTCAGACCAGTTCGTGAGAACCAGATGTTAATTTTAATCTGGTTCGCCGAACCGGTAGTTGCGAGGACTGGCTGACTCCGCCCACCCTGCCCCACCCCTTCCAGGAGTCTCCATGCGGCCCATTTTGGATGCCAGGTAAGTGCAGGGCCCTCACAGAGGCCCTGGGAGGATAAAAAACAGGCCTATCAGAAGTACCAGAAGTCCCAAAATGGGCCCATTTCGGGCGTTCAGAAGGCCTCTGGAACCTAGGGAGGGCGGAAATGTCTCCCCCTGCCATGGTGCAGGAAGCCAACTAGGCCACACTCCCATGGCCACCCCCACCCAGCAACCGGGCAGAGAATCGGTTGCTAACATTTTTCAATCCCACCCCTGGTCTAATCTAATGAAGAGAAGGGGTGACATGAATTAGGGGTGACATGATAGCAGTCTTCCAATATCTCAAGGGCTGCCCCAAAGAAGAGGGAGTCAATCTATTCTCCAAAGCACCTGAAGGCAGGAGAAGAAGCAACGGATGGAAACGAATCAAAGAGAGAAGCAACCTAGAACTAAGGAGAAATTTCCTGATAGTTAGAACAATTAATCAGTGGAACAACTTGCCTCCAGAAGTTATGGGTGCTCCATCACTTGGGGTTTTTAAGAAGAGATTGGGTTGGAATGATACAGGGTCTCCTGCTTGAGCAGCCGGTTGGACTAGAAGACCTCCAAGGTCCCTTCTAACCTTCTGACCGGATGGGGGTGATGGGATTCAGACCAGCCACTTCTTGATTCAAGTGCCCTATCTCGTCGCCATGACGTGCGGCCAGGAACGATCAGAATTCCTGGAATAATAATAATAATAATGTTATAATATTAACCCAACCGCCAACCCTCCGCCACGGTCATCCTTTTTTTTTTTTTTTTGCACAGCTTCTCGGCCGCGGCCTCCCTTTTCCTCTTCCCTGAAAGGCATGAAAAAGAAGAGTTTTGTCAACCCTCCTGTCTCTTTTGTGATGTCCTGTTTCTTCAGAAAAAAAACCAAGGTCCTTTCATCCTAACCTCGGACACGGATGAAGGAGCAGTTTTTTTGCGTCTGTTGTTTGTCACTCCGGCCGGGTTTTTGAATGGGCAGGACCGGGTCTTTGTTCCCTTTCTTTTCAAGACACAGAAAAGACACAAGAGTGGGACACATCGTCGTCGTCGTCGAGTCTTTGGCGGAGTCGCCTTCAACAGTTATTTAGATTTTTTTTCCATTCATTTTTGTTTTTTGGCCGTGTTGGTCATTATGGAAGGAGGCCAGGGCAATTAAGAACAAGAAAGAGGGAAGGAGTCGAAGGTGGTTGTGTCCGAATGAAACAAAAACAACTTTTTATCACCCCACGGAAAACCGAAGGGTTTAACCAAACAAATTGTGCCGAGGAATTTTCTGAAGGACGCAAGTTGGGTCAACATCAAGTGGCGGTTGAGGACTTGACTGAAGTACATCTTAAGAGGTGGTTGTGTTGAGTTACAACAGGTTGCTTGGTTGAGTCTTTTTGGTGCGCCATCCACCTCTTTGCCCCGAACAGCATTTCAAAGCTTGAAATCTCTTCCCCCCTCCCCAAATTGGCCAAATTGTAAACTGAAGAAGTGACCACCAATGCTTTGCAAAGCATCCGCTGCTCTCCTGGAGCTGCAAAACATTGGACAGATTCACCCGCAAACGTCTCTCGCCCCATCTATTTCCATCAAGTCCTCCCTCCAAATAAAATCATGGATGATTTTGGCATTTATCTTAAACCCCCACCATCTCCCGCCCTCCCACCAGCCCCTATGAACTTAATCTTTGGTTGCCATGGAGATATTACAGGGCTGGATTTTTTTTTCTTCTTCACAGGTTCTTCACTATGAAGATTGTTCTGGTTGTGGGGGATATATATATAAAAACCCAGAACCCACCATCTCCAGTAATTTCTGTATCTCAACTTCATCATTCCTTTCATTTTGTTTTGCCTTTGATTTTTGGTGAGTTGGTGTTACCCAAGGTGAAGTTTTTTTAAAAATCCTTTTTGAAAGGGAAATTTTAAAAAAGGAAGAGGAGGAGGAATAAGAAAGAAAAGGAAAAGGAAAGGAAAAAGAGAAAAGGAGAGGAAAAGAAAAGAAAAGAGGAAAGAAAAGAGAAAAGAAAAAGAAGAAAAGAGGTGGTGGTGGAGGAGGAGGAATAAGAAAGAAAAAAGGGAAAGGAAAGGAAAAGAAAAAGAAAAGCAAAAAAAGAAAAGAAAGGAGGAGGAGGAATAAGACAGAAAAAGGAAAGGAAAGGAAAAGCAAAGGAAAGGAAAGAAAAAAAGGACAGGAAAGAGAAAAGGAAAAAAGAGAAAAGGAAAAGAAAAAGGAAAAGAAAAAAAGAAAGGAATAAGACAGACAAAGGAAAGGAAAGGAAAAGGAAAGGAAAGGAAAGGAAAAAAGAAAGGAGGAATAAGACAGAAAAAGGAAAGGAAAAGGAAAGGAAAGGAAAAAAGGACAGGAAAGAGAAAAGAAAAAGAAAAAAGAAAGGAAAAAAAGGAAAGGAAAAGAAAGAAAAAGAGAAAGAAAAAAGGAGAGAGCCCCAGAGCCTGCAGGTCAAGCTCAAAGACTTCAGTGATTGTTTGTCTGGCCCATTTCAAAGTGGGAACGGGGCTGTGCACCCCAGGAAACCGCAGTATCAGAAGGTCTCCCTCTAAAAGTTTTGAACCCGGCACTACAAAGTCTGAGCGACGGCAGTTACCTGAATAGGGTTGAATTAAACAAGACAGCCACATCATCCCACTTAATCTGTTCGAGCTGGCAATTGTGGCTAGCAAACGTGGGATTAAGGACGTCTTCAAGGGAATTGATGTTTTCGTGAGAACAAAAAGAAAAAGAAGAAGGAAAAATCTGCGGGGGAGGAGAATCTGGTGGAGGGGAGGAAAGAGAGCTAGAAAGCAGAGTTAAGGAATCTCCTCGAAATCTTGAGAACCGGGAGAGGTTTTCGTGAACAAGTTGCACCCCCAAGTTTTGGCACTCAAGTTGTGCCAAACGGAGGAGTCTGGCAAGATCCAAAACTGAATGGAAAGATGTGCAGAGAGCAAGGATACATTTGAATGGGATGCTGTTGTTTCTCCATCTCATATATGTGGTTAAAAGCATAATTTTGTATTTGTTTGTTTGTTTGTTTGTTTGTTTGCTTGTTTGTTTATTTATTCTGTCATGTTTATGTAGTGTATATTAGAGGTTGGAGAACTGGATGCAACAAAATTTCATGTCAGCACACGCCGTTTAGCGTACGTTCAAAGTGAGAATAAAGTTATTCTAAAAGTTCTAAGATAAAAGGAAAACTTTTGCACGCACGGAACTCCTTCGCGTTGGCACGAAGCAAAGTGAGGAGCTGGCCTTTGCAATCATCCGGAGGGTTTTCTGCAAAGATTAAAAGGGGAAAAAAAAAAAAAAGGAAGATCAACTGGCCGGTTTTGGCCATAAACAGGGCTGTAGGAGAGCTGGCCCTATTGAGCTGTCTTCTCTTCCAGGCGGCTGAGAGAAATGGGAATTAAAAACCAACCAACTC
The DNA here is from genome assembly GCA_012654045.1 of Ptyas mucosa. Taxonomy (NCBI): domain Eukaryota; kingdom Metazoa; phylum Chordata; class Lepidosauria; order Squamata; family Colubridae; genus Ptyas; species Ptyas mucosa. Next base: position 2,072,022 of record WNWU01000055.1, read on the forward strand.
CTAACTCGCGGCGGTCAAAAAAGCGCAGATAAATTCTTTCACCAGGGTTTCCTCGGCCAGTTGGCCTGCAGGAGCTCAGTTGTTTAAACTTGAAATGGGTCAAAGCCAATTTCTGGCTGGGGAATTCTGGGAGTTGAAGTCCATACATTTTCACATGGCCGAGGTTGTTGTTCTGCCCCAGCTATGGAACCCAAGAAATGTAGCACACACAAAACTCCGAACAACTCCGTTTACTACAAACAGTCTTTTTTCAAATGCAGGCTATTACTAAAAATGTCCTTAACAGCCTGCCAGGAATTCCAAAGATTAGATAAAGGCTTACAAGAGTTGGCAATTAACCCAGAAACCAGGAAACTTCACTCTCAAATGCTCAGCGAGCGACCGGACGAACATGCGTTGTTTCCTGCAACGTTTGCCAGCTGTGTGGAAACTTAAATAGGCTAAGGGGGTGGCTAATTAGCCCCAAGCCTTACACTTGAGGAGACCTCCTCCTGAGTAACCACTCCTGCCTTTTGGCAGCCCTGCGTGCTCATGCATCGAGAAGAGGCTCCTCCACTTCACTCTCTTCACTTGAAGGAGCCTCTGGAGGTTCTGAAGGCTCTGGCTGAATCTCTGCCTCTGGCACCACATCTTCTCCAGCCTCCTCACTGTCCGACTCAAGTGCCAGCTGCACAGGCTGCTGTCGCAACACCACACCAGCCTCCTCGTCGTCGGGATCAGCCACAATCCGCGGAGGCCGCAGGCGGGCCACAACAGTTGTGGAATACTGAGGTCCTTGCAGGTACGTAGAGTATCCTTTTGCTGACCGCTCCCCATCCCTCCCATCTTTTCTGAATGGCTTGCTTGCCAAGAACGAGCTGTATCAACAGAATATCAGAGTTGGAAGGGACCTTGGAGGTCTTCTAGACCAACCCCCTGCTCAGGCAGGAAGCCTACACCATTTCAGAGAAATGGTTGTCTAGACTATTCTTTAAAATTAACCAGACAATCTTTTTAATAAAAAAAAAATTTTTTTTTAATAAAAAAAAAATTAACCAGACAATCATGGTATGCTCAGCCCTGTCTTGAGGACAACACTAGTCAGAAGTGGCCTTAGGGCCTCCCACCGGCTCGAGACCCTAAGCGAGTAGGGTAACCTTAACCACCATGTTACTCACTTCTCCACTGCAGTGATTCACTTAACAACGGTGAGAAGAAAGGCCATAAAATGGTGCAAAACTCACTTAACAAGTGTTTCAGCCACAAGGAATGTGGGGCTCAATTGTGATTGTAAATCAAGGACTAACCGAGACACCAACAAGTCTAGGACACTGATGGTGGTTTCCGAGCTTGTTCTTTCACAAGTTGGGTAGGGAGGTTGGGAGACCCCCTCCTTGGCCCTTCCCCTCCCCCCTCAAAACAACAGCCCCTTTAAGCAAAGCTTGTTCAGGAATTCGCAGCCTTGTTCGGTATCGCCTCGATTGTCTCCAAGACCTGCAATAGCCAATATTTTAATTTCAAGGGACAGCGTGAGCTCCGGCCTTTTTGTTGGCCCTGCCATCAATTATGTCCGAAGACATTAATTTACTTTTCAGGATCCTGCCCTCCATCCCTCTGCCTCGCCCTGTTCCGCGGCCCCCTTTTCCCTCTCCTTGACTGGTTTGACTTTGAACAGTTCGCATTCATCTGTTCGCCACTAAAGCTCTGTAGAGAAAGGACAATACTTCCCCGATCTGCCTTTTATTGCTTATTGGAAACTGGTGGTCCGCATGGAAGCCTTGGTGGGTGATTAACCAGAGTGAAAACAAACTACGGCTAAAGTTGATGCCGAAGGAGGACTTGGGCCGACTTCATTAGGCCTTCAGAAGGAAGCCTAGGCGAGACTTTTCAAGTCTCAATTTAATCACGTAATTCTCCCTTAAGTAGCAAGAGAATCTTGCTGCCCAGCGGGGAGCTGGTTGGCCGATGACAACTTCAAAAGATAAATAATATATACATATCTTTACGGGCCCGGGCTGGAGGAGAATGTTACAAGTGTGTGCAGTGCATTCAAAAAGAAAGTTGTTTTTGTTTTGTTTTGTTTTTGGAAGGGTGATTCAGTTCTACATTTGTCTTTCATGAGGCAGGGGCAAAGGAGAGAAAGAAAGGAAAAGAAAAAAAGGGAAGGAAGAGAGAAAGGAAGAAAAGGCAAGGAAGGAAGAGAGAAAAAGAAAAAGGAAGGGAGGGAGGGAAAGAAAGAAAAGGAAGGAAAAAAGGAAGGAAAAGGGAGAGAGAGAAAGAAAGAAAATAAAAAAGTAGAAAAAAGAAAAGGAAAGAAGGAAAGAAAGAAGAAGAAAACAAAAAAGAAAGAAAGAAAGTCAACCTTTTCTTTTCTTTAAGTGTTTATTCCATCAATGCTCGGAACAGGAAAAGATTTAAAAATCTTCAGCAAGGGAAAGATGAGAAAACAGGAATACTATCCAGTTAGGAAATCAGGACGGATAGAATCCATGAACCAGTGAATGAATCTAAGTAAAGTCGTTACACTTTTAAACCCTACTTCCGAAGGACCGCCCTGAGTCCTTCGGGAGTAGGGCGGTATACAAATTTAATAAATAATAATAATAAAATAAAAAACCCAATGAGAAAAAAATGTACTTTGTGACTTCCAAACATCCTAAAACGTCTTTGTTATTGATTCATACCGTGTTTCCCCGAAAATAAGACCCTGTCTAATTTTTTTTTTGAACCCTGAAATAAGCGCTTGGCCTTATTGCCATGCACTCAAAAGCCCAATTGGGCTTATTATCAGGGGATAATGTCTTATTTTGGGGGAAACAGTGTAGTTAGGCAGCCAACCAGCCAGTCAAACAGATTTGATCCAGCTGTACAGTAGTGGCCACAATTGTGGAAGCCTTTTGGGAAAAGTGTATTTCTGAGGTTTGATGGCTAATAGCATCACTTTTTTTTGGAGTTTCAAGATAATCCTATTCCACTGCTGGAATGGCCTGGGAAGAGCCCAGACCTTCTTAATCCAATTGAAAATCTATGGAGCCGACTAAAGAAACTGGTTAGTCAGAAGCGACCCATCAATAAAACCCAGTTAACAGAAGCCATCCTTCAATCTTGGTTTCCCATTATAACAGCTGCAGAACTAAAAGACTTGGTTCACTCCATGGGAAGACATTGGAAGGCCATCATTCATGCTAAAGGTTACCCAACTAAGGATTAACTGACATGGGGATCATTTTTGTAGATCTCCTTTTTTCTATGGTGATCATTTTTGTAGATCTCGTTTTTCCTACGTGTTTCACTTTTCTTCTTTCTACTGTAACTGCTATTCTAATAGCAAATCCTTCATAAAAGTGATTGCATTACATTCTTGATTAAATTATCTTTCCATTGACATATAATTTTATGGTACTACTCCCCAAAAAGGTGGTGTTATTAGCCAGTTTTAGAAAATACACTTTTCCCAAAAAGTTTCCACAATTTTGGCCACTACTGTAGATGGTAGATCGCTTTAGTCCAGCAGTCTTTCTCAGGTACTTTTGATTTTTGAAGAAACTTCCCTGAGACCCTTCAAGCATGCTTCGTCTCCTCATCCTCTGGGATAGTGGATTATGGAACCAGATGGGAATTCTGATAAAGGGGGCTTAAATTAAATTAAATTAAAGTCAACACAAATCAGCAAAAATTATCACCCTGGTAGATGGTTTCCGATGTTCTTTCCATCTCCCCAATAAGATGACATCCTGTTTTAAATCCCCCCTCCAAATTTCTCTGATGTACTCTAGGAGAATTGAAGATGATGGACATCCAAACCAAATTTAGACATCCTTTTGCTCCCTGATCTCAGCTGTCCAGGTGGAACCACCACAGATGGACAAGGTTGGGAAGGAATCTTGCTATGGGTCTAAATTGATGTAGGTATAGCTAAGAGGCGGGCAAACTATTCATAGGACTACTACAGGTAACCCTCAGGTACGACCTCAACGGAGCCCAACATTTCTGTTGTTAAGCAAGACACTTGTTAAGTAAGGTTTGCCCATTTATGACCGTTCTCATTAAGTGAATTATTACAGTTGATAAGTTAGTGATCCAGTTGTTAAATGGATCTGGCTTCTCCATTGACTTTGCTTGTCAGAAAGTCGCAAAAGGGGATGACATGACACCGAGACACGTTGACCGTCATAAATACGAGTTGCCAAGCCTCTGAATTTTGAACATGTGACCGTGGGGATGAAGACAAAGGTCATAACTGTGAAAAACGGTCATAGGTCACTTTTTTTCAGGGCTGTTGCAACTTTGGATGGTCGCTGTTGTAAGTCGAGGGCTAAGTGTAGTCTAGCGCTCAAGAATCTTCTGAATACGATAAGTTTAGACCTCTTGCAAGATGTTCTGCTCCATTCTTGGCAGTTTAAGAATGAGAGACAAGCAAAGAGGTCCCACTACGAGCTTCATCCCGTTCTGAAGTTTATTTTATTTATTTAGTTATTTAGTTCGTCAAACATGTACAAGATAACAAGTATAAGTATAAACATGGACATGAACACAGGAAAAGAGTACAAATAAATGGGTACAGTAGGACAGGGACGGTAGGCACACTGGTACGGTTATGCACGTCCCCTTTACGGACCTCTTAGGAATGGGGTGAGGTCCATGGTAGACAGTTTAAGGTTAAAGTTATGGGGGTCTGAGGCTGTAACAATGGAGTTGGGTAGAGCATTCCAGGCGTTGACCATTCTGTTGCTGAAGTTGTATTTTCTGCAATCAAGTTTGGAACGGTATACCTTGATGTTGAAGATGCAAGTAGGAGTGAGTCTTACATCAGCCTTCACTCATTGGTTCATCTGAAATGTTTTTTATAATGATTTTAAATGCATTGTGAGCCGCCCTGAGTCTTCGGAGAGGGGCGTCATACAAATTGAATTAATAAATAATAAATAATAATTTTTTCCCGGCGGGAAAATGAACAAGCATCAGTGGCTGACAGGCTGGACAGCTCCTGGTAAAAGTAGCTGCAGCCTCGGGCAGCTCTCAGTTTGTAGTTATTTTTGTTGTTGTTCCTGTTGCCTAAAACGGTTGTTTTCCTTCAGTACGATCTTCCTGCCTCTCTGTTCATGTCCGGACTTAACACTTGAGCTTGTATTTGTTGTTTGCCTGGGTATTGTTGAGTTTGAAGCTGACGTTCTCCAAGGTCTCCGAATATTTGACCAGAAGGAACGAAGCTCTGGAGACAAGTGCAACTTAAGGTCCTTCAACCATCAACGATCAGAGAAAAAGGACATCTTTTCGTGTCCTTCAGATGGAAACGAGTCTCCCTTTGTCTCCGACAGTGAAAATAGGTTTTTGCCAGGTGGGCTTCGGTGGAGAACAGCAAAGGGAAGCTCCTGGGACTTTTGGGAGTCTGATGCCACCGTAGTGGGCTGGAGATTGGATCGATGAAGGTGGAAGCACTCCAGCTGTAAAAAAGCTCTTGCTGGGTTGTCCCGGCCTTGCTCTTTGGCCCATGCTGTGCCCACAGGAGAGGAAGACCCCGTCTCTCTACAAATTGGACAAAAGTGGAACCAGAAAGTAACATCGACGTGTTCATGGGGAGAATGAATTACACCATGGTTGGGTGAGAAGGAGGAGGCCCCTAACAGCAGAACTACCTGGTGGCTTACATCAACTCTTCCATCTCCAGAATTAGCCTTGATTTATTTATTTTTTTTAATTATCAAGGGCTTTTCTCCAAGGTTTGAAGGTGTCTGTCGTGTTATCTGTTCAAGATCTTTTCTCCAGGCTAATTGTAATGAACTATTCTACAAGCCATGTTGATACAGATATTTCTGTGGCCCCGGGGCAGCTACCTCCATCCAAGAAAATAGCATTCTTGATCTTGTGCGTCTGTATGTTTGTGTGTGTGGGATGGTGGCTTATCTCACCCACACAGAACCAGCCAGTGAAAGATTCTGATTTCCTCCCCCCACATCAATTAACATGACAAGAAAATCTGAAGTCTAAGCTGTGGATCTGTGAAGGATTCAGCATTATAAAACCGTTTTCCTCAAACGTAAAGTTGAGAAATCTGAACATTTCTGTGTCAGTCTCAAAGATGCTTTTTTCCCTCAAAAGACAACAGGACTTTCTTGGGTTTTTTCCCACCCTTGAAAGACATTTCGCTTCTCATCCATGAAGCTTCTGAAGTTCAGGAACTGAAGAAGCTTCTTGGATGAGAAGTGAGACGTCTTCAAAGAAAAAACCAGAAGGTCCAATAGCCTCTTGTAAAAAAGCACCTATGGGACAACCATGACCTGGATGACGGAGAATCTCCATCGACATTTCTGGGCCAGGAATGGGACCCAAAGGATCCTAGATTGCTGTTTCTATACCATCAAGTTGTTTTTGACTTCTGGCCACCATCAAGGTAGATTTTCTGCAGGACAGTCTATCCCTAAACCTTTCAAGTTCTTTCAAGTTCCCCAACTTATCACCACTGTAACTGAGACCCTCCACCTGGCCGATGGTTGTCCTCTTCTCTTTCTTCTATCTTTTCTGGCATTACCACCACTTGCAGAAAGCCGAGTCTTCATATGTGTCTCAAGTGCCTTGGATAGTACAGTGGTCTAAAGCCCTGTTATTAACATCAGCTGCCTGCAATTATTGCAGGTTCACCAAGGCTCAAGGTTGACTCAGCCTTCCATCCTTTCTAAGGTAAGTAAATTGAGGACCCAGTTTGTGGGGGCAATAAGCTGACTTTGTATAAATATACAAAAGTATGAAGGCTATTGCTTAGCGCATTGTAAGCCGCCCTGAGTCTCCGGAGAAGGGCGGCATATAAATCAAATTAAAAAAAAAAAAGTAGGATCATTTTGAGTATGACCATTTGTGTCAAATCAAGTCGCATTGATTTGATTGTTCAACGGGTTGATTTGTTTGAAATCCATCGGTCTTGTTCTCTCGGCTATCTTCTCAACGGACTTGTCCAACATCACTGAACAATCAATCCAAACCTACCCAAACTTGAGACACAGATGACCCTATACAAATACTCAGCGGTCTTTTCCAACACCGAAGTTCAAAAACACCAACACTCTTAACTACCCACCTTCAAACACTCTTCAAAGTCACCGCTCTAATGCAGAAGAAATGATACAGTCTCCCTTCAGTCTGTGAAACAGAGAGAGGGGCCTTTGTGCAGGGGTTCGCGGCTGGGGGTTCGCAGGGGTTTGGGAGAACCTCTAGCTAAGATTCTGTGCAGTTCGGAGAACCCCCAAATCCCACTCCTGGTTGGCCCCTCCCCTCCCAGGAGTCTCCACGTGGCCCGTTTTGGATGCAGGTAAGTGCAAGGCGCATACGGAGGCTCAGGAGGGGTGAAAAATGGGCCTACCGGAAGTTTCGGAAGGTCTGAAACGGGCCTCTGGAGCCTGGGGAGGGCAAAAACACCCCCCACCATGGTGCAGGAGGCCAACTAGGCCACACCCACCATGGCCACGCCCACCTAGCAACCAGGCAGAGAACCCCTTGGCTATAATTTTTGAATCCCAAAAATTCTGGCTTTCCGGAAGTCTTCTCCGAAAGAAAGGAGACACAAACCAGGGCTTATCATTCTAATCGTTTTTTGAACCATGATTTTTAAAAGAAAATATATTAGAAATGACAGCTAGCAACAAGTGCTGGCTTATCGGCCAACTCGTTAGCTACCATGCTAGTTTTGCCATCCGGCAAAAGGGCTTCTTGGGTTTTAGGATAGGCGAGAAATCACATAATCATAATATATGCCACGAGGAAACCAGGTCTTGTGAGGTATAAATACGATGGACGAAAGAACGAACGAATGAATACATAAATAAACCGGCCACAGTGGTCAAGGATTAAATTGAAATTTAATAAGCAGGAATAAATAAATAAATATAAATGCTGTTGGAAAAGGACATTTCCTGAATCTTTCTTGCCATCAGGAAGACATAACCCATTTTTAAAAATTCTCTTTTAAGCTCTTTTGAGAAGAGCAAATGGAAATCCCCATCATCAACATCGGGCGTCAACCACAGTTGGAGGCCAAACAGCTTCCTTTGGCCTTTGCCAAGCTAGACCAGGTGCTCTCAGAAAACATCTGCCCTTCAATACGTCTCTTTTGTCCAGGGGTCCTTCTCTGATCGGCCTTGCTCTTGTGCCAAACACAAGACCATAACTACTTTGGATTTTCTAAGAATGTTTTGGACGTCCTTAGAAAACTCTCGCATGTTTGGAAATTAAGCAGAAGCCAGAATCCAGGAATTTTGCTCTTGAGTGTGGCACCTATTTTGTGTATTTTTAACTGCTCTCCAGGAAGACAATATATATTTTTTTAAATAAAAAAAAATAGTTGCCTTGGGGAAGGGCCAGGAATCTGCAGGGACCAAGGGAAAGATTTGTCAATTCTTCATGGGGCTTATTCCGATATTTTATTTAAGCGTAGCATCTTGGGAGCTCCAGAAGAATTTCATTTTTTGGGACTCTGCTCTTCTTCTCTTGTGTTGTTCGTTTGGAAGAACGAATTCAAAAAGGCCTCCTTTCCATCCTTCCCTGGGTGAATTCAATAGTTTTTCTGCTGTTGTTGATTTTTTTTGCTTCTTCTAAACATCCCTCCTTTCTGGGTGAACGTTCGGTGGCCAGTGGCATCCACTCACTCAAAACCTGGTAGTAAGAGCAACAAACCAGCCACCCCCCACCAAAACAGAGATGTTTGATCTCTTTCCCCACCCCCCACCCCAAACCCCGCAGCCCTTTCTCAAATCCAGGGTGGAATCTCTCTTTTTTTTTCCTGAAAGGCAAAGCCAAAGGCAGCCGAAAAACTTGCATTTTGCTTGAAATTTTGGCCGGCCTGTTTCTATAGAGACCAAAAGCAAGCTTCGAGTCAGCTGCTCTGCTTTTTAAATGTAGAGTGCAGGAAACTCTCTTCATGCTGTGATAGCCATTCAGCGGAACAGAATAGGATCTGAACTAATCCATAAAAGTTGCTATGCTCAAAGCCTCCCGTTTCCATTCAATCCAGGCTAAAACTATACTGTACTTCACACTTGATTGGGCCTTGGCCTCAAAGGCCCCGCAGGACGTAACGTCTTTCTCTGCCCCTCCGAACAGCGGTGGTGTTGAACGTGGAAAGAGCTTGTAACTCGATGTGGACATAATTATCAGTTCTTAAAAGACGGAGTTTCAAGTTTAGAAGAGCCCCTCTTTCTGGCCTTACCCCCAGGGACACCCCCCTCCCCCCAACCCTTCCTTCCTCCTCTCCTCCCCCCACCCCCGTTAACTTGCTAAATTTGCTTTTTCCAACATGAGCCCCATCAAGACTGGCTAAAGTTTCAGCGTGGCAACCTTTGAAAGATCTTTTAAACTTTTAAAAGTTTTGTTATTTTCCCTCCCTCTCCGCTCCTCTTCCTTTCTTTCTTCCATGTAAATTGGAGGATATCCACACCTGATCGCCGGGAAGCCGAAGGGCCCTGTGCAATGAACTGTAGTCAAGGTAAAAATATAATAATAACCAAAAAAAAAAAAAAAGGCAGAAAAGGAAAACCACCTGTTTATTTTTCTGGGTGTTAAGTGTGCATGTGTGACATTAAAGGGTGTTTTTAAAATGTGCTGGGCTGGGTGTTTTGGGGGAGGAAAAGGCATGATTCTACCAATTTGCCTGAACGGATTCCTTTTTCTTGCAAAGTTCAAAAAAATAAAATAAAATAAAAATCAGGAAAAGGATTTTTTTTTTCTCTTTGAACTTGAAGATGACTCAAGGCAGATTTCTTTAAGGCTGCCAGCAATGCTTGGTCAAGTCCCTAATAGCCTAAATTAAGACTTCATCAATTAAACGCTACTGTATGTTATTAATTAAAAAAAAGGAAATGAATTCCACGCACCAAAAGGGGGCAGAAGGGTATTGAAAAAAAAAATTAGAAGGGAACTTAACTGCTTTGGGGCGAATCTGTGAAATTAAAATTTCATTTGTGCCTTGGTTTCTTTTCCGGAGCGATGGTTAAAGAGGTTGGCTGAAGAATGACAAGTCGAAATGGAGACAAATCTCTAGAAAATTAAAAGATAACATGTTTCAAAACAATTGACTGATTCAAAGTAGCCCGTTGGTTGAAAACACGTGGCTTTATTGTGCAATTGTCTTCATTTGTTACAAGTTCAAAAACTCTTTGCTTGATTTAACCTGCAAGGAAGGAGAAACAGAAATCTGTAAAAGGTCTTTGAAATGCCTTTCTTGGTAAAGTTTCATGAAATGCATAATCGTGCAAGATCAGATTTTTTTTCCCTCCCTCTGGGCCTGGGTCTTTGGGATGCTTTGTGTGTGACCTGTGTGTTTCTTTTTTTTCTTTTTCTTTTTTTAAATTCTCTTTTAAGAAATAGCGTCTTTTTAAACAGAGGTGCCATTACCTGCATTTTCTTGTTTCGAAGCAGAACGATAAGACAGTTGGACATTTGTGGGCTCTGTCTGCCATCTGAATACGAAATATTGATTGCGGAAGCAAATTTGTTTTTGCTTAGGTATAATTCACAAACAAAATGCTTGTGGCAACCCTCCCTTTGAAGCTCTTATTTCCAAGTCAAGCATTAGACAACATCACAAATATTTTGCACCCTGCTTTCTATTTTAAGCAGCCGGCCTACGGAATTCTTTAAAAAAAAAATTGGCAATGTCTTCGTTTGAACTCATAAAAAAATCTTTAATCGAAGGGTTTTCTCTCTCTGGCTTTGTTAATGGATGCAAAGATTTGATTCTCGGTTGTTCATTTCAGCTAATTTTTTTAAACAAGTGTTCTGGCCTTAACTGTGAATCAAAACCTCTTCTTTTAAAAAAGGAGCTGGTTTTTTTTAACTGTTTTTCTTGTAATGCTGTCTGGTTTTCTGTTCTGGACACACACACACAAACATGATCTGATTCCCCTTTGTATTTTTATTTCAGTTGCAAAATAAGGCACGATTTCAAAATATGTTTGATGATAGATATTCTTACTCACTGCAAGCTGATTGTTTAATATTGAAATCTGCTCTCCTTATTTTATTTATAACAGCAGCTAATTTTAGGTAGCTATTGGTTGGTTTAAGCTGGGTATCAGTTAAATCGTTTCTGAAAACATCTAAAATGTTGGCTGTTGATGAGTAGCTTTCAAGGGATTCTTGATTTAAATCTGCTTATTTGCGGGAAACAAGAGTAAATGTTTTTTATTTTTAGTTTTATATGGCTTATTTTAAAACTTGTGTAAAATGGGGGAAAGCTATGTTTTGATTCTGTTCTCTGAAGCAGTTTCAGAAAATTATGTGTTTGCAAATAATTGCTAAATAATTTTGATTTCATATAAATGCCAACACAATACAGTTGCCATAAAAAAGAATTGTTACGTGTTTAAGCCAATTTCCCCTGTTGAGCTCTAGCTTAATCTAAATACTTGTAGATTGTTGACCAGCTGAAAAAAAAGTTGAAAGCTACAGAAATTGTTTTTCTAAATATTAATCTTGGAATCTCTACCAACCTTAGAAAATGGGACTTAGGATCACTGATTTGAGACTTCTGAGTAACTTGTTTGTTAGGATTGATCACAGATGGCTCCAAGATCAATTGATCAACAATTCAAAACAATTCTCAACTCCAAACAATTCCAAATTCAAAAGTTCAAATAAAACGCAGACCGTAGAGACACAATGGTTGATCTTAATCACTGAATATACCAAGCTAGTCTGTTACAAATCACGATTGGCCTGAAATTTGGCATAAAACATAAGGAGGAAGATGCCAAATCTCTTTGATCCTGGAATCTATTGTGTTCTGCCGGAGGTGAATGTAAAATTCATTTAATTCATATTTGTAAGGTCCAAGGAACTATGAAAAATCCATTTCTTTGGAGAGGAAGCATTCGGAATACATGTGTATATGTGTGCGTTTGTCTGTTTATGTACATGCGTGTGCTTACTGTTTTCACTTACGGAGTTTTGCTTTGCACAAATAGTTTGAAAAACTATTGAAGAATTAAAGCGTCCCAGACTGAGAGTGCAACGCTGTTTTAAATCTAACCTCTTTTTTTTTCTAACCATGGGAGATGTATTCATTATTTCAAACCTATCCTCTCACACAAAATACCACCCCCCCAAAAAAAGATTAGCACCCAGGATGCATTTTAATGCAGTTTTAAGGATATTGAATTGTCCTTTATCCATCCTGAATTTAGCCAAAATTTTTGCTTACACACCGCTTAAAACAGGATGCACCTTCCCCTTATCGCTTTATAGAAATCAAACCTATTATATACCCTCCTGGAGAATATTTAAAGGGGGGTGTAAACCTGACATAATCCTGTTATCTTCCTTAACTGTGTATTTAACTATCTCCCTACATTCGGGGAGGGTCTGCAGTGCACGATCCAAAATAGATAGAGGCCACCACGGTGTGACCAAAATTAAGCCACCATTTCCATATTTTTCCACGTTCGTCCAATCGTTGGCCTCCATCTTGAATTTTTGGGGATCACAGCGTGCAAATGTCTTTGATACCCACCTATCTCCCTGTCTTACAAATAATTCGGGGCACAATCCGATGGGTAGAATTGTAAAATCCTTTGATTATGGAAGAGAACTTCATCCAAGGAAGAAAAATCCAATTGCATTGTTTCTCTTTCCAGTTACCGAAGGCGCGATATAAAAAAGACGCTACTTCTACAGATCTTAACTAGACGTGGTGAAATTCTGGAGGACTTTTGTGCTATTTTTCCCCAGATAAGATTTGCTGTGAAAAGGCCTCACTTGGCAAAGAACTATAAATCTCTTTCTGGTTTGAACTGTTGGAGAAATTCTAGCTGGCCAACTGAGCTTTTAAGGGTTTTTTTTTTAAAAAAATAATTCTGGCTGTAAAACTGAGGTTCTGCCTCCCGATGTCCTGCAAGTGTAGAGAAATTGAGAAGTGATCTTTTGATTATTTCTAGAATATAACAAGCTTATAAATGAGGCCAGACAGTTGGAATGAATTTTTTAGTTTGTTTCACCTGGGGAAAGCAAAATATCCTTAGATCTTAATGTCTTGCTTCGCTGTTAAAATATCTGATCAGATTTCCATTCCAAATCTATCCTTCCCTCGTTCTTTGACTTCTCATGTTGTAGAAACATGGCTGCGACTATTTTAAACATTTGTAAAACCAACATTTTTGCCATCGGCTGCAAGCAACTGTAAAGAACTCGGAACGTGAAAAATGGTTATTTCAGAGGGTGCCACAATGCAATAAATAATATGAAAGTAGAAATGGATGGGAAGATCCCATGTGCAGCGAGAAGCTTAAACAGGGTACAAGAAGTGTTAGAAATACTAGTTCTTATTTTACAAATCTAGATATAACCTGAAAATAGTGTTTTATTAAACTGCTCCTGGAAGTGGCTGAACTCATTGTAAACAAGAGAGGCAAACACTGTCCGTTGTGGGTTGCGTTTGGAACAAGTTAGGGTTACATCCAGAAAAGGAAAGGTATTTCAAATGTTTGCGACGAAAAACGAGAAATGCCGAGAGCCCCCTGTTGTAACGGGGGCCAGGTTGCAAATTCTCTTAAGCAGAATAGCTCTTAAATACGATGCAGATGGATTGAGACCCCAACGGTGGGTTTCTGCGTTAACCATTTCTGGGGGTGGGGGGTGGGGGGGGTGAGTGGGGGAAATGGAACCGTGAGTGAGAAAGACTCAGCATGTTTATTTTTTTTTTTAAACGGCAAAGAAATGATTGATCGGTTGAGATAGGCAGTGTTGATTTTATATCCATAGGTATCGCTTGTTCTTTTTTTTTTCTTTTTCTTTTTTTAGAAATAAAGGTTTTCCCTTGCAAACTCTAATTAAGCCCGGTGAGAAGTTGGCCTGGGCCTCAGAGCTACCTAATTCTTTGCAGGTGTCTTTGGTGGGTCTGCTAGCCATAGCAAAAAAAAAAAGAAAAAAAAAGAAATAAAACTTGGCTATATCTGTGATTTCTGATCAAGCATCCCTCAAAGGAAATGGAGAAGGGAAAGAAGTAGGAATATCCTTACTTGGGATAGTAAAGTAGGAGATATTTTTGAGAGAATCGTCTTCTCCTGTTCTCTCACACGCCAATACAATATGGGGCATCTTACACTGATTTTTTTTTTTGTACTTTAAAAACTAGATTAAAAAGGCTGGATAATTGTCTATAGCCCAAGTATATCACAACCAGATTGCTCACTCTGCCTCAACCCCCCAAAAAACACTTACAAATGACCCCAACAATATTCCAGTGAAATAACATTGAGAGAATTTTGGCCTGAGGAAAATATCTGATTGGGGTGTTGGCAAGGAAAAATTGATCAGAAATGTCACTTTCTCTTTCCGCTCCACCCCCCCACCCCAAGAATAAAATAGTCTCAGGTCATTCAAATAATACATTGAATTATGATTTCTATCCACCCCCTCCTCCTCCAATTGACCCTTCTTCTACAATCTAAAAAATCGATTTGATACCGAAGCTTGGATTATCCGCCCGCCAGAATCTTAGATCAGAGTCCCTATTTTATTTTATTTTTAAAAAAATCTTTTTTGGCCTTCAAAGCTCCAAGCGATGAAATACTTCCTCGCGTTTTATAATGTCCTTCTTCAAAGCTGGCATCTCAGTCCACAAATTAAAAACTGCCTCCCTCTTAAAGCTTCATACAAGGGAAGATCATCTCATTTGGAGTGTTTGACCGGTGGACACAGTGACTTTTATTGGCAATAGCCAGCTAGTCTTTTCAGGAAAGAAATAGGTACAGTAGTAGTGGCCAAAATTGTGGAAACCTTTTGGGGAAAGTGTATTTTTGAGGTTTGATGGCTAATAACACCACTTTTTTGGGGGAGTTTCAAGACAATCCTATTCCACTGCTGAAATGCCCTGGGAAGAGCCCAGACCTTCACCCAACTGAAAATCTATGGAGCCGACTAAAGAAACTGGTTAGTCAGAAACGACCCAGCAATAAAACCCAGTTCATTGAAGCCAACGTTCAATCTTGGTTTCACATTATAACAGCTGTGGAACTAAAAGACTTGATTCACTCCATGGAAAGACGTTGTAAGACCGTCATTCATGCTAAAGGTTACCCAACTAAGGATTAACTGATATGGGGATCATTTTTGTAGAACTGGTTTTTTTATGGTGATCATTTTTGTACATCTCATTTTTTCTACGTGTTTCACTTTTCTTCTTTCTACTGTAACTGCTATTCTAATAGCAAATCCTTCATAAAAGTGATTTCATTACATTCTTGATTAAATTATCTTTCCATTGATATATAATTTTATGGTACTACTCCAAAAAAAAAAAAGAGAAAGTGGTGTTATTAGCTAGTTTTAGAAAATTCACTTTTCCCAAAAGGTTTCCACAATTTTGGCCTCTACTGTATAATCTTTCGGAAGGACAAAATCTAAGTGCCCGCGCTCATTTCCCACCCTTAACATTTTGCTTCTGCTTACGGTGTCTTAAGTATTGGAGGTTTTTTTTTAAAAAAATACATGATGTTGTATGTTCACCCACCAAATTACTGAGTGGGATTCACACCTTCCATGAAGGTCTTTCTTTCTCTGGGTTGGGGCCTGCTCTGCCTTATTACTCAGAAGAATATTAGCAAATTGTAGCTTTTTCTTATACAATTGAAAATGAAAAGGCTTTGGGCTGTGTTTATAGCGCGAACCGTAGTTATCTTCGCTTTCTGTTTGCCGTGCTTGAATTTTGTAGACTGTTTTTAATCTACTTGGAGGTTTGGAGTTAGATATGATTAGGAGACCACTTCTGATTCATACAGGAGTGGATTAACAATTCTGATCCCCTACCTGCAACTTTGGATGGGCACAGATCCTGTTAAGTGTTTAGTTTAGGAACGGAAAAAGCACTGCCTTCCAGATGTTGCTGATACTCAACTCTTCGTGGTTGTGGAGAATTGTAATTCCACAAAGTCTACTCTGTTCAGCTTTGAGGTGAGCCCTGGGTCCAACTTCTGCTTCTAAAATTAGGATCTTGGGAGAGGAGTGGGTCACAACCTCAACATGCCTCGGCAACCGGATGTACACTTAACCCGCAGAGAAAGGCCACTGGATTTTATGTCGCTATAGAAATTTCATTTCTGAATTGCAGGAAGGAATCTTTCCACTGCATTCTCCATTTGTCAGGTTTCATCTTGAGCTCTGTATTCACTTCTGAGCCCTACATTGTAAGAGAAATTTAAGAGAAACTGGAACAAAGGCCGAGAAGGTCAATCAGAGTTAGAAGATTGGGAACAAAATCGTATGAGGAGAGGATGTCTGAACACGCTTAATCTTGAGCAAAGAAGGATGAAAGAGGATCTGATAGCTCTCTTTGAGGACCTAAAGGGTGTCCTCAGAGGATAGGACATCCATATCTCTTCTCTATTGTTCCAGAGAGCAGGACATACAGTCACGTTCTTCAGTTACAGGAAGGTAGATTCTAGTCGAAGGTCTGGAAATCTAAATTCAAGGGTGAAACCAGTTCCCCAGAGACATGGTGGCTTCTCCACTGGATGTGCTCATGCAGAGTTTTGACAAGCATCTGTCAGGGATGGTTTAATTTGAATCCCTGCATTCAGTAGCCCTGGATTTGGTGATCTGAAGGGTTTTTGTGGACCAGCGATACCTCATTCCATCTCTTCTGGATTAGGAAATCTTCAAACATCCTCTGCTCTAGTGCAGAGAGAAGAGCAGGTGTTGAAAAGTTAGGCTGACAATTAGAGTAGACCCTTGTTTTGAAGAACAGGATCTGTGTTTCAGAAATGAAACAAAAGATTTGGGGGAAACATCACCGAGAACAAACTCGGAGCTGAAGTGGCCTACAAGACCTAATGTAAAGGTTCCAAGTAACACCCCAATGAAAGAAGACTCTGAGGCTAGAGGTTCCTCAAAGTTCCATTTTATTAGCGATGTCATTAAATAGATGGGGAAGAAATGGAGGTAGTGACAGATTTTATTTTCCTGGGCTCCAATATTGCCGCAGATGGGGACTGCAGCCAAGAAATTAAAAAATGCTTGCTCCTGGGGAGGAAAGCTATGGCAAAGCTAAATAGCTTACTAAAAAGCAGAGACATCACCCTGCCAACAACAGTGCACAGAGTCAAGGCAATGGTTTTCCCAGTTGCAATGTATGGCTGTGAAAGTTGGACCATAAGGAAGACTGAGCGGCAAAGAATTGAGGCCTTTGAACTATGGTGCTGGAGAAGACTCCTGCGAGTCCCTTGGACTGCAAGGCGATCTAACAGGTCAGTCCTAGAGGAGGTCAACCCTGACTGCTCTTTAGAAGGCCAGATCCTGAAGATGAAACTCCAATACTTTGGCCACCTAATGAGAAGGAAGGACTCACTGGAGAAGAGCCTAATGCTGGAAAAGATTGAAGGCAAAAGAAGAAGGGGACGACAGAGAACGAGGTGGCTGGATGGAGTCACTGAAGCAGTCGGTGTGAGCTTAAATGGACTCCAGAGGATGGTAGAGGACAGGAAGGCCTGGAGGAACGTTGTCCATAGGGTCATAATAGGTCAGACATGACTTCGCAACTAACAACAAAATTGGCTCATGGGAAAACCCGAATCTGAAAGCTTCCAGGTTTTCTGCACCCAAAAGAAAGCCTAAGTCCCTTCTCCCTGCACCCACATGTCCATCACACGGTCCAATCAAAGCACCATCTCAACTGGAGATGCCTCCCAGTCACGCCACTCCAGGTGCAGGGCAAAATGTCCTTGACTCTCAGAGAAAGGAATGTTATTATGGCTAAATATCTCCACCACTCTATGCAATCCCCCCTCCCAGTTTCCCACAGCACTAAGTGTGGCAGCCCTGAAGAGCCAAAGAAAAAGATGGCCTCCAGGGCTGACTCTTGCAAAATAAATCAATTTACGCCTAAATGGAGGAGTTGGAAGGCACATCTCTTGTAACCACACACTATAAAAAAAGATGTTGAGACTCTAGAAAGAGTGTAGAGAAGAGCAACCAAGATGATCAGAGGGCTGGAGACTAAAACAGACGATGAACAGTTGCAGGAACTGGGCATGGCTAGTCTAGTGAAGAGAAGAGAAGGACCAGGGGAGACAGGAGAGCATCTTCCAATACTTAAGGGGCTGCCTTAGAGAGGAGGGGGTCAAGTTATTTTCCAAGGCACGTGAAGGCCAGACAAGGAATAACGGATGGAAACTGATCAAGGGGAGATTCAACCTGGAAATAAGGAGGAATCTTCTGACAGTGAGAACAATCAACCCATGGAACAGAAGTTGCCTTCGGAAGTTGTGGGAGCTTCATCACTGGAAGCTTTCAAGAAGAGACTGGACTGCCATCTGTCAGAAATGGTGTAGGGTCTCCTGCTTGAGTGGGGGGTTGGACTAGATGACTTATAAGGTCCCTTCCAATGCTGTTAATCTGTTAAACCTGGATTTTACCTGTTTTGAGACCGATCAGGAAAATGCCTGCAGAGTTTTCAACATGACACCATTTTGTAACCTTCAAGTTACACTCAAGTTGCAAGGAACCTCTTGGTTTTAGAAGGACTTCCCGTTGCTGTCAGATCTTCCTAAAAGGCAGAAGACCAACCAGGAGTTTTCTTTAATTGAATAAATAGGTTCTTCTGTGGCCAACACGGAATAGCAAACCGGTAGGTCCCGGAAAACCAAATTCAGAGCCATTTCAGAGATTCCCAACGGTCATCTTTTCCTGTCAAACCATGCTGATATGTATTCATTCCTGCTCATTTATCCCTCTGGATCTGTTCGCAGAGAGTCAGAAAAGAAGACAAACAGTTAAGAAGGAAATGGAAACCGAACTCCGATATTTCAGAATAGAACCGTCAGTTGAGTTTTTCCTCAGTTAAGATCTAAAGACATTGGTTAAGAATTCAGAGCCTTCTAATCCATTTCACTGTCCCCCCCTCCAAGAAAGCTAAATTCCCACCTTAGATTTTGAGGTCAGGTGCAAAGCAGGCCAATGTAGGTAGCGATTTATTAAATTTATATGCTGCCCGTCACTCAAACGACTCCGGCTGTCTTACAATGCCATAACAATTAACAGCCTAAAACAATTAGATGGTTAAACATCGTAAAACACCGGCCATTGAAAGTTGAAACATTCAAGTTAGGGGTTGCCATCAGTTCAGCCGTTTTGAGCTGATGCTCCAGCCCTTCACCGTACTTCTCCATTTTTAATTTTTTTTTATACAGTACATACAAAATTTTGTATACAGGAGGGAGGAAAGGCGAAAGCTCCATGTGCATTAGAGCAGATTAAAACACGCCAAGAACCGCTGAAAACGTTCTCGCGAATCAGCCTCAAATTGACATCAAATAAACAGGGAGAGATGTCCTCCTGTTGTGCGTGCCTGCCTGCCTGCTTGTGGTTTGCCTCAACTGTGTAATTTGCGAAGTTCACCCAAAAAATTGTTTTCGTGATTTGGCTTTCACTGCACGGTTGACTTCAGTAGACGACAAAACAAAAAAAAACAAAACAAAAGAGAGAGAAAGAGAAGCGACATTTTCACACCAATGCAGAGAAGAGACTTAAACGGACGTTCTGCCTTCCAACCAAATTTAAAAATGGCCCTGGAGTTACCAATGAGAGAAAAAAAATCAAGCCAAAATAAAGAGCATTTTGTTAAGGTCACCACAAGTTTAGCTCTGACACAACACAAGTGGGAGTCTTCTTCTTCTTCTTCTTCTTCTTCTTCTTCTTCTTCTTCTTCTTCTTCTTCTTCTTCTTCTTCTTCTTCTTCTTCTCCTTCTCCTCCTTCTCCTTCTCCTTCTCCTTCTCCTTCTCCTTCTCCTCCTCCTCCTCCTGCTCCTCCCTCCTCTCTCCTCCTCCTTCCTCCCCCCTCCTCCTCCCCCCTCTCCTCCTCCTTCCCAGTGAAGTGTCCAGATTTTGTTTTGGCCAGCAGTGTCAGATCCTCTTCTTATTTTTTAGGTGTCCAAACAGATCTGCTCTCCTCTGCTTTGTAGACAAGAAAGAATGAAGAGGTTAAACAAAAAAAAAAAAAAAGATAGCCGAATTCTCCATCCCTTTTTGGCAAAAGAGCCAGTCATGGTTGCCTTCCATGATGATCTTCTTTTCCTTCTTTTCCTTCTTTTCTCTCTGGAGATTCGACGTGAGGCTCGCTTGCAAAGGATCACTTTTTGTTAGCCTGATCTGCATCTGTACCAGGGTTCATCCTGCTGAGAACATGCAAAGGTCTCCTTTCCCCTTGAAATCTGGGGGAGGGTTGTGCATGCTCACCCATTGGGCAAAGCTTGTTTTTAACTTGGTTAGCTTTTGGGTGGCTTAGGTATGGTGACTCACTTAGGTGTGACTTGGCTAGTTGTATAGGTTTCACTTACTTTCCCTACCGGTTTGCAAACATGAGTGGGCTCTTCCCGCATGCACCCGGCCTCAAAAACATGTCTAAATAGGATGGCATAGAGCTGGAGCGGGTGGGCGGGGCCACCCATGATTTCTGCTAGCAGTTTGGGCGAACCGCTCCGAACTGGCTGACCTCTGATAGATATGTTTAATAAACAAAATAGATGGATAGATAGAGGT
The DNA here is from genome assembly GCA_012654045.1 of Ptyas mucosa. Taxonomy (NCBI): domain Eukaryota; kingdom Metazoa; phylum Chordata; class Lepidosauria; order Squamata; family Colubridae; genus Ptyas; species Ptyas mucosa. The sequence goes on from WNWU01000055.1 coordinate 2,092,515, forward strand.
AGATATTAGATGATATAGATAGACAGATACATAGGTACATAGACAGATGGCAGATAGATAGATAGATGGATGGATTGATAGATTGATGACATAATATAGAGATAGCTAATAGATGATAGATACATAGATAGATGACAGATAATAGATACTGATAGATAGATAGATAGATAGATAGATAGATAGATAGATAGATAGATTAAAAGGTAAAGCAAAAGGTTCCCTTCGCACATATGTGCTAGTTGTTCCCGACTCTAGGGGGCAGTGCTCATCTCCGTTTCAAAGCCTAAGAGCCAGTGCTGTCCGAAGACGTCTCCGTGGTCATGTGGCCGGCATGACTCAACGTCAAAGGCGCACGGGACGCTGTTCCCTTCCCACCAAAGGGGGTCCCTATTTTTCTACTTGCATTTTTTACCTGCTTTCGAACTGCTAGGTTTGCAGAAGCTGGGACAAGTCACGGGAGCTCGCCCCGTTACGCGGCACTGGGGATTCGAACCGCTGAACTGCTGACCTTTCGATTGACAAGCTCAGCGTCTTAGCCACTGAGCCACTGTGTCCCTTAGAGATAGATAGATAGATGGCAGATAATAGATTATTAATCCTCTATGTAGAGGATTAACTTCATACCTGTGTTAACTAGTTACTGTGTTTTCCATTCCTTGACTAATGAATATGTCCCGGTTACTCATGGGACTCCCGGGGAAAATTAATTGCCCACCCCTGACTTAGAGAGTTTCTATAGCCCGTAAGTGTTGTAATAGATGTAATAGTTGTAATAAATCAAAGAGAGAAGCAACCTAGAACTAAAGAGAAATTTCCTGACAGTGAGAACAATTAATCAGTGGGACGACTTGCCTCCAGAAGTTGTGAATGCTCCAACACTGGAAGGTTTTAAGAAGAGACTGGACAGTCATTTGTCTGAAACGGTATAGGGTTTCCTGCTTGAACAGGGGGTTGGACTAGAAGACCTCCAAGGTCCCTTCCAACCCTGTTATTCTGTTTTCTGTTCTCTTCTATTATGCCTGCAGTTTGGCCCTGGCTTAATTTCTTTCACGAAGCCAACAAGCCAACCAGGGTGGCTCATACCGTAAATATCTTTTGCTGCCAAAATCAATACATTGCAACAAACTATTGTTTTCATATTGATTGATTATGTGTCACACAGTCCTTGTCGACTGTTAGCAACCCCAAAGACAGATTTTTCTCGCCACCCTGGTTTCCCAGGTCTTCCAAGAATGTCCCCATCACAGCAGTACATGAGTCCTGTCTTCTTCTCCTTCTCCTTCTCCTTCTCCTTCTTCTTCTCCTCCTCCTTCTTCCTGTTCCTCCTCCTCCTCCTCCTCCTCTCCTTCTCCTTCTCCTTCTCCTTCTCCTTCTCCTTCTCCTTCTCC
>WNWU01000055.1:2136306-2155234 GCA_012654045.1 Ptyas mucosa
TTCCTTTCCTTTCCTTTCCTTTCCTTTCCTTTCCTTTCCTTTCCTTTCCTTTCCTTTCCTTTCCTTTCCTTTCCTTTCCTTTCCTTTCCTTCCCTTCCCTTCCCTTCCCTTCCCTTCCCTTCCCTTCCCTTCCCTTCCTCATTCTCTTTCCTAGTGGCACTGTGGTTAGACTGCAGTACTGCAGGCTAAATCACAGCTCACTGCCAGCTGTTCGAATCTCACCGGGTTCAAAGTTGACTCAGCCTTCCATCCTTCCGAGGTGGGTAAAATGAGGACCCAGATTGTTGGGGGGGCAAGAGGCTGACTCTGTAAACTGCTTAGAGGGGGCTCTAAAGCACTGTGAAGCGGTATATAAGTCTAAGGGCTATTGCTCTTCCCTTTTCACTCTAATGTAGCCCATCCTTCCTGTTTACCCCTGGATATTCTCTGACGCCTTTCCTGTTCCTTTCACGCCACAAACCAGCAAACTGGATGGAAGTGGGGCTTTGAAAAGAAGCCCAAATCCTCCAAGGAGATGGCTATTCAGGAAAGAGAGGGTCAAAATCTCCCAAATGTGTCCCTCAGATCCGAAGAGGAAGGCTGGTGACTTAGCCTTAAGCCCTCGCATGCCTTTAGAGGGGTTGGTGGCTTCAGTTGCCCCCCAGGACTCGCTCAAGCAGAAAGGGTCAATGCGATGTGTGTCCCCTGCACAATGAAGCCACCTCCGGGGTCACAGGTCATCCCGTCCCTGATTAAGATATTGGCCACATCATTTCCTTTCCCCCCCTCCTCTTCCATTCAGTCTCCTTCCTCCTCCTCTTCCTCCTCCGAGTTATAACATTCAAAGAAAAGAAAGCACCTCTTTTCCAGCGTCTCTGAAACAGGAAATGTTAAATGTGACCTTTTAAAGACTCCTTTTCTGCTTCCTCTCCAAGATGGAAGGAAGGAAGGAAAGAAAGAAAAAAAAAGAGAGAGAGAGAGAGAGAAGGAAGGAAGGCATGAAAAGGAGAGAAGGAAGGTGAGAGAAAGAAAAAAGGCAAGAGAAAAGAGGGGGAGGGAGGAAAATAGAGAAGGAAGGAAAGAAAGGAAGGAAAGGAATAGAGAAGGAAGATATAAAAGGAGAGAAGGAAGGTAAGAGAGAAAGGAGGCAAGAAAAAATGGAAGGAAGGAAGGAAGGAAAGAAAGAAATTAGAGAAGGAAGGTAGGTATGAAAAAGGAGAAGGAGAGAAAGAGAAAGAAAGCAAAAAGAGAAAGAAGGATGGAAGGAAGAGAGGAAAAGAATAGAGAAGGAAGGAAGACATGAAAAGGAGAGAAGGAAGGTGAGAGAAGGAGAAAGAAGGCAAAAGAGATAAGGAAGGAAGGAAGGAAGGAAGGAAGGAAGGAAGGAAGGAAGGAAGAAAGGCCAATCAGAGGGGGTCAAAATGTTACACAAGAGCAGACAAGAGACTGCTACAGGACATGACCCAGGAAAGGTGAAATCTCATATAGGAGCAGATGCAAACAAGCCCATTCCCCAAATGACGTCACCGTTTGACTTGAGGGGAGGGCAGCCTCCCGAGGAAGCCAAGTCTGGGACTGGTTCTTAAAGCCCCCACCCCACCCCCGCCCTTTGGTGATCACTAACTTCGCTTCCAAACAGGTACAGAAACATTTGCGCCGCACTTCTGCAGGAGAAGCTATGGATGCTTGATGGAGGGAGGGAAGAACCATTTTCGGCGTGTGCCAGCAGAATAAAAAATTAGATCATCAGGCGACCTCCCCTCCTCTTTCATTTTAATTACTTTTTTTTTTAAAGAACGTCTTTAGGATCAGGAAGTTCCTGAGTCCTGCAAGGGTGAAGGCTGTGGAGGGGCTTCTGAGACAGGACCCCGCCCCGGCCGTTAGAACAGAATAGAATTTAATTGGCCAAGTGTGATTGGACACACAAGGAATTGGTCTTCGGTGCATAAGCTCTCAGTGTACATAAAAAGAAAAGATACATTCGTGAAGAATCATAAGGTACAACGCTTAATGATAGTCACAGGGAACAAATAAGCAATCGAATCATATTAGGAAATTTTTAATTAAAATAATTTAAAATTTAAAAAATTACAATTTTTGTTTCAACCTTCAAACCCAGTTAGTTTTATTAAAAAAAAATTTTTTTTTAGAGTTTTTTGTTTTGTTTTTGTTTTAATTTGGGAAATGATTTGTGTCCTTTTGGTAGATTCCCAAACGACAGCGTGGAGGTCATTCTTATTTTCTGGACTTCTCTCTTTTGGCATAATGAGTTTTGTCGCGTTTTAACTTTAGGGGTGGGGTGCGACAAACTTTACAACGGTTTAAAAGCTGGATATTGGAAAAAGAGAGAGAGAGAGAGAGAGAGAGATTTCCAGCGGGGCTCTAGCAGCAAGGAGAGATTTTAATCTGCTTTGGTATGTGGGAAAGTTTGCCACAGATTCTGGCAGCGGGGAAGCCCCCCCCCCCCCCCCGTTCCGTCTCGTCCGCCCCCCCCCCCGCCTTCTCCATAATAACCAGAACCAGGAAAAACTGGCTTTATTTTAGGAAGTGGTTCAGTTCCCCAAATCAAGACTTTCCATTTTTAAAAACAGTTTCTTCTGTAAAAGGAGACTAATAAAGAGGCGACCTTCACTCAGCCAACACCTAACTGATGAAAAATATTTCATTACGAAATATAGATCCTTCCCAAGACCCAGAGGAGAATATTCTGAAGGAGTTGTTTGTGGAGAGCAAGGATGCTTACAACACCCCCCCCTTCCGCGCCCCCTCCCCAGGCCAATTGCAGAGATCAGACATATAACCCACCTGACCTAGCAAAATATTCGAGATAGAATTTGTGGCTTAAACTGCCTTCAGACCAAAGATAACGATGATTTTAAAAAAGGAGGCGCGTGCTTTAAAAATTATATTTATAATCCAAACTTGATCACAGCTGATCTGATTAAGTTCAACCGATTCGTGTGCTTTTTAGTAGTGTGGCGGATCAGTTGATCGATCGCACGACTTCTGTAGATGCCCCACGCTCAATAAAATAAATAAAAATCACAGCTGAAACAGTGAGAAGAAGAGTTCACATTTTTTAAAAAAAAAGATCCACGCATTTCTTTAACATCGAAGTCTTTTCCCAATCGCTGGTCGGTCTGAACGCGCAGCTGAAAAATTAGGGTGTGTATATGTGGAGGATAAACCTTCCTTCCTCCTCGCCATCACTGGAAAAAGCAGGATCCCACCCCCAAATATAAGCTTGAAACGAGGTTTGTTTGTTTTTTTTTAAGTTTGGAGAATCCTTTTTCTTCCAGATTTCAGAAAATCTCTCTTTCTCTCTCTCTTTTAATCTGCTACGTTTGCAGATCATACCCATTGATTCATCTCAGGTGTGATTTATTTAACCAGCATGACTAAATGATTCCCCCCTCCCCAATTTTTGTCTTGCCTTTTTTCAGGATGGGTGGGAGACCCTAAGCGCTTCCCCAATCTTCCTTGTACACACAGAGAGCGAAGGGGAGCGGGGGAAGGCCTGTTTCGGGTATCAAGGCCCAAAGAACGAATTTGACAGCTTTCCTTAAGATGTAGGTTTGGGTCAGGTGAGAGCCTCGAACGATTCAGGTAAAGCGGCGAGCCCTTTGGAGGAGAACCGGGCCAAATACTCGTGGCTTCGGGGCGGGGGAGGGGGGGGAGGCGCCTTTGCAAACGAACCCCAGTTTTATTCAAAGGCAGAAAGCTTATCACGAGAGGGGGTGGGTGGGTCTCCAGTTCCCCAAACCTTCTGCTTTTGAACAGCTGAAAAAGCGATTCGTTCTGCGGTTGAAGCAACCAGGTGTATAAACGGCGATCTTCACGGGTGGACAATCGCTGGGGAAATGATAGCGCCAGGTAGAGAGAGAGGGGGGGGGGGGAGGAAAGGAGAATTTGGGGTTTGTATCCACACCTGGATCTCGCAAGAGGCCTGGCTGGCTCTATCCGTTACTCTGGGCCACACGGAGCCGGGCGTGGGTGAAGAACTGGGCCAGGAAAGGGCCAGGATTGGAGACAAAGCCAAAAACCGGCTGGGCCTAAGGATGCGTGGTTAGGATTCCCTCCTTGCGTGGGCAACGGTGGCGCCTTTCCCACAGCACCCGTGTCCACCTGCTCGGTTTTAAGAGCCAGCGAGGCTTGGATGTTTTCTCTTCTTCTTTCCCTCCCCCCTCCCCCATACATGAAACCGTATTTCATCGATTAACTCACCCCCCCCCCCCATTGGCACCCGTAAAACCCCATGGAAAACGAGCCGCGTGGAATTTCGTCCCAACACCCCGTTTTTTTTCAATCCGCACGATCGATTCCTTTGCAGCTCGCGCCCAACCGCCCCCCCCCCCGGTCGTCTACGGTCGCGGGATAGAGAACCCGCTTGCTTCGACCTGTTCTCACGTTCTTTGCTTTGCCCCACCTCCGTGTTCTGCGCCCTCAAAAAGCACCGTGGGCGCCTCGCTCCTTTTTTTCCTACTGCTTCCTTCCGATTTCGGGCTAGTCTCCCCGGTCGGGGCCTGCCGAAATTCCCACGCACGCAGGATTGCTTTCGGGCTCTCCCGAGCTTTTTGCAAGGAAACTCGCCTGGCGAGCTTCGTGGCTTGCGTTGAATTTGCCACGGGCGGCGGATGCGCGATACCTGCCCCCCCCTTTTTCCTCGGAAACTTGTCAACCTTTGGTCTTTTTGGACCCGCGAAATGCTTAGAAATATTGGAGCTACGGTGGGAGTGGGGATGGGGGGAGACGCGCGTGATTTTTTCCCCTTCCACGGAGGCTTTGTTTTCTTTTAGGCTTTTAAAACCCCTTGCAATGTTCACGCCAGAACCGAGGCCTTCCTGATCCTGATCTCGACGCCGAATGTTTTGATCGGAAGGGACGAGGGTCGATTTCCAAAAAGGGAACCCTGGCCGGAAGGGATCAAACGTACAGTGGGGATCCATTGAGGATCGGTTTCATTGCGTTCGCCAAATTCTGGGGAATTAAATAAAGGCGCAGAATTGTCACGGGCGTCCGCGTGTAGGTACGGACAGAGATTTTCCCTCCCTCCTTACACTTTCTTTCTTTCTTTTTTCTTCTTCTCCTAACTGAAGGCAAATTCTTTTTTTTTTTTAAAACACTCACTTTTTTTCCCCTCCAAAGAGAGGCGGAGAAACGATGAGCCAGAAATTCGGGGTTTCCCTTCCCCTCTAACCTCTTAAAGGCGAACAGAAGGGCCAGCGGAATTAAATAAGGAAGCGGAAAAAGTAAATTGATTTTTTAAAGGGTGTATTTTGAAGGCGGGTGGGTGCAATTTGCCTCTGTGGCTGACCATTGATATGCTTAATTTAAAAAAAACCCACCAAGTTTTATGATCATCAACGGGCTTTGCGTATTTTCCCCTCGTCTTCCGCTCAGTAAAGAGTGTAAGGCCCAAAAACTTCCCTGCAGCCTTTGGGTTTTTTTTGGAAGTTTGATCTTATTTGATCTTTCGAAAGAAAGAGAGGTCGTCGGAAGGATTTCATCGCTGGCCGGAAATGCGTGAAATACAGACTTACCCTCCCAAAGCCTTCTTTTGGAAGAGGAATAAATGCGGATGAACTAATGAGCTCACCCAAGGCGTCTCTCTCTCTCTCTATCCTAAATAAACACACAAATCCAAGTAAGCGGGCAATCCAGCTCGGATTCACGTTTTCTTGCCCCGTGGATTTCAAGGCAAGGGGAGTTCGGTTCCTGTCTCTTTTAGAGGTCGAATTTCAAGACCAAATTAAAAAACAAGAAATAAAATTGTGTGGACGTTGCTGTTGTTATCCCAATTCTGTAAAAGAAAGAAAGAAAGAGAGAGGGAGAGAGAGAGAGCGAGAGAGAGAAAGCAAAAGAAATCAAGAAAGAACGGAAATAAATAAGAAAAAGAAAGAAAGAGAAAGAAAGAAAGAGAAGCTGCTGTATATTATACAGAGTGAGAAATTTCTAACTCACGAAATAAATGCAGGAAATTGAATGAGAGCGGGCAGAGCGGTGAATTTATTTATAAAAATGTATTTCTATATTAAAAAAAACCCTTTAAAAATTCCTTTTAAAAATGAACAGGCCAGCTTTTTAGTTTTTTTAAAAAATCTGTATTTGTCTCGTCGGCTTTCCAGAAGATAAAAGCTCTTTTCAAGAGTGAAAATCCGGCCTACTTCTAACCTCCCCCTCCCCCTCCCCCTCTCTCCTTCTTTTAGGGGTTTAGGGGGATTCCCGTTTCGCCCATCCTGGGGGTCTCCGTGCATTATTATTTCCCCCGGTCGCTGGAGGAGGCTGGGCAGAAGGGAAGAGAGAGGAAGGCATAAAAAGATTTACAGCTTCGTTTGTGTTGCTTCATCTACCCGTAGGTCAAGTTGGATTTCTCCGCTCCCTCCCTTCCCCTTCCCTCCGTCTCTCCCCCGCCTTGGCCAGGCCGCAAAGCAGCGCCGAGTCCCTCGCGATCGGGGGATTCAAAGCCGCCCCTCCGTTTTACCCTCTTTCGTTCTCCAAACAACCCCAAGCAAAACCGACCCGCAAAAGGTTTTCTCTCCACCTCCCTCCCTGTTTCCCAAAACGAATCCCGCCTTCTTCGCTTCCCTTTCTCTTTCGCACAACAAAGGCACGCGGGATTTGTTCGGCCTGCCAAGGAAACCCGGGTCTCCTCCCACGCGGATTGGAGACGCTGCTCTTCCTTTAAATTCAGTCTGATCTGATTCTTATTTCTCCCCACCCCCCTATCTAATTTTGGTTATAAGTTTGTTGTCGTCGTTTTGTTAAATGCAATCGGGGCTCCTCCTCCTCCTTCTCCTTCCCTCTCGGTTTTGTCGCTCACCCACCCACCCACCCACGGACTCTTTCCCCCTCCCACTTAGAGGAAAAAGTCTGCAGAGGAAGGTGCGGGAGACGGTGGGGTAGCGGGAGGTCCCGTTCCCGTGAAAGTTACTCCTTGGCGTTGGAAGTTGCGCACGGCGTCTCCCAAGGCGAAGGCCACGGGCGAGCGGGGCGGTGTGTGGTTTGTGTTTATTTGTGTGTGTGTGTGTGGGGGGGGTTACAGGGAGACCTGATGCCCCCGCAAAGGTCACCCGACTCAGCCAGCTCGAAGCTCCCTTCTCAAAAAGCTGCCCTAAAAGCCCAGGTGCGCTTGGTGATCTAATTCTTGTACGCGCGTGTCAGCCAGACAAGGGCAAAACACGCGCGGGAGGTCATTCATTTTGTCTCGCTCGGCCTCGAAGGATTGACGCCGAGGGACCCCGAAATAGGAGGCGACTCACGCGGGGACCAGCCGGCCTAGACCAGGCAGACCTGCGCGGGAGAAGAACGAGACAAATCGGAGAGGCGTAAGCCAGGAGCCCCAACGCCCTGCTCCTTCGCAGAGCCGGGGCAGCGGTTGAGAAAAACCCCAGGAAGGCCGTGGAAAGCCCCCCACTCCCCCCGCCCGGATCAAAGGCCGCCGGGATGGGGTGGGGTGTCCTCTCCTCGTCTCTCCGGATTTGCAAAACGTTGCTTCCAAGCCCCCTCCCCCCTTTCTCGCGCTCTTGGGGAAGGAGGGGGGGGCGTCCCATCCTCTACCTCTGCCCCCCCCCACCACTTCGCACGCCATTACCGATGCGGAGTCTTTAAAAACACAAAACACAAACAAGACAACGCCCACTCGCCCGTGGCCTCTTCCTCTTTGCCCCGGTTTGCGTGCCCGTGCGCGCGCCCTCGCTCGCCCGCCCGCCCGCGCGCGTGTGTGTGTCTGTGTTGTGGGGACGCACCGAGGAGGCGCAAAAACCCCGCCGACCCTCAACGCTGCTCTTCTCCCTCCCTCCAGCTGCCCGCCTCCCCCCCCCACCCCCTGTTCCCCTCTCCCCGGGAAGCTCCTTCTCAGTTGCCCACCGGCCAGGAGACGGAGGGGCGGGGAGAGGGAGGGGCGGGGGGGTACCCCAAAAAAGTTAGCGAGCGAGTAAAAGCGACCGAGAAAGGAGCGGACTCCCGTTTTGTTTTTCTTTTTTTTTTTTTGGTTGTGTTTTTTTTGCGAGGAGGGGGGGGGAGGTCTGTGAATTGGGGAAGGGGAGATTAAAGCTTTATTACTTCTCCCTTTTTCCTTGTCTCTGGTTTTGCGCGCTTTCTCCACGCTGCCCCCCCCCCATTCCCTTCTGACCACTTCCCTAAAATAAAGATGGTGATGGGTTGGCGAGGGGAAGGGGGGGGGGTTAGAGGCGGCGGCTGCTGGCTGTATTTTAGACCCCCAAGTGCCTTCTCTCTGCCTGGATCAAACGCGCGATTTCCTGCCGGGAAGAGCGGTGAATTTTCCTTGGAGCGTTTTCAAAACCGGGGAGTTTTGGGCATTCCCTAACTGGGCAGAGCAACCCCCCCCCCCAAAAAAATCGCCGGCCTCATTTTTACCCTCTCCCTTCTCCCTATCTCGGCCCCCCCACCCCCCCCGCCTCCATCCCGATTTTCCTTCCCAGTCTCGCTTTCCCTTAATCCCCCCCCTCTTTTTTTTTTCCCCCTTGGAAAGGTTTTTCAAAAGCGCCTTTTAAGCCGAGGCAAAGCTTCGCGGTCGGACGAGGAGGAGAAGCAGGACAGCGGAAGGCAATGGGGTTTCTCGCCGCCGGGCTCTCTCTCTCTCTCTCTCTCCCCCCCCCCCCCACTCGCCAGGATTTCTCGCTCGGCCCGGCCAAAAGGACCGAGGTTTCCCCGAGGAAATGCTGTGGAGGGCTCCCGTGCCCTATTCAGCCCTCAATCCGAAGTGTCTCCGCTCTCCCCGGGGGTGGTGGTCGGGAAAAGAATAAAAGCCCCCCGAGAAAAGAGAAAAGCGGGTTCCTGGCCAATTTTTAAAGAAACGTCTCCTTTTGAAGGGGAATACGAGGAGGGGTCCTGGGTGCTCTTGAGCTTGAAAGCAGCCCAACTCAGATAAGCACCGAGGACCCCCGCTCCCGCTCCCTTTCGGTAGAAACCCGCGTGTGTCACATACACGAGCTCCACGCATCGGCCTTTCGCCCAGCGCTCTTCGCTTCGCGTGGACCACGAGGGGAACTTTTTTTCCTATCCACGTCCCGGCCCCCCTCCCCTCCCCTCCTTTCCCCCCGAGGATCGAAAAGAGAGAAACGTGGCTTCCCAACCGGTCCCCCGGACCCCTAAAACGGTTTCGGAGGACGGAGGCCACGATCCGGTTAGTTCAAGAGGCGTTCCAACGCCAGGACGATCTCCCTCTCCCCCGTCTCCCATCCCACCCACCCCCGTGGAATCATCGCTTCCTTCGGTCGGGGAAGGAAGGAAACCCCCTTGTTTAGGGAGCTTGCGCCGGGGCGTCCGGATTCGGCTTCTCCGAGCGAAAAAAAAAGTCACAAGAACAGCAAAATAATAATAATAATAATAAAAAAATCAAATCAAAGGGGGGGGAGGAATAATTCCGAATAATCAGAATTATTTACGACGGCAATTTAATCGCATCGGAGCGGGGGTGGGTGGCTGGGTGGCATCCAGGCGAAAGGCGAGGAAGTGGCTCTGCGCCTGCAAAGACCCCCACTCTGGTTGGGTTGGGAGGGGGGCGGAGGGGGAGGATGCGCGAGCACCTAACCCCTCCCTCCCTCCCTCCCCTTCCCCCCTCTCTCTCCCCTTCCCTCCTCTCTCTCCCCCACCTCCGTCGCATCTCCAGTAAACAAAACGCTGCGGGGGTGGGGAGGGGGAGAGGGGGAACCCGGCTGGGCCAGCAGCCTTTCACCTTACCTGCGCCCCACGGAGAGGGGCGCCCCGTCCAATCACGAGGCGGGCTTGGCCGCCAGCTGCCATTTTTCAATACGGAGAGCTTTGCCCGTCCGGGCAAAGCGATCCAATGGGCATCCCGGGTGGAGGGTCAGGTGACAGCCGGCTGGCTGGCTCCCCATTGGCTGGCCCAGACGCAGCCCCCCCCTCCCCCGGAGTTGGGTCTCCCTCTCTCCTCCTCCGCCCCCCCTCCTCCCCCCTCCCGCTCTTCGCTCCTCGGAGCCCCCTCCCTCGGCTGCTTCCCTCTGGGTTAGCCGGGGAGAAGCGCCCGAGCCCAGCCAGTGCCAGGACGTCGCTCCGCCGAAGCGGAGGGCGCCCTACGGATAAGCCAGGCGGCGGGGATCCCCTGCTCGGGGGCAACGCGGGGGGCGACCCCTGTTTTTTTTTTCTCCTGGCCCGCGCGGCCGGGGGGCATCGCCGTCCTTGGTCCTCCGAGGACGGGTGGGTGGGGTTTTTTTGCCTCCCCCCCTTCAGCTTCCCGGCTCTCTTTTCTTTTTCTTCTTTTTCTTTTTCTTCTTCTTCTTCTGCTTCTTCTGCCACGGTTCGGCGAGGTCGGGCGCGCGTGTGAAGGTGGCCGTGGCTGAGCCGCCGCGCCAGCCCTCCTGCCTGCCCGGCTATTGTGTGGGGCTGATCTCGAGGCGGCGGGAGGTGGGGGCAGCGGAGGGGAAGGACGCCGAGGAAGGCGAAGGGGGCTCGGAGCCTCCCCGCCTTGCCGGGAGGGGAGGGGGGGCGTCCCTCCGGCGTCCACGGAAGGAAGAGGCGAGAGAGGAGCGCTGCCGTGGATCGCCGCCGCCTGCCCGCTCCACTCCCGCGCGGCCGCCTGAAGGAGGACGATGGCCATGCTGCTGGATGGCGGGCCCCAGTTCCCCACCTTGGGGGTCGGGGGCTTCGCCGCCTCTCGCCCCCACCCGCACGACGTGGCCATGGGGCTCAACCACCCTCCTTTCGCCGAGCCTCCCTTCAAACTCAGCCCCGCCGCCCACGAGCTGGCTTCGGGTCAGGGATCCGCATTTACGCCGCAAGCTTCGGGTTTCGCGCACCACCACCCGACCCATCATCCGCACCCCCATCATCCCCACCACCACCACCACCACCATCATCCGCCGCCGCCCCCGCCGCCCCCTCACCCTCACGCCGGCGGCGGCCAGGTGCCTTCTCCTTACGTGGCCGCCTTCAATTCCACGCGGGATTTTCTCTTCCGCAACCGCGGAGGCTGCGCCCTGGCCGAAGCGCCTTCGAGCGGCGGAGGAGGCGGAGGAGGAGGAGGAGGGCCGAGCGGGACCCCCGGCGGCTCCCCGGCACCCCACGGCCTTTTCGGCACCAACCCACCCGGAGGACTCCACGCGCCGGGCGGTTTGACGGACAGCGCGGGGGGTTACTTGCTTTTCCCCGGTTTGCACGAGCAGAACGCGGCTGGCTTGCCTTCGCCGTCGGGCCCCGTGGAAAGCGGTCAGCTGCACCTCGGTTTGCGTGGGGAGTTTTTCGGCCGGCCGGATTCCTACCGGGGGGTCTCCAGCCCCAGAGCGGACACTTACGGGGCCCCGCCGCCCTTCCCCAACTACGGGCCCGTGAACGTGGCGGGCATGAACGTGGCTGGGCCCCATCATCATCACCACCACCATCATCATCATCACCACGCGGGACCGGGCGCTTTTTTCCGTTACATGCGGCAACCGGTCAAGCAAGAACTGGCTTGCAAGTGGTTGGAAGAGCCTTCGCAGCCGCCGGGCCGTCCCAAGAAATGTTGCGACCGGCAATTCAGCACCATGCACGAACTGGTCACCCACGTCACGCTGGAACACGTCGGGGGTCCCGAGCAGAACAGCCACGTGTGTTTCTGGGACGAGTGTCCCCGCCAAGGCAAATCCTTCAAGGCCAAATACAAACTGGTCAACCACATCCGCGTTCACACGGGCGAGAAACCTTTTCCCTGCCCTTTCCCGGGATGCGGGAAGATTTTCGCTCGTTCCGAGAACCTCAAAATCCATAAAAGGACCCACACAGGTAAGAGAGAGAGAGAAGGGGGACAACCCCCCCCCCCAGCTCCGTCCGACGGGCTCCCTTTGAGGCTCTCCACCTGTTGAAATCCTGGTTTGAGCTCCATCTCGGGGTTTAAATTCGCTTTCCGACGACCGAAAAAGGGCCCGAGTTTGTTTGGGGTTTTGCGGGAGTGGGGGGGAGAGGATGGATTTCGGGGAACCGCAGTGGGAAAAGGGGCCGGTTGAAAGGGGAGAGAGAGAGATGGGGAAGATGCAAAGGGGGTTTGGGGGGCAGAGAGGAGCGAGGGAAGAAGAAATGGGGGCAGGAAAGAAACTGCAGAAAAACTACGGGAGTATTTGGGTTTGTTTTCACTCCGGATTGTTCCAATCCGGATTGAAATTCATTTTTATCTTCCAAGTTCAATTGGTCAATTTCAACGCCGGCTTGCAGGTTTTGTCAATTTCGCAAAGGAACTGCCTGCTGATTTGATTTGATTTTAATTTATTTTTTTTAACTTGACGTGGGTGTGTGCATGGTTTTGTTTTAAGCGGGGTATTTTTGTTTTCTTCCCAACTGACATTCCTTCGGCCTCCTTAGCTTTCCCCTCTCGTTGCTCTCAGCCTCCCAACCCCTTCCTGATTTGGGGGGGGGGGGAGTCCTATGAGTCCAAGAGGGGGAGGGGGGCATTCATTGGAGGTGTGTGTGGATTGCTTTTTTTTTTTGAAAGCGACTTGCTCAGACAGTCGGCTAAGCGAACCATAGAGATGCAAATGAAATCTCATTTTCCCTCACTTCCGCTCTCTCTTTTAATGACTTGATTGGCACATCTTCTAATTAAATCAGTGATACTTTTTTTTTTGCTCCGAGTATTCTTTTTTTCCTCTATCCCTGCTTTTTTTTTTTTTGGAAGAAAGGGTTTAGTTCCTCCCAAAAAAAGAAAAAAGAAAAAGAAAATTAAATTGGAAGTAGCCGATAATGTTATTTTCTAGCATTTATTGGGATTCTCCCCTGAGTAACTCCAGAGGCTGCCCATTGCTATTTCTTCTTCTCTTCTGTTTATAGTTCATAAATCACTCCAAAGTCACTTTCTTAATCTTTTCCAAGATTGCATGCGATAAACACAGGATTAAAGGCACAATGGCCATTTAATTGTCAACCCCACATTTGACCTCCCTCCCTTCTCTTCCTCTCTTCCCCGCCCTCCCTCTCTTCTCTCTTTTTTCCTTCCTTCCTTCCTTCCTCCCTTCCTCTTTCTCTCTCTGCCCACCCTCTCTTCTCTTTCCTCCCTCCCTCTCTTCCCTTCTCTTTCTCTCTTCCCTTCCCTCTCTTCTCCCTTTTTCCTTCCTTCCTTCCTTCCTTCCTCCCCTCTCTTTTTTCCTTCCTTCCTCCCTCCCTCTCTTCTCTCTTCCTTCCTTCCTTCCTTCCTCCCTCCCTCCTTCCCTCCCTCCCCCTCCCTCCATCTCTTCTCCCTTTTTTCCTTCCTTCCTTCCTTCCTTCCTTCCTTCCTTCCTTCCTTCCTCTCTCTCTTCTCTCTTTTTCTTTCCTTCCTTCCTTCCTTCCTTCTTTCCTTCCTCCTTCCCTCCCTCCCTCCAGCTTATTCCTGGGAAAAAAAGTAGAATGGGAAAACATAGAAGGCAAAAATTATTCAGGAACTGGGGGGGGGGGGAGGCGGAGGAGAGCGAGAGAACCAGGCAAGGAGGAAAATGTGAAAATCCCAAGTTGCCCCCTGTTTCCCCTCTGATTTTTTTCCACCTGTGTTCCTGTCCATCTGCAGGAGAGAAGCCCTTCAAGTGCGAATTTGAAGGCTGCGACCGGCGTTTTGCGAACAGCAGCGACCGAAAGAAACACATGCATGTACATACCTCTGATAAGCCTTACGTCTGCAAAGTTTGCGATAAGTCTTACACTCACCCCAGTTCCTTAAGGAAGCATATGAAGGTAATTGCTCTGATCGTGACAAGCGTTGTTGCTGCCGCCTTTATACAGTGTCCCTTCTGGTGTTGATTGTAGAATTAAAATAATAAGAATAATGATTGTGCAGAATCGTAAAAGATATCCAGCTTGGCTCTTCCACGAGTCCATTGTATGGTTGTGTTTGTGGAATTGCAAACAAGTGCTCTCTCTTTCTCATTCCTGCGAAAAAGAAATCTATTTATACATGAAAGCAGATTGCATGTGTGTTTGGGTGTACAGTTACACTCTTACTACTACGTAGTATGCAATACCAATAATTTATAGAAAGAGTAACAACATAGTTCATGTATTTTGATACCGGTATGTCTCTGTGCCCAAACGGTTGTTTTTATTTCTACGTATTACAGTCTTCTATGTTCATTTATTTATTTTTTGTCTACTCATATGACATATTATTGTAGTATTTCTGTTGTTTATTTCTACGTATTACAGTCTTTTATGTGCATTTATTTATTTTTGTCTACTATTAGCTATTTAGATATTAGCTTCACCAGAATGTGGTGCACTTTTTATTATTTCTCTGTGTGCGGTTGTCCTTGACTTATGACCACAGTTGAGCCCCACCTTTTCTGTTGCTAAGCGAGATATTCCTTAAGCGACTTTTGCCCCATTTTCTGACTCTCCTTGCCACCGTTGTTAAGTGAATCTGGCTTTGTTTGGCAGAAGTTCATCAAAGGGACAGTGCAACCATCATAATTAGGAATCAGTGGCCACGTGTCTGAATTTTGACCACGGGGATGTGTGAAAAACGGTCATAAGTCCCTCTTTTCCAGAGCGGACGTAACTTTGAACAAGTCACTAAATGGACCGTTGGGTAGTCCAGGGCTGCCTGTACTTTGGCCTTTGGAGTAAGCATTCGGGTTAGAGAAAGGGACAGAAAAAGAACCGTGCAAACGTTTATTATCCTACTGTTTTATTTTTTTAAAATAATGGCATTTTGTGACTCTGGCCAGACTAGGATCAAACTTCCTGTTTGATTTAAGCTCCTGTTTTATTTTGCTTTTTGCTGCAAAATACTTCACCTTCAATGACTGCTCCCTGGTTTATCTATCTCATCTATATACACACAACCATATATATATATATATATTAAAAAATCCACACTTTCTGTTTAGAAGATTTTCTTAGGAACGCCGAAGCAGGAGTTGGTAGTGAAGTAAGCTGCATTTTCTCCTGCAAGGATGTAAGCTTCTGAAATATAAATCCCTTCCAAGGTCATTTGCCTTACTCTGGAGTATCAGCCGAGGGTAATGCCTCCTAATGGTCACCCTGCGAGTTGTCTGGAGGCCTTGTTCCTTTGCAGGGCAGGCCGAAACATTTTTCCGCCAGAATCCCGTATATTGTTTGGGTTCGTTCTCAATTTAATCAGGGGTGGGTGGGTGGCTTTTGGTTACTTTATCTGTTTTCGAGTAAAAAATCTTCTTTAATTTGGAGTTTGGTTTAAGTTTATCCCCCCTCCTCTCTCTCTCTCAGTCTCTCTCTCTCTGTCTCTCTCTCTCTCTTTCTCAGTCTCTCTCTCTCTCTCTCTCTCTCTCTCTCTCTCTCTCTCTCTCAGTCTGTCTCTCTGTCTCTCTCTTATACACATAAATACAAACACATTTTTCCCCCTCCAGAATCTTTTATTGTTTTGATTCATTCTAAATTTATTCTTGGGCTAGGGTCTTTTCTACTTTTGCTGGTTTGTTTCAAACATCTATTGAACGGGGGAGGGTTAAGCTTGTCTCCTATTCTCTCTCCTTCCGTCCCCCTCCCCCTCCTTCTCTCTTCCTCTCTTCTCTCCTTCCCTCTCCCTCCCTCCCTCTCCTCTCTTTCTCTCTCCCCACAACGGGGAGGCATGTGTGAATGTGTTCTTGGGCTGTTCCTTTTATGCTCCTTCCCTTTATAATGATTGGTTCTGTTTTTATCTGGTTTGCACTGCCAGCTGCCCGTGAGACAGGCAGCCAAAGGTATCCATGAAATAACCAGTTCTGATCCTGTGATGATTCTCTCTCTCTCTCCTTTTCAGGTCCACGAAACGCAGAGCTCCGAATCCTCTCCGGCAGCCAGTTCAGGCTACGAATCCTCCACGCCCCCAGCCCTGGCTTCTGCCCCCAGTAAGGACTCCGGGAAAGCTGCCCCTCCTTCCAACGTTCAGACGGCCAACCCCAACCCAGGTCTGCCCCCCAACTTCAATGAATGGTATGTCTGAGGAGGGGGGGGGGCTGCCCTCCCTCCCTGTCTCCCTCCTCCCTTGGAGTCTCAAGAGACATCAAAGGACAGCCAGCCGTCCCTGCCTGGCCTGTTGCTGCTGATGGGGCTGGATTTTACCGGACCAAAAAAAAAAAAAAAAAAAAAAAAAAACGATTGGCAAAAGGAAGAAGGAAAGTGGGGGTGTCAGGGAGCAGCATCCTCGTCTCTCATCCCCGACCCAACAAGAGCCGCCAGAGGCTGGACTTAAATCATGTCTGCTGTTCTCAGGATTAGCTTCTTTTCTTTCTGCGTGGAGTGTTTCTTTCAGGTTGTTTTTTTTTTTAACAAAACAATTCTTCTAGTTCGTTCTTGCGCCCCATCCTCCCTCCCTCCCCCCCTCTCTCTTTCTTTCTCTTTCTTTCTTTCTTTCTTTTCCTTGTCTTTTGTAATCGACTTCAGTGGATGTTTCATTTTTCACACGCGTCTGTCTCTCAGCCCCGTCTTCTTCCGTGGGATGTTCAGAAACAAAACTTGATGGTTTCTCCTGGCCTTGTAGTTGTGATTGTTAAAAGTAGAAGGGAAAAAAACCCCAGTTTTTAAACTTGCCAAAGTCCTATATTCTCTCTCTCTCTCTCTCTCTCTCTCTCTCACTTCCTTCCTTCCTTGCTTCCTTCCCTCCCTCCTTCTCCCCTTCCTTCTCCCCTTCCTACCTACCTACCTACCTACCTACCTACTTACCTACCTAATCCCGCAAAATTTTAAAACACATTTTGGCTTTCTAACTGAGACAGAAACCCTGTCAAAGATCCTTTTCTTTTTCTTTTTCTTTTTCCTTTCCTTTTCTTTTTCTTTCTTTTCTTTCTTTCTCTTTCTTTCTTTCTTTTCTTTCTTTCCTTCCTTCCTTTTCCTTTCTTTCACTTTCTTTCTCTCTCTCTCTCCTCCCTTCCCTCCCTCCCTCTTTCTTTTTTCCTTTTCCTTTCTGTTGTGAATGTATTTTCTTCAAATGGCAGAAATGGGAAGGGGTGTCATTCAGTCTATTTTTTACGATGGAAAAAAAAATATTGTGATATTAATTTCACCCAGGTCTCCTGGCAGTTTAGTATAAACAGTTGCCTTTTTGTAATACCTCTTTTGTGTGTAAATACATATCCACGATGCCATATTTATCATTTGTAATTTAATTATTGAGACAAGTGCCGGGAACTGAACAATATTTATGAGAAGAAGGAAAAAAAAAAGAATCCCATTTAAAAAAAATACACAATTTCATTTTCTAACAAAAAAGAAAGAAAAAAAAACCCCACACAGATGACAATGTACAGCTTTTGGTTATATAACTGCTTTAGCATTAAAAGTTTATTGTTTGGGAAAGGACACCATAGGCCTGGTTTTTTGGTTATTCCCCCCGCCCTCTTTTCTTTCTTTCTTCTACTTTTTTTTTTAAATGTAAAAAAAAAATTAAATTTAAAATTGTAAGGTAACTTTTCAACCCTGCAGAAAAAGCCAACCTATCCAAAAGAACCTTTTTGGGAGGCAGGGAAGTTTACAGGTTTGAAAGAAACTTTTCCCTTTTACCCCCGAAATTCGGGTTTTGCTTCTTCTCCTCCTTTTCTAATTTTTGGCTCTTTTATTTCTGCTGGTGAGCAGGAGAAAACTTTCAGGCTCTCTGTTCTGCACCTCCCCTTCTTTCCAAAGGGCCTTTTTCTCTTCTTTTGCAAAAGCAAAAACTCCTTTTCCGGCTCCTGGATCCATTCGGCTTGTTCACCTTTCCCCCAGAACGTTCGGATCAAGAAAGGAACCATCTGGACAGACCCACGAAAAGCTCGGAAGGTAAATTTAAAATATTATATATATATATATATATATTTCTCTGGATGGAAGGAAACGTCTCTCTGCTTTTTTTTTTTAAAAAAATGATTTATATGCCGCCCTTCTCCGGAGACTCAGGGCGGCTTACAATGCATTAAGCAATAGCCTTCATACTTTTGTATATTTTATACAAAGTCAGCTTATTGCCCCCACAATCTGGGTCCTTTTCTCTCCCCTCTCTCAAGTAGCCCATAAGCCGACTTGACTGCACTTCCGGCCTACCTTAAAAATATCTATTTGTCTGCCATCCTAGACACACACACACACACACACAAAAACCCGGATCCTTCCTTCCCTGGTTAAGTTTCTTTAATTTTTTTTTTAAAAGAAACATTCATTTTCCAGAAAATCTCGGATGGTTTTTCTAAGACTCGTCTCTCTTTTTTAAAAAAAATGTTGGTGGATTAAACCTAGATTTTTTTCCCCCTCCCCTGTAAATCATGTAAATTAAGGACCCCTTAAAATAATTTGAGGACGTTTTCTCCGCATCTGGCGTCCAAACGTCCCTTGGGAGTCCGGGACTAGCCGAGATCATCCGTTCGGCGGCGCCTCTTTTCCTGTTGAAATGGACTTTCTCCGGGTCCTCCGTTTCTTGGCGAGGGGTCTGTAAAAGAAGACTAAACTCTTTGGCTTTTGGTCGGGTGTGTGTGTGTGTGTGTGTGGAAAAACTCAAAATTTCTTCCAAGCCGTGTGGGGAGGAAAGCGAACGCGGCGAGTTTCCGAGCGACAATTGTTCTTTGGCCGTCTTTAGCAGATAAAGGTTGTTGGGGGGCTGAGGGGGGGACGCCTCTGTGTGTGTGTGTGTGTGTGTGTGTAGGGGGGGGGGGGGGGGGGGGACGGCGTGTAAGCAGCCGGGGAGAAACGGTTAAAGGGAGATTTCACGCAGCCCTTCCTTTCTTCTCTTTCCCCGCCCTGCGCTTTCCGCTGAACCTCGGCCCGGCCGCAGTTGGGGGAAGCGATTCAAGGGGGGATTGTCTCCTCTGAGTAGGCGCGCCGCGCAGTTCCGTCGGAATCCTAAAAAAAAAAAAAAAAGAGAGAGAGAGAGAGAGAAATGCGTGTGAATCACGACCCGCTCCGCGAATTGTATAAAAGTCGGTGTGTTTCGTTTTTTTGCAAAGGAAACGGAGGCCGAAAATTATGTCTGTCTGTCTATCATCTATCTATCTATCTATCTATCTATCTATCTATCTATCTATCTATCTATCTATCTATCTATCTA
>WNWU01000055.1:2185401-2199223 GCA_012654045.1 Ptyas mucosa
TCTGTCCTTCCTTCCTTCCTTCCTTCCTTCCTTCCTTCCTTCCTTCCCTAATTAATTCAATTCAATTTAATTAATTCAATTTATATGCCACCCCTCTCCAAAGATTCAGGGCGGCTCACAATACATTTTAAAAAGTCATTATAAAAACATTTAAAACTTAAAAACATTAAAAAAACTCATTCACGCCATTCATGGCCGGATCTCACCAGATCACAAGAGTGAGATCAACAGCCCCAAGCCTGCCGGAAAAACCAAGTCTTCACCGCTTTAACTTAGCTGATTCGGGATTTAGGGGTTCCCCCTTAGCCTCCTGATTCCAAACAACTTTATTTTATTTTATTTTTTTGTGTGCTTCCGATCTCTAATCTGCTCTGGGGATCAGAGGGCAGGAGTACCCATTTCCGGACATTTGGCAGGGAAACAGAAAGTTTGACGAGCCTGGGAAAGATGTAAACAACACAAGAGCATCTTCCTGCCAATCCACAAGGATGGGAGGGGGGGGATTCTCACGAAGAAGCCCCCCCTCTCTGTATGTGTGAAAGGGAGAGTTTAAAAGTCAAGTGTCCTTGAGGGTTTTTTTTCTTATTGTGATGGGCACTTAACCCTTTTCGTGCCTTCTTATCTGTACTGCTCCTTTCAGCAAAACATTATTTCCTGTAAAGGAGAATATTTGTGGCCCAGGGTGGAAATGAGAGGTCCTTGGTGCTCTCTGAGCTTGGAAGGTTTCCTTGCAGACGTTTCCATGATCTGAACTATGGTAGGTAATACCGTCAATGCTACACTGATGATGTTATCTAGTTGGGTAATGAAATGTCTGCAAGAAAAGCACCAGGTTGAGAGAGCACCAAGGACCCCTCATTTCCACCCTGGGCCACAAATATTCTCCTTTACAGGAAATAATGTTTTGCTGGAAGGAACAGCACATCCTCCTTCTCCTCCTCCTCCTCCTCCTCCTCCTCCTCCTCCTCCTCCTCCTTCACACCTCACTTCAGAGGTGAAATCCAGCAGGTTCTGACAGGTTCTGGAGAACCGGTAGTGGAAATTTTGAGTAGTTTGGAGAACCGGCAAATACCACCTCTGGCTGGCCCCAGAGTGGGGTGGGAATGGAGATTTTGCAGTATCCTTCCCCAAGGAGTGGGGTGGGAATGGAGATTTTGCAGTATCCTTCCCCTGCCATGCCTGCCACGCCCACCAAGCCACGCCCACAGAACCGGTAGTAAAAAAAATTGGATTTCACCATTGCCACACTTCCTCCTAGAACTGATGATGTTACCTAATTAGGTAATGAAATGTTTGCAAGAAAACCACCAAGTTCTGCGAGTACCAAGGACCCCACGGTCCTCCTCCTCCTTTGTGTATTTGTGAATTTCTGCCTCTCTTCCCCAAGTCATATTCTTTTATCACCTTTTTCCCCCCTTTCGGCCTTCCACAGGTTGAAGTTTTTGTTTCATTGCTTCTTTTGGAGTTCTCTGAACCTCTGACAGAGGAGTGACTTTCAAACTTGGCCAAATTTAAGACATCTGGACCTCCAACTTCCAGAATCAGAGTGATGGGATTGGTAGTCTTTACTTTACTTTATTGATTAGCCCTTGGGCCACATCAAACTGCAGAGTTCCAGACACAAATTTAAAACGATTTAAAATGAAATTGGAATAAAATACGATTTAAAATGAAATTGGAATGAAATAACAGTTTAAAACGATAGCTTTGATTAGCCTATAGGCAGTGGTGGGATTCAGCCGGTTCGCACCACTTCGGGAGAACCGGTTGTTAACTTTCTAAGCAATTTGGCAAACTGGTTGTTGGAAGAAATCATTAGGGCAGAGAACCGGTTGTTAAATTACTTGAATCCCACCACTGCCTATAGGCCATATCAAAGCACAAGGTGCAAACACATATCGCCAATAAAATCTTACACAAGCAGTTTAAAATAAGAGTAGGGTAAAATGGAGAAGCTACAATATAATTTACTACATAAATCTATAAAACAGAATAAAATGACATAAAATTATATTTCGGTGTCACCCTTACAATCTACCCCAATCAATCCCACGTATGTAGATCTCAACTGAACCATTTTGTTCGAGTACCTGTGCTGTGTTAAATGTTATTTTCAGGTTTTTTTATTTTATTTTATTAGTCATATTTCTATGCCGCCCACTCTCTGAGAACTCTGGGTGGCTTACACCAAAGACGGTATACTAAATAGCATATTGCCCCCCAACAATCTGGGTCCTCATTTTACCTACCTCGGAAGGATGGAAGGCTGAGTCTTTTTTTTTTTTTAATTTGATTTATATGCCGCCCTTCTCCGGAGACTCAGGACAGCTTACAATGCACTAAGCAATAGCCTTCATACTTTTGTATATTTATACAAAGTCAGCTTATTGCCCCCACAAACTGGGTCCTCAATTTACCTACCTTAGAAAGGATGGAAGGCTGAGTCAACCTTGAGCCGGTGAGATTTGATCCGCTGATCTGCTGAACTAGCAGTCAGCTGAAGTAGCTGCAGTACTGCACTCTAACCACTGCGCCACCTCGGCTCATTGTTACCTAACATTGTTAACTCTCCAGGTTCTGGAGAGGCTACACATAAAGTAAGTTTTTTTTGATATGGGGATCCCAGTGGCTCCAGGGGTGAAATGCTACCGGTTTGCACCAGTTTGGGCGAATTGGTAGCAGCGGTGATGGGTGGTTTTAGCAAACCAGTAGCGGCGGCAGTGCAAGGCTCCGCCCATCTGCCCAGATGTCCTGTTTTTGACCCTCATCGCATGTGTAAAAGGCTTTGTGCATGCACAGAGGGTCTAAAATCACATGACACACACAGCGTGCGCACTTCCGAACCGTGAGGAAGGTAAGTAGATTTCACCCCTGAGTGGGTCATTCGTTTGGTATATGGACCAAGGTACATATTGTTTGATTGGTAGTCAAAGACCTCCGAAGGGCACTAAAAATAAAGGCGAGATGCTTCAGGAACAGAATTTCAGGCTGGTCAAGAAAACAAGGAAGCGATGCAGGGTGAGCGAACACACATCCCCTCCAAAGAAAAGCTTGTTCAAAGCCGATACGTTTATTCTTTTCTTTCTGTTTTTTTGCCTCCTTTTAATTCTTGTGCCCTTGGTGGCCCCAGCACATTTCGTCTCTTCCCTGCTTTGGTGAAGCTCGTATCCCTCAACCGATATCCTGCATAAAGAACAGATCCTCCCAGGCGATATTTTTGCCCTAAACGAGGAATCGCGTACATCCTTCCTGTCGTTCTTTAATAACCGGGGAAAATTTGCTGCGCTAATTTGTACACGAAGAACCCAAGAGCCCTCGACTTTTTTTATGGCGTGCAAATGAGCTCTATGATTTGAGAAGGCTGGAAAAAGAAAACAACAACAACAACAACAACGTCCGGCAATCCTACGACGGTTGCTGAGTCTATCTAGGATGGGAAATTTCATCTCCTTTCTGAGTCAGAGCACAACTCGGCAACTGCCACTATTTTTTAAAAATATTCTGCACCAGCAATTGCCTCCCGCACTGACTCAGGCTGGGCTTTTGTCACTTCCTTCCCCAGTTTGTGACAGTTCATTGTCTGCCCCTGGGTGCCTCAGCTGGCATTTGAAATAGCAGAGGAGCCACGGTTGACACGGACGCTGTCCTGACGCCTGTCAGTTGGCCCCCGTCAAGCCGATCGGCAGGCTGAACAGAGAGAGTTTTTACAAAGGCCAGGAGACCAAGTTAGCCTGACACAAAAGTGGCATGTTAGGTGGAGAAGGAGAGCCAGGGCAAGTTCAGAGGTCCTAGGTGAAGATGGTGAGGGGTGGGCAGAAAAGTCGAGCACCTGTAGTGACAGGATGAAGAGCAAAGATGGAGATTTTCAGTCGTCCAGGTCTCATCGTTGTCCCAAAGGTGCTTCTTCTTTTTTTTTCTTTTCACACAAGACAAATTCCTTGTGTGTCCAATCACACTTGGCCAATAAAGAATTCTATTCTATTCTATTCTATTCTATTCTATTCTATTCTATTCTATTCTATTCTATTCTATTCTATTCTATTCTATTCTATTCTATTCTATTCTTCATTCCAATATTCTACTCTACTCTAGTCTACTCTAGTCTACTCTAGTCTACTCTAGTCTACTCTACTCTACTCTACTCTACTCTACTCTACTCTACTCTATTCTTCATTCCAATATTCTACTCTACTCTACTCTACTCTACTCTTCTCTACTCTACTCTACTCTACTCTATTCTTCATTCCAATATTCTACTCTACTCTACTCTACTCTACTCTACTCTACTCTGCTCTGCTCTGCTCTGCTCTTCTCTTCTCTTCTCTACTCTACTCTATTCTATTCTTCCAAAAGGCAACTGGACTTTCTTATTTTTTTCCTTGAAGACTGTTTCGCTTCTCATCCGAGAAGCTTCTGCAGTTGCATCTTTTATTCTGTTTGCAGAATCTCAAGGGTTGCACATCCTGGATATAAATGGTTTCAACTTCTACCCTTAAAATGACGTTATAGAGCATTGCACACTGGAACAATAGAGTAGTGGCCAAAATTGTGTAAACCTTTTGGGAAAAGTGTATTTTCTAAAACTAGCTAATAACACCACTTTTTTTTGGGTGGGGGGAGTAGTACCATAAAATGATATATCGATGGAAAGATAATTTAATCAAGAATGTAATGCAATCACTTTTATGAAGGATTTGCTATTAGAATAGCAGTTACAGTAGAAAGAAGAAAAGTGAAACACGTAGAAAAAACAAGATATACAAAAATGATCACCATAGAAAAAACGAGATATATAGTACAAAAATGATACCAGTGTCAATTAATCTTAGTTGGGTAACCTTTAGCATGAATGACGGCCTTCCAACGTCTTCCCATGGAGTGAACCAAGTCTTTTAGTTCTGCAGCTATTATAATGTGAAACCAAGATTGAATGTTGGCTTCTATTAACTGGGTTTTATTGCTGGGTTGCTTCTGACTAATAAGTTTCTTTAGTAATAATAATAATAATAATAACATTATCATCATCATCATCATCATCATTATTATTAGTGCAAAAGAGCTAGAATCTGTAGTAGAAAGAAAACTCCACTGGTTTGCAAGAAATCTCTCAAAATCAAAACCCTTTTGGCTTCTCCTAAAAAATCTCTGTTTTCTCTCTTCCCGCAACTCAGACACTTAATTCAAAAAAACCCCCAAAACTTTTCTGGAGAAGAAGCAGCAGTCCACTCTTGGGTAAAAAAAATACTGCTCAGATAACTCTTAAGTTGGCTGCTGTCAAAACAGTTGGTGTTATTTTTCTATTATCCTTTTATTTGCAAGTAAATAGAAGGTTTCAGGCATACGTTAATTGCGTGGTAAGTAGCAAAGATAAGGACTGATGGCTGTAGATTGGCAGAGAAAGGAAAATAAATGTATTGTTTAACATTTATGGTCTATGATGCCTGTGGAAATAGCTGGCAAGTCTTCACGAATTTCTGTTGCTGTGGATCAAGAGGTTAGGAGGAATCATTTAATAAAGATTGGGCATAAAATATAGAGGTCATCTAAATGGAATAAGATGTACATTTCTCTGTTGTAGAATTTTGAGCTTCGGATGAATATTTATAACACAGGGCAAAAGAACGTATGAAGGAGAGTGTTTCTTAATACGTTTTTTTTTCTGAAAAATATGACGAGCCCTCCCGTCTTCTCTTTTTCAGTCGTTTTAAATAGCTTTGCAATCTTACATCTCTCATTTTATCTACCTTTATACATAAGATATGATAATTACTATTGCAATTTTTATATATACGATATGATTATTGCAATCTTTCAGCCGTGCTTTTAAATCTGCAGAGTCAGCTGGCTAAGACGAGGCTATTGTAACATTTTTATAATGTCTTCATAACTCCCCATCTTTTTTAAAATTACACTTCCGCTTATTCCTGGGACTGGTTGTAGAGCCCCAAATTATCTTTAAATACTTCTCCTTTTCTCTCTCGCCTTCTGTAGAAAAAACAAACTCTTCTTTGGGAGGTGCAGCAAAAAAATAATGCATGGTTTTATTTTTGGAAATATATATGTTTATATTTACATATACACATACACACACACAGGAACAGAACAAATAGTTTTTTGGGGGGGGAAGTGGGCTTGTGTGAAAAATGCCAGTTTTCCCTCCCTTCCCCTCGCTTTGAAAAGTTTGAATGCAGCTTTCAACTGCTGGATAATTAAAATGTAAATTTAAATATCTATGCTTGGCTTTTGTGGTGCACTCTCTCTCTCTCTCTCTCTCTTTCTTTCTCTCTCTCTCTCTCTCTCCCTTCCTCCTCCTCCTCTCCCCAACCCTTACTTTTAAGTTAGTTGTCTCTCCAAACATGTGGTCAGCTGTTGTATTCACATATGGTCAAATGATCAAAGTTGGAAGTCTTCTCTAATTGTCCCCTGCTGTTTAGTCTTCTCTCTTCACCATCAAGGCCTCAGCAGGTGATAAGAAAGCCATGAGAATCGGGAGAGAAGGAGAATGGGCTACGGAGGGGCTCAAATCAAGCCAATAAATATTTCCAGGACATCACCCTGACAGTGTCGCCCCGAAACAGAAATCTGCTTAGTTCTCCTTCCCATCAATCTGCAATGTATTTTTGAAAGACACCATGCAAAGATCCTTCTTCCAAAGACTTCTGCATTTGAACAAGGGCTGGTGTGCGTCGCAGACTAAAAAGAGAGGGGTTGTTTATTTGGCTGACTAAGCTGAAGTCTCTCTTTCTCTCTCTCTCTCTCTCTCTTTTCCCCTTCCCCTCTCCCTCTCTCTCTTTCACTCTCTTTCAAGGGAGCGCCACATGTGCGTGGAAATCCTGACAGGTCTCCTTACTAAAGCCTGCCATTGTTTGCCAAGCAAGCCACTTGGCCAGATGGCTTCCTTATTGTCACCCGTGTTTACACCTTCCAATTGGATCAAGCCAAGACCAAACGGTGTGAAGGGTTTAGGGGATTTAGGCAGAATAAATCCACATTCTGGTATTTTGGCTGGGGCTCTTCGGCGGGGCTCTCTTGCTAGGTGTCCTACGGAGGAGATGGTGGAGCAAGATGATCTCCAGGTTTTTCTCCCCCTCCTCATTCGTCTTTTCTAAATCTCCAAATTGCTGGCCAGATGTTGCTGCACCGGGATGCAGGAGGAGATGCCCCCCCAAAGAGAGGGATTTCCCCCCCCTTTCCTACTTGGGACTTTGGAAAACATGTTTCTCAGGTTGCTTGCCACCAGCTTTTTCCAGCTGGGACTCTTGAAAAGCTCACCAATTCCTTGGATAAAAACAGCCATTCCATGGAATTCTTTTTTCTTTTCTTTTGTTTAGAATAACAGAGTTGGAAGGGACCTTGGAGGTCTTCTAGTCCAACCCCCTGCTTAGGCAGGAAATCCTACATCACTTCAGACAAATGGTTGTCCAATATCTTCTTAAAAACCTCCAGTGTTGGAGCATTCACAACTTCTGGAGGCAAGTTGTTCCACTGATTAATTGTTCTCACTGTCAGGAAATTTCTCCTTAGTTCTAAGTTGCTTTTCTCCTTGATAAGTTTCCATCCATTGCTTCTTGTCTTTCCTTCAGGTGCTTTGGAGAATAGCTTGACTCCCTCTTCTTTGGGGCAGCCCCTGAGATATTGGAAGACTGCTATCATGTCTCCCCTAGTTCCTTCTTTTCATCAAACTAGACATACCCTGTTCCTGCAACCGTTCTTCATGTGTTTTAGCCTCCAGTCCCCTAATCCTCTTTGTTGCTCTTCTCTGCACTCTTTCCAGAGTCTCAACATCTTTTTTACATCGTGGCGACCAAAACTGGATGCAGGATTCCAAGTGTGGCCTTACCAAGGCATCATAAAGTGGTATTAACACTTCACGCAATCTTGATTCTATCCCTCTATTTGTGCAGCCTAGAACTGTGTTGGCTTTTTTGGCAGCTGCTATAATTCCCTCTTATAGATTCTGCAATTTTCCCCCTCTCCCCTGAAAAAAAAACCACTTCTTCTTTTCTGGGCTTGTGGCTCAAAGTGCCCGAGAGTTTTCTTCTTCCAAAAATCACTTGGTGGTGTGTTGTTGATTTTTTAAAAAAATGACTTTGCTGGAAGGGGAGTGGACGAGGACTGGAATTTCTACAGGAGATTCCCCCCCCCCCCAAATGCCCAGGGCGTGGTTGCAACTGAGACAGAAACCCCACCCCTGAAAGAGAAGCCCCACCCCTTTTATGTGGCAGAGAGTGGCGGCTGACATTTTGACTTTTTTGACCGGGGCTACTCTTTTTCCCCCATTGCTTTTCTGTCTGTCCCACTGTAGCACGTATTCCCCGATTTGGAAAAGGAACGAATTTATATCTTTCCTTGGAATTCAGTGTGGAAGCCTGGAAAACCAGAACGGTTACGGATGGGTAAAGAAGGACTGGATGGGTTAAAAAAAACCAGGATTTGGGCCATTTCAGAACCCCAGCTAAGCGTGGTGTCCCACAGACATTCTTCTGTTTTGCACAAAACGAATTCGCTTTGATTAAAATAAATGAGAACTGGCAATCATAAAAAAAAAAAAAGAAAGAGAAGAAAATATATGCAGGAGAATTATATCCCATAGCACTAATTATGCTCCGAGGCAGGTTAAACATCCGTGTTAATGAGAGTTGAGTAATCTTGACAATCTCTCTGGGCTCCTTCTGACAGATGGTTTTGGAAGGGAGCAAATGGGCGTGGGGACCGCTCAGAAGGGGCGTTTATTTTTGTGGGTTTAATGTGCGGTCCAGGTATGGTCTTGTGTTCTATTGGTCGTTTGTTATTAGTGGAAAAAACCCCCAGAAAACTTTACCTGAGCCTGCCTGCCTGCCTGCCTTCCTTCTTCCTTCCTTCCTCTCTCTCTCTCTCTCTCTTTCTCCTCCCTTCCTCCCTTCCTCCCTCATTTCTCTCTCTCTCCTCCCTTCCTCCCTCATTTCTCTCTCTCTCTCTTTCTCTTTCTCTCTTTTTCTCTCTCTCCTCCCTCCCTCCTCCCTCCCTCTCTTTTTCTTTCTCTTCCTCTCTCTCCTTCCTTCCTCCCTTCCTTCCTCTCTCCCTCCTTTCCTCCCTCATTTCTCTCTCCTTCCTTCTTCCCCCCTTTCTCTCTCTCTCTCTCTCTCTCTCTCTCTCTCTCTCTCTCTCTCTCTTTCCTTCCTTCCCTTCCCTTCCCAGATTTATACCCCTGCTAAAAACGAATGACTCAGGGAAGGCCACAATAACCATTTAAAACATCCATGAAAAGTCACAACACAAATGAGAATACATGAAAGTGGAGATTACTGCAAAACTCAATAAATAAAATTAAGTACTCTCTGGAATAATTTGCTTTTCATTAACTTCCAATAGGGAGGGAGGGAGGGAGAGAGAGAATTTCTAATGAAGGCCATCCCAGCACAACACACAATCACACACAGACTCTTCTTTTCCCCCCTCTCTCATACAAATACACACCTGTATATCAACAGCATGGTGTGAAGGCACCATAAAGGACCATTAAACAAGCTTTCAGCTGGGAGTGAATAGACCTTTGCCTGAGTGAATTTCAAAGTCTTGGTCCTTTTCTCTAGGTGGACTTTCAGACAAGGTTCCTCGCCTCCTCGCTTCCCCCCCCCAAGTGTCTCTGAAGAGTGGCCAAATCTTGATCCTTGAAGGTTCCTTGGTGCTCTCTGAGCTTGGTTGTCCTCTTGCAGACAAAGGCGCTTTTTCAAGAGGCAACTGGACTTTCTGGAAAGCCCAGGTGCCTCTTGAAAAAACATCTTTGGGTTCTCTTGCAGAACTTTCATTGACCAAACTTAGTAACATCATCATTGGCACCGATTATGTTACCTTGTTTGGGTCATGAAAGGTCTGCAAGAAAACTACCAAGCTCAGAGAGCACCAAGGACCCAACAGTCTTCTCCTCCTCCTCCTCCCTCCCTCCCTCCCTCCCTCCCTCCCAGCACTGATGGTGTTACCTAGTTGGGTCATGAAACTTCTGCAAAAACCCCACCAAGCTCAGAGAGCACCAGGGACCTCTTATTTCAATCCTGAGCTATAAATATTCTCCTTTATTGATAGAAAAGAAAGAATATCTATGGAGATTCTCAGTCATCCAGGTCACAGTTTTCCCAAAGGTGTTTTTTCAAGAAGCAACTAGACTTTCTTCATTTTCCCTTGAAGACGTTTCACTTCTCATGCAAGAAGCTTCTTCAGGTTCTGATTGAATGGTGGAGGGTGGGAGGGTTTATATGCAAGGAATACGAATCCTTCCATCCTCTACATTTCAGTCAGAACTGAAGAAGCTGCTTGGATGAGAAACAAAATGTCTTCAAGGGAAAAAAGAAAGGAAGTGCAGTTGCCTCTTGAAAAAGCACCTTTTGGATGGCAAGACTCCATATATAAACAGAGAGCAAACCTCTCTCCCTTCCAGCATTGATGATGTTACGTAGTTGGGTCACGAAACGTCTGCAAGAAAACCACCAAGCTCAGAGAGCACCAGGGACCTCTCATTTCAACCCCCAGCTACAAATGTTCTCCTCTGTTGATATTTTGATTCTTCTTTCTAAAGTCTTAAGTCTTTCTTTTCAACCTCTCTTATCTGAAACCCGTAGCTTCAGACCGGTCCTTTCTCATGAAATAAATTGACCCCAAGTGAAATCACGGCCGACGAAGACTTTATGCCAAGAAAATGGGCCATCCTTCCCTGATGAAAGATGAAGGGGTGGGGTGGGGGGCACGGGGGTGGGGGTAGGGGAAGGGTGTTGAAAGGTTTGAAGTCTCTGGATCCCCAAGTATTGTTTTTCAGAAGAATCAAATATGCGTCTCTCTCTCTCTCTCTAACAAGACAAAAGAAGTTGGGTTATGATAATAGAATTCTGGTTACAGTGGAATGCTGTGATTCCCACGGGGGAAAGATAAAAGGAAGAATAGAAAGAGAAGAAACGGTTAGATCTTTGAAGTGGGATGGGGACTTATGTTTCCCTTCTGTATTTTCTGTTACTAAACATGGGTTTTGCCACAGATACGGCGCGAGAATCCAGAGCAAAACTTTGCAAACAAACATGGCTGCGTCTGGCCGTTTCATTAGTACTTCTGAAAGTTCAAATCAAAGTAGATTTTGATTTTCCCGTAGGATTTAACCCAGGGATGCCCAGCCTTGGCAACTTTAAGACTTGTGGACTTCACCTTCCAGAATTCTGAAAGGGGAAGTTCACCGGTGGCCGGAGAATTCTGGGAATTGAAGTTGCCAAAATTTAAAATATCCGTACTCACTGCCTGCATAAGAAACTAATATATATTCAACGTTGGCTGTGTCATTTTCTGCTGGAGGGCAGCATGTCTGAATAATTCTTTTTCTTATTTTTGGCGGCTTCTTAAGAGTAAGTGACATCAAAAAAATTGGGAGTTGAAGGAGATGGGTTGTATTTTACTTCTTTAGGATGAAAGGTGCCAAGCGAACTTGAGTTTTTCTGGGGAGATGGGTGAGGCTGAGGTACAATAGCTTGGTTTATTCGCATGAAGCTCCTGATACTCAATTGCAGGATTTGGGTAGGTCTCGTCTAATGAACAGGGACGTGGTGGCTCAGTGGCTAAGATGCTGAGTTTGTCGATTGAAAGGTTGGCAGTTCAGCGGTTCGAATCTCTAGTGCCGCGTAACGGAGCGAGCTCCCGTGACTTGTCCCAGTTTCTGCCAACCTAGCAGTTCGAAAGCAGGTAAAAAATGCAAGTAGAAAAATAGGGACCCCCTTTGGTGGGAAGGGAACAGCGTTCTGTGCGCCTTTGGCATTGAGTCATGCCGGCCACATGACCACAGAGACGTCTTTGGACAGCGCTGGCTCTTCGGCTTTGGAACGGAGATGAGCACCGCCCCCTAGAGTTGGAAACGACTGGCACATATGTGCGAGGGGAACCTTTACCTTTAGTCCATTGAAAAGAACTAGAGAGGTGGGGTTGGACATTCCACCTGATAGCAGTCTTCCAGTACTTGAGGGATGGTCACAGAGAAGAAGGAGTCAACCTGTTCTCCAAAGCATCAGAAGACAGGACAAGAAGTAATGGGTGGAAGCTTATCAAAGAGAGATTCAAGCTAGACTTATTACATTTCACAACTATTCACATAAAAGTAGAACAGAATAGAGCTGGAAGGGACCTTGGAGATCTTCTAGTCCAGCCCTCTACTCAAGCAGGAGATCGTATATCATTTCAGACAAGTGACTGTCCAGTCTCTTCTTAAAAACCTCCAATGATGGACCGCCCATGATTTCTGGAGGCAAACTGGTTAATTGTCCTCACTGTTAGGAGA
This sequence comes from Ptyas mucosa, assembly GCA_012654045.1. Taxonomy (NCBI): domain Eukaryota; kingdom Metazoa; phylum Chordata; class Lepidosauria; order Squamata; family Colubridae; genus Ptyas; species Ptyas mucosa. The sequence continues at coordinate 2,197,688 of WNWU01000055.1, forward strand.
TTTCTCCTTAATACCACATTGCTCCTCTCTTTGATTAGTTTCCAATCATTGTTTCTTGTCCTGCCGTCCGGTGCTTTGGAAAATAAATTGACCCCCCTCTTCTTTGTGGCAGCCTTTCAAATACTGAAATACTGCTATTAATTATTGTTATTATTGTTAATTATTATTAATTAAGGTGAAATTTCCTGACAACAGGAACAAATAATGAGTGGAAAGCATGCAGCCAGAAGTTGTGGGTTCTCCATCACTGGAGGTTTTGAAGAAGACAGTGGACGGCCATTTGTCTGGAATGCACCCATCCTTCTGAATCCTCCTCCTCCTCCCCCCAACTACAATTAGGTGATACCAATCATCATGGAAAAACAAGCTCACATTTATTTTTAGTTAAATACGGCCTCTCTCTCTTTCTCTCTCTCTCTCTCTTTTTTTGCTCAAATTTTCTGACCGTGAGAACCATCAACCCGTGGAACAGATGTAGATACAGAGCCGAGGTGGCGCAGTGGTTAGAGTGCAGTACTGCAGCTACTTCAGCTGACTGCTAGTTCAGCGGATCAGCGGATCAAATCTCACCGGCTCAAGGTTGACTCAGCCTTCCATCCTTCCGAGGTGGGTAAAATGAGGACCCAGATTGTTGGGGGGCAATATGCTATTTAGTATACTGTCTTTGTTGTAAGCCGCCCAAAGTCCTCGGAGAGTGGGCGGCATAGAAATATGAATAATAAATAATAAATAAAAATAGATGTTGCCTTCGGAGGTTGTGGGAGCTTCATCAGTGGAGACTTCCAAGAAGAGATTGGAAGTCAGAAATGCTATATGGTCTCCTGCTTGGGTGGGTGGGGTTTGGACTAGATGGCCTACAAGGTCCCTTCCAACTCTGAGTTAATCTGAATTCTTGTCAGAGAGGAGACGGCCACACCAGGAAGAATTTTACACTGTATTTCCCCCCATAAGTCCTCTCTTAATTGGTTTTCAAGGAGCCATGGCTTTTGAATGCTTTTACAAACACCAGGGGTGTGAGAAGAATATATATGCCGGTTTGGTCCTCCGACAGCAAACTTAATGTCTTTTTGACTAAGGCCACATGACGGGACCTGGAAAGAATTGGGGGTGGTGGGGGTGGTTCCTCTGATTTTCTGTGAGGCCAGAAGAGGCCAACCACGGTGTTTCTCTGTTGACTTTTCCCTCACCCTCGGTGCCAAATGGCTGAAGATCCTGCAGGTCAACTCTCAGCTTGAATCACCTCACAACTGCTTCCCCCCCAACCCTTCTTGCTTCTGTAAGACGAGGAAGAAGGAGGCCAAGACGCCTGGCATGAGCTTCATTCGAAGGACTCTGTCAGGTTGGCCGGCTCAGATTACAGCTCCGACTGGGCCAATCTCTCCCCCCCCAAGTGTTTTATTTTTTTACAAACATATCAATGTGTGAACAGTGTGGCACCTGGGTGTCATACATTCTAATACTAATAGAATTAATCAACTTATATATTTCTTAGAATAGAATAGAATAGAATAGAATAGAATAGAATAGAATAGAATA
>WNWU01000055.1:2208277-2219246 GCA_012654045.1 Ptyas mucosa
GAATAGAATAGAATAGTTGGAAGGGACCTTGGAAGTCTTCTAGTCCACCCCCCTGCTCAAGCAGGAGAACCTATACTATTTCAGACAAATGGCTGTCCGGTCTCTTCTTAAAAGTCTCCAGTGATGAAGCACCTATAATTTCTGGTGGCAAGCTGTTCCCCTGGTTAATTGTCCTCACCATTAGGAAGTTTCTCCTTAATTCCAGGTTGCTTCTCTCTTTTTTTTGAGTTTCCATCCACTGCTTCTCATCCTGTCTTCAGGTGCTTTGGAGAATAGTTTGACCCTCTCTTGTTTGGGGCAGCCCTTCAAATATTGGAATACTGCTATACGCCGCCCCTACTTCTTCTTTCCTCTAGACTAGGCAAACCCAATTCCCTGCAGATCCCGCAGCCGTTCTTCAAAGAGATCCCATTTGGCTTTCCAGATGTCAATTCTCTGCTTTAAAGAGATGCAGAAGAGACAAGGAGGGAAGCTTAAAAAAATATTTATTTAAGGAGCCGCAGTGCAATGATTCTTCGTAGACTTTTGGCAAGAGTGACCCCCTAAGGAGAAGGACATACACCTGGAGAGTTATTCCTACTGGAAATTAATTCATTCCAGCCTCTGAAGGCTTTTAAGATGAGACTGGACAGCCACTTGTCTACAATGGGTATCGGGTCTCTTATTTGAGCAGGGGGTTGGACTAGAAGATCTCCAAGGCCCCTTCCAACTCTGTTATTCTGTTAAATGTGAAAAGACCACGTGGGATAAGAAAGCAAGTTTTCTGCTTTTAAAGTTCCAGAATGTTTCAATTTTATTTTATTTTATTTATTTATTTATTGGTTCGATTTATATGCCGCCCTTCTCAGGAGACTCAGGGAGGCTTACAATGCGTTAAGCAATAGCCTTCATACTTTTTTATATACCTGCTTAGTAGGGCTTTCGCCCTCCCCCCCAAGCGGTGTTCTTTTTTTTATACACAGTCACCTTATTGCCCCCACAATTCGGCTCCTCATTTTACCTCCCTCGGAAGGATGGAAGGCTGAGTCAACCTTGAGCCTGGTGAGATTCGAACTCGCAGTAATTGCAGGCAGATGGCAGCTAAGTGCTACTTAACAGCACTTTAGTCCGCTGCATCACCAAGGTTCCAATCAATTTCAATCAGAACAGAGTTGGGAGGGACCTTGGAGGTCTTCTAGTCCAACCTCCTGCTCAGGCAGGAAACCCTACGACCACTTCAGACAAATGGTTATCCAACCTCTTCTTAAAAACTTCCACTGTTCCATCCCTTTACGGAGAAGGATGAGTTTTGCAATCTTCCCATCTTTAAATAGTCCTTGGACCAAAATGGAGATGCTCCCTGCTTGAGCAGGGAGGTTGGGTTAGAAGACCTCCAGGCTTCCCTTCCATCTCTGTTACTCCATTCCTCTGTCCAAAGGACAATCAGTAGGATCCACCGATTTACAAACAAACAAACAAACAGACTACAAATCCAAGATTGTATAAAACCCGAATTGCCTCCAGCTTTTCCCAAATGAGCGACTGTCCCAAACGACTGTTTGTGTGCTAACTCTGCAGAGTGCAGAAATCTGGATGGCCACAAGATGGTAGCAGAGACACCCACACAGCCAAGCCAACTCCTGAAAAAGAAGACATTCCAGTTAAGACTGTGATGGTGATAAGAAAAATGCAATGTGTTTTCCTTTGCAACTCGATTCCCAAATGGCATTGTGTTCTGCCATCGTGTGGCCAAGAAGCGGAACTCAATAGGCAAAGTTGTCGGTATTGTAATTTGTGTTTACGAAGACAGTCTTGCTAGACATCCCAGGATAATGTGGCAAGGATCCAAATTGGATCGGTCACCGGGACCAGAGGTTTAGTCTTCCGAGCTTTCGGAAATGTGTGTCACACACTTGGCTAGAAATAAGGAGGAACTTTCTGACCATGAGAACAACCAACCCATGGAACAGAAGTTGCCTTCGGAAGTTGTGGGAGCTTCATCACTGGAGGCTTTCAAGAAGAGATTGGATTGCCACTTGTCAGAAATGGTGTAGGGTCTCCTCCTTGGGCAGAGGGGTTGGCCTAGATGACTTACAAAGTCCCTTCCAACTCTTGTTAATCTGAATCTATCTAAGATGATTAAAGGATTGGAGGCTAAAACATGAAGAACAGTTACAGGAACTGGGCATGGCTAGTCTAATGAAGAGAAGGACCAGGGGAGACATGTTAGCAGTCTTCCAATATTTGAGGGGCTGCCACAGAAAGGAGGAGGTCAATTTTCCAAGGCACCTGAAGACCGGACAAGGAATAATGGATGGAAGCTGATCAAGGAGAGATTCAACCTAGAAATAAGGAGAAATTTTTTGACCGTCAGAACAATCAACCCATGGAACAGAAGTTGCCTTCAGAAGTTGTGGGAGCTTCATCACTGAAGGCTTTCAAGAAGAGATTGGACTGCCATCTGTCAGAAATGGTGTAGGGTCTCCTGCTTGGGTGGAGGCTTGGACTAGATGAGCTACAAGATCCCTTCCAATTCTGTTAATCTGTAAAGGCTAGAGAGAAATTCCCTGAGGATGGGATCCACATGAGTCCAAAAGCTTTGAAGACAAGATCTCCGGTCTCGGTGACTGACCCAGACTGGATCCTGCAAAGACATTCTTGATTCGGAAGGAAAGCAGACTGTCTTCTGTGGCTGGAGACATGAATGGCTAGATTTGACTTGCAAGATCTCTACTCGATCCCGGCCACCCTTTCCAACCTAGGTGGCCACACACGCTAGTCTCCAAACCAAAGCAATTAAGAAGCGCGGGTGATTTTCTCCAGGAGGTTAGTGATTTTATAGCCAATTATCAGGGCAGTGCCACCCCACTTTGAACTGGGTGTGAAGTCAGAGCTAAGCTTTGCATCTGGATTTTCATCAGATTCTCTGTGGCTTCAGCCATCGGACCTATTCATCTCTCTCCCCCCCCACCCCACTCTGGCATGAAAACAATTATGGCTTCCACCTCTTTCCCACCGGTGAATTTCTCCTTTTTGTAAAAGAGTGGAAGGAAACGAAAGCTTTCTAAGGAAGAGGGATTCGTGGGCTGAGAACTTCAGCAAAATAAAAAGTCTGGCAGTCGGAGAAATGCATCTTGGGATGAACGCGTTTTGAAGCCGAGGCTCAGATCTTCTCTAATCCAAGGAAATTCCATTGCTTGGATCCAGAAACTTGAAGGTACAGAGAGAGAAAGAATGGGGTCCGAAAATGGACTTAAACTGGGATCCATTGATGGAAGTCCCACACTTTCACCACCCTACTTTTCCCATCTGCCAGAGCTGGTTCATCTAGCATGTTCAACTGATAAACTAGCATGATAAAGGCTGTTTAGAAGAGACTGGACAGCCACTTTCCAGATTAACAGAATTAGAAGGGATCTTTTAGGTCATTTAGTCCACCCCCCTGCCTAAGCAGGAGACCTTACACCCGTGATGACGAACCTATGGCATGTGTGCTACAGAGCCATCTCTGCGGGCACGCAAGCCATTGCCCTAAGTTACCTTCACTGCGCATGCGCATGCGCCGGCCAGCTGATTTCCAGCTGTCCCCACCCACGCCACCCCTCCCAGGAGTCTCCACGCAGCCCGTTTTGGATGCCAGGTAAGTACAGGGCTTACACGGAGGCTCTGGGAGGGTGAAAAACGGACTTCCGGAAGTCCGGAATGGTCTGTTTCCAGCCTCTAGAGAGCCTCTGGAATGCTGTGGGAGGCCGTTTTCACTCTGGAGCCTGGGGAAGGTGAAAAATGGGCCTAACAGGCCTACCGGAAGTCCAGAAACGAGCCATTTCCAGCCTCCGGAGGCTTCAGGAAGGCCTCCTAGGCCCAAAATGGGGCTCAGGGGGAGTCATGAGTGCATACGTAGGACGCAGGGGGGTTGCACACACATATGTAGGGGGTGGGGTAGCACAGGGGGGCAATGCACACAGGAGGCATTGCATTATGGATGTGGGCACATGCGCATGCAACCCCCCCCCCGCCACCCCCCCCACTTTTGGCACGCGAGAGCAAAAAGGTTTGCCCTCACTGCCCTACACCATTTCTGACAAATGGCAGTCCAATCTCTTCTTGAAAGCCTCCAGCGATGAAGCTCCCACAACTTCCGAAAGTGACTTCTGCTCCATCGGTCGATTGTTCCGACTGTCAGAAAAATCCTCCTCGTTTCAGAAACGGTCGAGGGTCTCCTGCTTGAGCAAGGGGCTGGACTAGAAGACCTCCAAGGCCTCCTCAAGTTCAACACTCATATTATTCTACGTTCCAATGTGAAGCCAATCCCGACATCTTTTGAAGCTCTCAAGTTGCCTCCTTCTTTTTGCTCCGAGGAAAGGGATGAATCTCGGCGCCCCCCCCCACCCTGTAGATGATTAAAGTCTACCCTTTCCCCCCCAAAGTCTGGGAAAAAAGGTTCAGAATTAACTCAGGAATTGGAGTCAATCATGCTTTACGTATAAAGGATTCTGTAAGAAAGCCAGGGTCAGGAAGAGCCATTGTGGCAGGAAAGGAGATGTTAAGAAACCTACATGCCCAGTTTCTCCTCCCAGCGGAAGTTCTAATGAAGACTTTCGGCACGCATCCCTTTCAAACTGCCCCCCTCCCCACAAGCTCTTGAAGTGTGTGGCGCACAAAGAAATTCCTCCCAGTTAAGATTTGTTGAGAACGGTGGGCATTTTAAATAGTCCAACCAATTTGGAAAAAGGGCTGAGCATTCACCGAGCTCAGGGTGGACGCCTCCCCTCGTAATCCTTTTCTCTTTTACGTTCCTATCAAATGCCTGATTCCCTGTGATTATATATTTTCTTCTTTTTTTCTTTTTTAAAAGAAAAGATAGACATGTAAATGTCACCTATGGGAAAATAGAACCGAGCGATAAATGGGTCTCCCTACGTTGATTTCAGGATTAGATGGGAGATTTATATTATTATTTGCATCTGTAGTGAAAGGCAGTTGGGATTTATAGGGGTGGTGGGGGGATGTGATGATGGGGGGGGGGGAGGGAGGACAGAACAAGGTCTTTGCTGAAGGACCTCTTTGAGAAGAATGAGGCTAAGCCCTTAAAGAAGTGGAGAAACTTGGTCCATAGAACCACCAAGAGTTGGACATGACTCTTCCTCCTCCTCCTTTTCCTCCACCTCCTCCTCCTCCTCTTTCTCCTCCTCCTTTCTTCCTTTCTCTTTCCTCCTCTTCCTCCTCCTCCCTTCCTTCCTCCTTCCTTCCTTCCTCCTTCCTCCTTCCTCCTCTTCCTCCTCCTCCTCCTCAACTTCTCCTTCTCCTCCTCAACTTCTCCAAAAACCCCAATCCTTCTGATTATGTTCCCTAGTTGGGTAATGAAATGTGTGCAAGAAAACAACCAATGTCAGAGAGCACCAGAGACCCAACAGTCTTCCTCCTCCTCCTCCTCCTCCTCCTCCTCCTCCTCCTCCTCCTCCATCATCATCCAGATAAGACATCTTCAGTTTAATAAGGGCAGCTGAGTGGCACAAATTTATGCCGTCTGAAATGTTATAAAAAGTTGGAACACAAATACGATCAGAACCCCATTATAGAAATCACTGGGCACGTTAAGGCTTTGCGTTGGCCAGGAGATCCCTTTACCAAGTCCAGATGGAGCATATAACCCTAGGGCTCAGGGGTCTTCTTGACCACCTCTGCTCAAGGCAGGAAACCTTCTACCATCCCTGTCAAATGGTTGACCTCCAGAGATGGAGCACCCACAAGTTCTGCCTGGAGAATTCTGGGAGTTGAAGTTCAGACATCTTTAGGTGGGCAAGGCTGAGGGACATTAACTTAAGATCTGCCTTGTACTTTTAAGCCTTGATGACTGCTGATCTTGACCGAATCTCTCTATACTTGACTTTTGACTGGTCATTCTCTTGAGTTTGCGTTTAGGGTGGGTCACAATGTCCTTCTCCCTCAATGAATGAACATTTCCCAACCTTCCACGATTGGCCAGGGAAAGTGACTGTCCAATTCTTCCTTTTCTCTTTTCCAATTCCCCTTCTGCCTTATTCCTGGGTGGAAAAACAACTGAGCATTTCCCACTTAACACTGGAAAAGTTACCCTGCAATCAGCTTTACGTCCAATCCCATGACTCAAGTCTATGGCATCCTTCTCTCTCTCTCTTCCTCCACCCCCCATCACATCCTCTCCCTCCTTTTCATGCTGTGGCATTTCCTTCCCCCTGAAAACACCCCTTCACTCTCTCTAGCAATTAACTGCTTGAACAGTATAATAAGGAAGCAATTAAGAGGTGACAGAGAGAAATTAACACTTCATTTCACATTAAAGACAAGCTGAATATCCAGGCCATTGTGAGTTAAATCTGTCCTTGGAAACCTGTAGTGCTGAACGTATTTTTTCGCCTTCTTGAATCAGAAGCGAACTCCAAGGGCTCCCCTCCTTCTTTCCTTATGGACCCCCCTTTTTTTGTCTAGAAAAATCTGAAAACAGATGACTAATTGGGTGCTGTTTGCCCAAGTGGGATGCATTTGATATAGTTCGCTCTCCTCCGAAATGCCATGGAAAAGGCAAAGTTGTTATAGCATATAAATCAGAAGAAGGTTGTGCCAACCTCACTTGGATGTCATCCTTTGGTACAGAGGGGCAAACCAGAAAGAGGAAAGCCAAAATGAGGTTCCTGATTGTAGGAAGAAATATCCTTCTGGGTTCAGCTCCAAGTGGGGAAAAAGACACTGGAAACATGGAGACTGCTTGGAAAGATGGTTTAATGATGGACAGGATCACATGGTTTGAGTTCCTGAACAGAAAAGGGATGAGACACAGTGAGTCCCCGGGTTTTATGCCCTCTCTGGCTTTGAACTTCCTGGGGCCAGGAAAGAGTATCCTGATTGGTTGTCAGACTCCCAAGGGATGGGGGTCTTAGCTAGCCTTGCTGGCTGATGTAATCTTCCCAGGTGCCATGTGGTGAGTTTCTATTGCTAAATGGGTCCTATTGTGTTAGTTTCTGTTCCTAGATGGGTCCTATTGTGTTGCAGATGATGGTCCACTGAAGATTGAGTTTCTGCCTCTGGCTCATTAACAAAAGGGTGGGGACAGGAAGATGGGAGCTGCTTCATCTTTAAAACATGCTTCTCCATTTCTCATCCAGGGAAACATAATATTCTGCCTTTTTAATATTTCCCAAAATATTTCATTCTTCTAGGAAAGAGACGGGTGTTAACTTCCTACATGATAGTGAGAACAATTAACCAGTGGAACAATTTGCCTCCAGAAGTTGTGAGTGCTCCAACACTGGACTTAAACTGAGTTTTTTTTTATGGCAATCCAACGCCTTCACCACCTCACTTTTCCCATCTGCCAGAGCTGATTCATCTAGCATGGTAAACTGATAAAACTAGCATGGTAAAGGCTTTTGGGGAAGAAATGGAGGTAGTGACAGATTTTATTTTCCTGGGCTCCAAGATCACCGCAGATGGGGACTGCAGCCAAGAAATTAAAAGACGCTTGCTCCTGGGGAGGAAAGCTATGGCAAATCTAGACAGCGTACTAAAAAGCAGAGACATCACCCTGCCAACAAAAGTGCACGTAGTCAAGGTTATGGTTTTCTCAGTTGCAATGTCTGGTTGTGAAAGTTGGACCACAAGGAAGGCTAAGTGCCAAAGAATTAGGCCTTTGAACTCTGGTGCTGGAGAAGACTCCTGTGAGTCCCTTGGACTGCAAGGCGATCCAACCGGTCAGTCCTAGAGGAGATCAACCCTGACTGCTCTTTAGAAGGCCAGATCCTGAAGAGGAAATTCAAATACTTTGGCCACCTAATGAGAAGGAAGGACTCCCTGGAGAAGAGCCTAATGCTGGGAACGATTGAGGACAGAAGAAGAAGGGGACGACAGAGGGGGTGGCTGGATGGAGTCACTGAAGCGGTCAGCATGAGCTTAAATGGACTCCAGGGGATGGTAGAGGACAGGAAGGCTTGGAGGAATGTTGTCCATGGGGTTGCTATGGGTCGGACACGACTTCACAATTAACAACAACAACAAAGCCTTTAAAGAAAGGATTGGACAACCATTTGTCTGAAATGGTATAAGGTCTCCTGCTCGTGCAGGTGGTTGGACTAGAAGACCTCCAAGGTACCTTCCAACTCTTATCATTTTATATTCAAATGTGAAGCCAGTCAACATCTTTCTAAGGTCTCAAGGCACATCCTTCTTTTGCTACAAGGAAAAGGTCAGTCTTGGCCATCTTGGTGGCCATCCAGTTGATGATTAATTAAGGGTTAGTCTTGGCCATCTTGGTGGCCATCCAGTTGATGATTAATTAAGGTTTAGTCTTGGCCATCTTGGTGGCCATCCTGTTGATGATTAATTAAGGGTTAATTAACTTGGAATTCTGAATTAAGGTTCAGAATTAACTTGGAATTGGAGTCAATCATGCTTTATGTAGAAGAAGAGACTGGACAACCATTTGCCAAAATGGTATAGGGTCTCTGGCTTGAGCAGGGGGTTGAACTAGAAGGCCTCCAAGATCTCTTCCAACTCTGTTCTTCTGTTCTTCTCTCTCCCTGCTCTCGGGAAACCTGGTCAAGTTCTTAAGGCTATCATCCTCCAGCATTGCCCACCTAAAAAGGATTGTTGGCCACTATTAAGGGACTGTCACAATTGTAGGCCTAGTGTACAGAAACAGGAACTGAAATATTGATTAAATTAACCAATGCTCATCATAAATAATATGCAATAATATTTCGCTCCCTTCTGCTTTGGAGACAAAGTAGCACTAACTTTGTGGATGCTTATGTTCTCCATCCCTGTCCGTTATTTGTTTCCCTCAAAATCTCTTTCTCCGCCTTTGGTGTCTTCGTTTCCTTTAGAAACTTCTTAAGGTATGAGTTGGCCCATCCCGTTAGTGAGGAGAACCTTATCACAGCTGCACTATGGCTGATGAAATTTGGCTCCACGGTGTTGAAAGCTTTTAAGATCAATTTCAGGGTCAGTAAAGTGAAAAGTACTTCTCAGAGACTGATCCATATTTTAGGAGCCATCATCACCCCATTAGGCAGAAGTTACTTAGTAGAAATCCTTTTGACGTCTCTCTCTCTCCCCTCCCTCCCTTCCTCTCTCTCCCCCTCTCTCTGTATCTCTCTATGTCTCTCTCTCCCTCCCTCTCTTTGTATCTCTCTGTCTCTGCCCTGGCCACTTCTCCATCCCCTGGTGTCGCCCTTACCTTCTCAGGCCAAGTGAGGAGTGACTGGGAGAGGAGGACGAGGGGCGGGGCCAGCCAGTGGTGGGATCACCTGACAGGGAGCCACAGCAGAGGGCCCACATGCGGCTCCAGAGCCCAGGTTGCTGACCCCTGATCCAAGTCATGATTGTCCTCAAGATTGCTTTTTCAAGAGGCAACTGGACTTCCTTGTTTTTCCTTCGAAGACATTTCGCTTCTCATCCAGGAAGCTTCTTCAGCTCTGGAGAGCAGAAAAAGCTTCCGTGAGAAGCTAAAGAAGCTTCTCGGATGAGAAGCGAAACGCCTTCAAAGAAAAACCCCAAAAAGCCCAGTCGCCTCTTGAAAAAAAAAAAAAGAAGCACCTTTTGGGATATGATAAGCAACGTTTGGCACCTCACCATCCCTGATGTGGAGATGTTTGTCGTGGGTTATTTAGGAGCAGCTCGTCAGCGATGACCGCCGATAAATCCAATCATAATTTTGGATGGGTTTGATAGAAGAACCCATCAGCAGAACAGCCGCCTGGAAACCCCTCTCTTAATTTAAGCAAGGCAGGAAGGATGCTAAAGCTGCAAACCCAGCACGAATCCGTTTGCGCACTTTGGCAGGTGATTCTAGCATCCTTAACTACAACCTGTCTCAAGGCGGGATGTTTACTGTGCGAGAGAGAGCAGGGAAACACACACATTCTGACAAGTGCGTAATTATCTTCGCCGGGTCTGATAACGTTTTGCGATTTCCAGGTCGAGATGGAAAGCAGGTGGTTTATTTATTTATTTTTTAAGCAAGCTTTCCCTTGTGAATTGCTACCCTGGGAGAGATGGATCCATGTCAGCTGCCAACGGCCACATGGGATGGAGAAGAGATCCATCCGCTAAGACGAGCAGAATAAATAATCACAACTCGGAGAGGAAGGGTGGTTAGAACTCAACCAAAACCAGGACTGAAAAACTAAACCAATGGGAAAACCTTGAATTGGGATGAGTCGAATCCCCCAAAAGCGATGCTTAAGAAAAAAAAAAAGAGCTTCCAACTCTTACTTTATTCTAGTCTAATGAAAAGAAGGACTAGGGCAGACAGGATAGCGGCGTTCCGATATCTAAAGGGGCTGCCCCAAAGAAGAGGGAGTCAAGCAGTTTTGAGTCATTCGCTTTGAATCCCAATCATTGTTAGTTTGGGTCTTCCATCTCTCCTCAGCTCCAAAGCCCAGGTATTTTCTGCCTGCACAGTGATTGTCATTTTCGTTCTGCTCGAAAGCTTTCAGCGAATGTTACCATGGCCACGAAGGCAGAACTGGAAATAAATGAAGAGGAGGGAGGGTCTCTCTAGGAATTGACGTGGTGCCAATAGGGGGGGGCTTAGAGCCAAAAGATTTCTCCTTTACCTATGACGATCCTACCATGCTCAATCGGTCCCAATGCAGCATCGAAATGCTTCCAGTAAAAACAGAGGACATCCAAACGCAGCTGATTTAGGTCTGCCTGGAGAGCAAAAGGAATCTTATTTCGGGGGGAAAAAAAAGAGAGGGGGAAAAAAAACCCCCACAATTTCCCCCAAAATAAGACATCCCCTGATAATAAGCCCAATTGGGCTTTTGAGTGCATGGCAATAAGGCCAAGCACTTATTTCAGGGTTCCAAAAACTATAAGACAGGGTTTTATTTTCAGGGAAACATGGTACAGAGGAATGATTGAGTCTGTCCTCTGCACTTCCATAACTGTCCGGTTTGGCTCTGCAACCCAACAAGACAGACACAGACTTTAGAAGATAATCAGGACTGCA
>WNWU01000055.1:2225024-2240108 GCA_012654045.1 Ptyas mucosa
CTCTCTCCCCCTGTCTCTTTCCTCTCTTCCCCTCTCTCTGTTCCTCTCTCTCTCCCCTCTCTCCCTGTCTCTCTCCTTCTCCCTCCTTCTCTCTCCCTCCTCCTCCCCCTCCTCTCTCCCTCTCTCCCTCTCTCCCCCTGTCTCTTTCCTCTCTTTCCCTCTCTCTGTTCCTCTCTCTCTCCCTGTCTGTCTCCTTCTCTCTCCCTCTTTCTGTCCCCCTCTCTCTCATCTCTCCCTCTCATCCCTCTCCCTCTCTCTGTTCCTCGCTCTCTCTCCTCTCTCTCCCTGTCTCTCTCCTTCTCTCTCCCTCTCTCTGTTCCTCCCTCTCCTCTTTCTCCCCTTCCCTTCCCTCTCCTCTCTCTCCCTCTCTCTGTTCCCCTCTCTTTCCTCTCTCTCTCTCTCCATCTCAGCATCTCTATAGCTGTTTGATTTTAACTGCTAATTATTTTGAGTCTTTTTCTTTGTTTTAATGTCACCTTAGGAACCTTCATTTTCCATCTCAAGAATGCAATTTATACATTTCTCAGTGGTAGGCAAGAATCCCAAGAACGGAAGTAATTTTGCTTGCCCAGGCTGGTTTGCTGGCTTTCTTTAAGGAGAACTTTTATTATTATTTTTATTATTGAACGTCATTCTATATTTTTAAATTCCGGCAAGGGCAGCATAACCCAATCCATTGGCAGTTCATCTTATGGTTTAGTCTCCAGACCTCAAACTTCATTTTTGTTCCTCTTCTCTGCACTCCTTTGAGGGCCTACACCGTTTCTTTTGTATCGTGGGGAGCAGAATTGGACACAATATTCCAAGTGTGGTCTAATAAAACGGTACTAACACTTCTCGTGATCTTGATGCTATCCCTCTGTTGATGCAACCTTGTTGGCTTATCTGATCAATAATCACGACCAATTGGTCTGTGCCAAAGAGCCAACATCCTCCCCCCAAAAGACATCACGTAGGCCCTGTTTCCACTCATAGATTTAAGAAGGCCTGCATCACACTTCCTCTGTTTCTGGGTGCTAAAAATAAACTATCTAAGTTGGAAAGGGCAGTACAGCTGTGGGAGAGCAGCTCACCCTCTGATTAAGCGTCAAGTCAAGTCCCAGCGGATATTAGTTGGCTGAAAATAGCTGCTACGACAAACAATTATTAGTACCTGGAAAATTAATCTTAAACTTGACTTCGCATCCCCCGAGTTTCGGGTTTGCATGTTCCCCCAAAGTCTACAATTTCCAAATTCTTCTTACATTGGAATCCCCATCGGTGGTGGGTTGCTACCGGTTCACTCCGGTTCGGGAAAACCGGTAGCGCCCGGACGTCATCAAATATGATCTGTGCCTGCGCAGAAGCTTCTACACAGGCACAGATGGGGCGCCTGTGCAAGCAAACCACTAGTGAAGGTAAGCAAAACCCACCCCTGATCCCCATATTTTTTTCCCCCCACCTGTGAAGAGAGGGGAGTCATTTCAACTTTCCAACACCTCAAAGGAAGGGAAGTTGTTGAGCAAAGTGGGGGTTTCTCCCGATTCGAAGGCATTGAAGGTGGGTCCGTTTTTGCAGCCTCCAGGCCTTCTTTTAATCAAATAGGCAGCTATTTCAGCCAATTGGGTATCCCTACGTATGGGTTGATTTTTGCAGACGCCAGGCGCCGTTTAATCGAATCGGCAGCTCTCTGGGAGCCAATCACAGCTCTTCCCGGTAGATAATTTTGTCGGAGGAAAAACGGCTTTTAATCAAACAGACAGCCATCCCAGCTGGTCAGTTTCCCTGTGTTCATGGTTAATTTTGCAGATACAAAAGAGCTCTTTGCCATTAGCACAAATCTGCAGCTTTTTCTAACTCCATAGCGGGCAGAATTATGGCATTGGGTCAGACCCCGAAAGGAACGAAATATTGGATAACGTTAAAGGCTTTCGAAGCAACCACATCCCTATGTTTGAGTTCCTCCACATCTTTCTCATTTTGAAAACATTTTGGGGGTTCAGCACCTGTTTTCTGAGCTCGGCACGCCTGCAGACGAGAGCAGGCTAGAGAGAGAAAATTCCATTAGTCTCTCCTAGCTGTATTAAGAGCCGCGACCGTTGCTAATGCTAAGACGCCGGGGATGATTTTTCTCGAAGGCCAGAAAGCAGCAAAGGGGAGCAGCAGAGAGTCCTTCTGGATAAATATTTAATGCCGCCTTATTGATTTGATGTTGCTATCCAATGTTATCGTAAGCGCTCCGAGGCTTAGCCCTACCTTGGACAGCAGCTCTTACCAAGCTGTTTCCAGCCAGCGATGCTAGGTTGATTTCATAAACACCCTTCTGGGAATCGTCTTTTTTCAAGTGATAAAACTTTATGGTTGCCAAGGGGAGGGGAGCTATCACTACCGGGGAGAGAGAGAGAGAGAGAGAGAGAGAGAGAGAGGGAGAGAGGGAGGGAGGGAGGGGGGGAGGGAGGGAGAGAGAGAGAGAGAGGGAGATAGATTGGTTTTCTTCTCCTTTTGCTGCATCCCCTGAATGAGTTGGCTAAAAATGGCAACCTACCCCCCCCCCCCCAATTTCCATGTAATGGATTTAATCAAAACTAGGGTCCCAGAGGGTACCTAGTTGGGTAATGAAATATTTGCAAGAAAACAACTGAGCTCAGAGTACAAGGACCTCATAGTCACCTCCTCCTTCTCCTCCTCCTCCTCCTCCTCCTCCTCCTCCTCCTCCTCCTCCTCCTCTAAAGCACTTATCTAAAATGGTATAGGTTCTCCTGCTTGAGCAGGGGGCTGGACTAGAAGATCTCCAAGGTCCCTTCCAGCTCATTCATTCTATTCTATTCCTCCTCTTCCTCTTCCTCCTCCCATTCTGCTTCTTCATAAACCCCATTCCCTTTTAGCACTGATGATGTTACCTAGTTGGGTCATGAAACGTTTGCAAGAAAGCAGCTGAGCTCACAGGGTACAAGGACCCCACAGTCTCCTCCTCCTCCTCCTCCTCCTCCTCCCATTCTCCTTCTTCACAAACTCCATTCCCTTCTAGCACTGATGATGTTACCTAGTTGGGTCATGAAACGTTTGCAAGAAAGCAATTGAGCTCTCATTTCAACCCCAAGTATTGTCAGCCAAAGCCTATTACAGGTTGGTAGAAGAGCTCTCTCCAGGCCGGAGAGTTGAAAGCGACGTTGGGAGCACAGTTGGTGATAATAAAGGGACTCATATCAGTTCTCTGGCTCTCGTGTTGCCTTTGTGTCACACCCCGGATCATCACACATTCGGGTTCCCCCTTTAGACTCGATTCACCCCTTGATTCAGGTTGAGAAATGAAATTGCCCAGGGGTGAAATCTACTTACCTTCTCTACTGGTTCGGAAGTACACGTGCCCGCACGTCATGTGCATGCTTGGACCTTCTGCGCATGTGCAAACCTTTCTGCGCATGCGCAGAGGGTAAAAAACCAGGTTACTTCTTGGTTTTAATCAACAACCAGGTGGGTGGGCGGAGCCTCGCGCTACCTTCGCCGCTACCAGTTCTTCAAACCGAACCGGTCTGAACCGGTAGCATTTCACCCCTGAAATTTACAGGTTTACTTAACCTATTTTGGTTCCCTGTATCGGAAGAAGAACATGTATTGTTCTCCAACTAAGTCTGTTTTTTCTTATTCAGTTACCTAAGGCAGAAAAAAATAAAAATAAAACCCTTCCTCATTTCTCCGTGGAAGCAAAGCATCGGTGATGATAATGCGCGAAGTAGCTAACTCTTTGTTCCCTCAGGCAACCGATTTATTCTACGTATGCGTAGCTCTGCTCCTCGTTCTGCCGAGATAAGAGGTGCAGTTGATTAGGCAATTAAAAAAAAAAAAGAAGAACGAGAGAAGTGGGGACTATCTGATTGATAAAGTGGCTTTACGGCGTGAAACTTTTTATGCCTACGAATCCGGCAGCGGATTCTTTAAAAAAAAATACTTTGGAAGCACCTACGCAGAAGAGCTGCAGAAGACATCTTGAAGGAGAGCATCCATTTCCCTCAGGGTGGGGGTGGGGCGGTGGGTGGGGGTGGGGTGGAAGACTCCACTTCTGCAACCCCCAAGAGATGAGAGAGATCCTTCCCTCTTTCCTTAAACCAGCAGCCGAGAGGCAGAGAGCACTTTTGATTAATTGCCAAACCAAATGAAAATGCATTTATTTAATTAGCGTCCTGTTGCACTGTGTGAGCAAATGGCCCGGTATTTGTCTTTCGGTTGAAACAGCCTTGGGAAAAAAGAAAGCTTTTTTCTGCAAAAAAAAAAAAAGGATGGCCCATCTCCAAATGCCCCATGAATAAATGTACTCAGGTAGTCCTCGGCTTACAACACTTCATTTAGTGACTATTCCAAGTTACGACGGCGCTGAAAAAAAGTGATTTTTTTGACCATTTTTTCAGACTGCCGCTGCCGCCTCCCCACAGTTGTCACGTGATCCAAATCCACACGGTTGGCAACTGATTCCTATTTATGACGGTCGCCGTGTCCCATGCTCCCCTTTGGTGACCTTCTGACAAGCACAGTCAATGGGGAAGCTATTTTCACTTAACTGAAGGTAGGGGCTCGATGATGACAAGTTAGAGAGCTGGTCGAAACGTTGCCAAAAAGAAAAAAAAAATTAAAGTGTTGGTTAGGATTTTAGCTAGAGTTTCAAAAGACCTTACAAAGTGTTTTGTTGGGATTTTGGAGGATTTTAAGCCGGGAGTTTAGCTGGGATTTTAAGCATTTTAACTAACAGACTTTTAACGACGCGGGAAAACACCAGAGATTTTAACTTTTTATATATATAATAAATGTAAATTCTGTAGCTGCAAGTTAGCTTGGAGTGTAGTCTATTCCACCTTCTCTCTCGATCTGAAATGTTTAGCTCAGCTCAGCCTCCTCCCCCGTGGCTTTCCTAACTAACAAAACGTTTGAACATAACCTTAGTATCATATGTACTCTAAATCTGTGTGCCAGAGAAACTCATCTAACGGTAACATCTACCGTTTTATTAAAACGGGCAAGCTAGTGTGAATCATGGATGCCCTGCTGTTAAAAGTAAATATAGCTAGAGAATGGTCAACCAAATGTTTCTCCAGGATAAAATTACAGAGATCGAAGGCATTCATGAATATACATGAAGATGAATATACGTTTGACTATTGACAAGGATTGTTTACAACTGGTAAGGAATGCAGATGGGGGATAGGCAGGAATGTGGGCATCTCTCTGTCCAAAAAGAGAAGGTTCGTTTACTTTATTGTCATTGCACCTCGTACAACGAAATTAAATGCTCTCTTCCGTGTACACCAATACATAAGAAAACTATATAAAAATACAACACAAACACAGATCCTTCACATTCTATACAATTGAACTGAAAAACCCTGATATTGCATTAATATTGCACTATATAGTTACAGCTCTGGGATAGAAGCTGTTTTTCAGCCTATTTGTCCTTGTTTTTATTGTCCTGTACCGTCTGCCAGATGGTAATAGTTCCCCCCTCCCCCAAAAAAAGAGTGAGATCCAGGATGAGATGGATCTTTAAGAACGTTTTGAACTTTCTTAAGGCAGTGGGAGCTATAAAGCTCTTCCAAAGAGGGGAGAGGGCAACCAATGATGCTCTGGGCAATGACGTTGACCCTCTGGAGCTCTGTCCTATCTGCCACTGTGCAATTGGCAAACCTGTTGTGGCCCGTATGCGACCTGGGCAGTTAGTAGCTGATTCCAACAGCGAGGAGGCTGGTGTGGTGCTGCGCCAGCAGCCTGTACAGCTGGCGCTCGAGTCAGACAGTGAGGAGGCTGGTGAAGATGTGGTGCCAGAGGCGGGGATTCATCCAGGGCCTTCAGAACCTCCATAAGCTCCTTTAAGTGAAGAGGACGAAGAGGAGGAGCCTCTTCTCAATGCACGGGCGCGCAGAGCTGCCAAAAGGCACGAGTGGCTCCTCAGGGGGAGGTCTCCTCGAGAGTAAGGCTTGGGGGGTAGCTGGCCACTCCCTTAGCCTATTTAAGGAGGAGCACCGACAATTTGCAGGGAACATACCTTTATGTCTTGTCTTGCTTATCTTATCAGCTTCCTGCAAATTGCTTCTGGGCATTCTGCCAACCATAGTAAGTTTTCAGTTATTATTCATTGAATTCTTGGCGGCTGTTAATGCAGTTAATTAACAGCCATTGTTGTAAAAAACTGGTTTATTCAATAAATTAAGGTTTGGACGGACTTTGTGTGTGCTGCGTTCTTTGGGGTCCATAGCTGCGGCAGAACAAAACCATACCCAGGTGCAGTAAGTTAAAATACTCTCTATGGTGCAGCGGTAAAAGGCCACCAGCAGTGTTTCATTCACTTGTTGTTTCCTGAGAAGTCTCAGGCTGTATAATCTCTGCTGGGCCCTTTTGACCAGAGCTGCAATGTGAACGCCCCAGGTCAAGTCCTCTTTTATGATAACGCCCAAAACCTTAAAACTGACCACTTGCTCCACTCCAGTGGTGAAATCCTGCCAGTATTTTCTGGCTCATGCGAACCGGTAGCGCCGGTAGCGCGTGGTTCGGTGAACCGATAGCAGCGGCAGCGCGAGGCTCCGCCCACCCACCTGGACATTGTTACTTCCTGGTTTTAACCAGGAAGTAACCCTTTTTTGACCCTCTGCCACGGGTGGGTTCTACTTACCTTTACTACCGGTTCGCATCGCGTGCATGCGCAGATCACCTATGATGACATCCAGGTCAGTGGGTGGAGCCTCCCGCCAACTTTACTACCGGTTCTTGCGAACCGGTCCGAACCAGAGGCAACCCACCACTGCCCTCTACGCATGTGCAGAGAGTCAATAATTGGACGTGATGATGGTGCACGTGCGAGCGGAGGGAGCCCCCGTGTGCAGTACGCACACTTCTGAAGTGGTAGGGAAGGTAAGTAGATTTCACCCCTGCTCTACTCGGTCTCCATTGATATCCAAGGGCTCGTTGTCTGATCTATTCCTTCTGTAGTCCACTGTAAGCTCCTTGGTCTTATTGGTGTTAAGGACCAAATTATTGTAATTATTGTCAAATTACAATACATTTTGGTACTGTATTGTATCACCAGGTGATGCTCCAAAGAATCAAGAGTTAAACCGAGAACTGTTTTTGAAATCCAAAGATACTAGCTATTTGTGTAAGCACCAAAATCCTCCTTTAATATTTAAAAAAGGCCAGCTGAGTGGGTGGAGAAGAACAAGGAAACTTGCAAGTCAAAAGAAAAGAGAAGGAGAAGAAGTCATCATTTTGTCAGCTCAACAGAGAACCTGTCCTGGATCCCTTGAAGACCTTTGGACCTACCAAGAGTTTAAGCAGCATGGAAAATACTCACATTATCCATTCCTCCCCACCCTTCTTATTGGCATCTTCTATCAAGGAGCCAGAAAACGTTTGGATATATTGTGGCCTTAATTTCCTGCTGAGATGGCAGATTTGATCCCCCCACTCTTCCATCAAATGTTGATGCAGACAAATTATTCTGTTTGGAAATGCATCAAACACCATTTTCAAAGCCGGATGCATCACGTCTTGCCTCTACAATATCCCAGCGCATCCTTCTGAGGCTTGTCACAGACTCATTAGGTTTTAACGACGTGATGGATGGGGAAACTTCCATCAACAGTTTCTAAGGGCTTTGGATTTTTTCCCCCTCATCCTGCATCTTTGTTTTTAAAAATTTTGTAAGAAGAACGCTTTGGATGCTGTTGGTTTGAGATCACCTCCCATGATCCTGAACATGGAGTTTTGTCTTCCTGTCTTACAAATCCGGATGGACCATCGGAGGAGACAGATTTGAAAAGTTCTCCTGCATCTTTTGAGAACTTCTAAAGGTGTTTCCAGACCAAACTTTTCTAGTACAATGATCCTTACCTGATCTCAAAGGTGCTTTTTTTTTCTTTTTTCAAAAGGCAACTGGATTGTTTTTTGAGGAGGAAGAAAAAGAGATTTTGATTCTCACCCAAGGAACTTCATCAGTTAATGAATCCAAGCTTCTTAGATGAGAAGTGAAACAACTTTCTTCTTCTTCTTCTTCTTCTTCTTCTTCTTCTTCTTCTTCTTCTTCCTCTTCCTCTTCCTCTTCCTCTTCCTCTTCCTCTTCTTTTCCTCCACTTCTTCTCCTCCTCCCTCTCTTCTTCTTCTTCCTCTCCTCCTCCTCCTCCTCCTCTTCTTCTTCTTCCTCCTCCTCCTCTTCTTCCTCCCCCTCCCCCTCCCCCTCCTTCAAAAAAACCCCAGTCCAGTTGCCTTTTGAAAAAAGAAAAAAAAATAAGCACCTTTGAGACAACTGTAACCTGGATGACTGAGAATCTCCATAGACATCCTTACCAGATATTCAAGATGTATGTTCTCTGTAGGCAGAAATGTAGACCTGAAAATCAAAAGTTGGTCAACCTGCAATAGGGTGTGAGACATGTTCTTACTTGCATCCTTTTATCTCTTACTGCAGGCTCTGGAAAATGTTTGAGATTTTGACTTCCCAATTCTTGTTCACCAACCTTTTGGAGGCCCACCTGAAGCTACGGTTGAAACGAGGGCAAAGAAAATGCCATTTTTATATAAATTTCCCAGGGCTCAATTGAAGGAAACATTTGAACTCCTTCTGCTGGTAATTTCTTACCCTGATCTTTAATAGATCCCTTTGTATAAACTCTACTGATGCATGCTAACGTTATCACATAATTAAGCATAGCCTTTAGAGGAGGGGTCAGCAACCTGCGGCTCTGGAGCTGCATGTGGCTCTTTCAACCCTCTGCTCTGGCTCTCTGTCACTCAAAATATGCGTCACAACTGTCAATGTGCAACACCCGCCGGCAGATGATTTATTGAGCTTTTCAACCTCCGGTAGGCCAACCATGGATAAATCCAAGAAAAGAAAAGTTCCAGAACATTTAATTCAACTACATATACTAGTTTTGTGGCCACTCAAGAAATAGTCAGGCACAGGAAGGTTTTTGTGGCTCCCGGTGTTTTCTTTTCTGTGGGAAATGGGTCGAAATAGCTCTTTGAATGTTTAAGGTTACAGACCCCTGCTTTAGAGGCAACGTTTATTTTTTTAAAGAAAACAAAACACAACCATGCATCGGTTCTCCAATTGTGTAGCATCCCCTATCAAAAATTCTCTCTTTTTTTTTTCCCCGGAGTCCTAGATCCGGCGTCAGCAAAGACATTGTTTTGGAAAACCTGGCTCCGACAATGTATGAATAATGAATGCTTTCAAATGTCAAAAAAATGTCAGTTTTGTATTGAAAAAGGCTTCCTTCATTTATGTATCCGATCTGCTTCCTTATTCAACTCCCACACACCCTTATTATTATTATTTTATTAAAAAAAAAACAGGTTGAAGAAGAGAAGAGAAGAAAACTCATAATGTTGTTTAGACGCTTGGCTAATGAAACTGAAATTGGGAGGAATGGGCTGGTTTTAATGCTGTTGTGGACAGTAAGTAGAGAGTGATTAATACTTAATCACCCTCGTTTCCATTAGTCCCAATTAACCTACACACCTTCGTCATTTGCTTTTGGCTCGTCTTTCTTCCTGTTGCTTTTTAATGAAAATTTATTGTTTTCGACTCAAGAGATATGCTCTAGAGCTGTGTAGCTTGGAAAACTGAGAGATTTGCCCCCTCCCTGTCTTCTCTTGCTCAAACCCAGTGGTGGGATTCAAATTTTTTTACTACCGGTTCTGTGGGCATGGCTGGGTGGGTGTGGCAGGGGAAGGATACTGTAAAATCTCCATTCCCACCCCACTCCAGGGGAAGGTTACTGCAAAATCCCCATTTCCTCCTGATCAGTTGGGACTCGGGAGGCAGAGAATAGATGGGGGCAGGGCCAGTCAGAGGTGGTATTTACCAGTTCTCTGAACTACTCAAAATTTCCGCTACCAGTTCTCCAGAACTCAGAACCTGCTGAATACCACCTCTGCTCAAATCCCATGGTTGGGTATCTTTAGGGACCCATATAAGCTCAAGAGAGGACCACTCCCAGTCTCTGCAATCTTCTAATTCTAATATAAGTTCATCTGTTGTCTCCAAGCAACCAGTGAATGGAACAAGTAGAACTTCCTTCTCACAACAGCAACAGAACCATGGCAAAGAAAGTTCAGAATGACTTGAGTCAACTTCTCTGCAACTCTTGAAGATGAGAGAATCTTCTGGAGGTCTGGGATGCATAGTTCTTTATCTATTCTTGTCCATCCCAACCCGCAAGACAAGCCAGAAGATCTGTAGTTCAAAGTGGACATTTATTGCTAGACACATCTCTGTGCTAGCAACTGGACACACTCAAGCTTCAGGTTCATCTATTAGATGATTTGGTGGTTTGGAGGACACATTGGCTTAGCCCTAAACAGTTTCTAACCTCTCTTGCTGACCACTGGATTCAGCCATGTCCATGACCTACCAACCCTTACATGACCTACCAACTCTACTCAATTGTACGCACAGGACCATGAAGAGTTGGGAAGAGTCTCGGGAATGAGTCCTCTCATCCAGTGGTGGGATTCAAGTAATTTAACAACCGGTTCTCTGCCCTAATTATTTCTTCCAACAACCAATTTGCCAAACTGCTCAGAAAGTTAACAACCGGTTCTCCCGAAGTGGTGCGAATCCCATCACTGCTCTCATCCCAGCTTCATCTCAAAGCAGGAAGGACGTCACTAGAGCAGGGGTCAGCAACCCGTGGCTCTGGAGCCACATGTGGCCCTTTCATCCTTCTGCTGAGGCTCCTTGTCGCCTGTTGGCTCCACAATTGATAGGGCTTTCGGTTAGGACAGGTAGAGGGAAAAGGACACCGTGCTAGGAGGAGACTCTATGGTGGGGGAACCGGACTTCCAGTCAGCTCCAGAATTGAACGGGGGGCTTCCGGTTAGGACCTTTGTGGCTCTTTGAGTGTTTAAGGTTGCCGACCCCTCTGCTAGAGTATCTTCAGCAGACGGTTCCAAGTTCTTCTTTAACCCTTCCAGAAAATAAGGGACCTCTCCATTCCTTCATCTCTCCACAACTTCAAAAATAGTTTGCACCACTCCAGACCGTTGATGTCACACAGAATCTGATCCTGATAGGTTACCAAAATGTGCCACTCTGCAACTTCTGCCTAGTGGTTCTAGCCTTGACCTTGAGAGCCACCGAGAACAAGTTATTTTGCCTTCCCCGCATGACAGCCCTTCCCGAAGAAATAAATCACCGAAATTGCAGGCATCCGAGAGCTAAGGAGAGAATACGAAAAGTTGAAATTCTATCAGCCAGCTGTGATTTAGGGCAGGAATAAACAGGCAGCTGTGCATATTAAACACCCATCACAATATTTAACTGCAAAGCATCCTTGAGCAGTGACAAATTCTGCTACGAAAGGAAATGCGATTTCTCCCCCCTCCCTTCTTTTTTTTGGGTGATCAGGACTTGTAAATTGTCAACAAGTTTAAAACGCTCATCTGTGTGTTTGCCTTTTCTAGAGATCTTTCAATGGTTAAACAAGCCGATCGCTCACCCCCATCTGTGTGTGTGGGAGGGGGGAAAAAAAAGGGCCCAAATACTTCTGGAAAGAACAAATTGCATAACTTTCTAGAAGAGTGTGTACCAGGGGTGAAATGCTCCCAGTTCGGACAGGATTGCCTTATCCGGTAGCGATGGCTGCAGGTGGTTCGGAGAACCCGTAGCAAAAATCCCTGCCCCCCCCCCTTTGCCCAGCTGAGCTGTGCAATCATCAGAGGCTTTTTAAAATATTTTTAAAAGCATTTTTTCTACAACCTCTTTGGCCGAAAAAATGCTTTTAAAAGTAAAAAAAAAAAGCCTCTGATGATCGCACGGCTCAGCTGGGATCATCAGAGGCTTTTAAAAGCATTTTTTCTACAACCTCTTTGGCCGAAAAAATGCTTTTAAAAGTAAAAAAAAAAGTCTCTGCTGATCAGGCAAGTCAGCTGGGATCGTCAGAGGCTTTAAAAGCATTTTTTAAAAAGGTTGTAGAAAAAATGATTTTAAAATTTTTTTTAAAAAAAGTTGGCCACGCCCACTCAGTCATATTACCCCCTCCCCCACCAAGCCACGCCCACAGAACGATAGTAACAAATTTTACATTTCATCACTGGTGCGTATGTATGTACGTCAGCTCTGAAGCTAGCCTGACTGAGGACATCTCGGAGGCTTCAGTGTTGCCACAATGGTGCTGACGGATAGGGAAGTGGAGGGGGAATAGAGATAGCTGGGGTTTTGTAGCCAAAACAAAATAGTTTCCCCTGAGAACCAAGGACATTCCCACAGGTGGCTGAAGAGGGGAGGAGTGAAGTTTCCAAGCAACCGGACATCACCTTGATTGGACCATGTGACTGATGGTTTGGGAAAGGGAGAAAAAACTTTTTACTTTTCATTAGGTGAAAACCGCGGGAACTTTTAGAGTCGGTTTTCACCAGTCTGTGCCAATATGATGTAGCCAATAAACTTGTTCTTTGAGGAAACTGCTTGCCTTGGAGTTCTGTTTGCTATGGGTGTATTACTTGGAACCCTGACAGCGTATGTGTCTGTGTGGGGGTTGACTTTGTTCTGAAATCTCTGCCATGTCTAGATAGTGGAAAATGTATTCCCCAACCCATAATGATTTTTTTTTTTGAAAAAATGTTGTAGGTGCTGCCTCATAGGTAAATTAATTTACGCAAATGAAGATTTATCTATTTATCTAAGCAAAGCAGATCAATCCTCATCTAAGCATCTAAGATTGCAGCACCGTGCTGTAATATGTTTCGGTAATCTCTTTTTCCTTGGAGGTCTTGAGTTAGCAGAATCCAGAGGATAAGAGACAGATAAAAAGGAGCTCTGTGCTGTGTTAGCATCCATCTTACCCTCTATGAAAAACAGTTTGTTGTTTAAAAGTTTTCGGTTCTTCTGTCCTCAATCCATGACTCTATTTTTTCCAGGGTAAGTGAGATACTATCAAAAAACTCACTCCAGTTATCAGTTTCCTAGCAAAGGTCCATCTCACTATTAACATTTTACTTCCATCTTCACCGAAACCTAGAATATCAGAGTTGGAAGCATCTTGATGTTCATCAAGTCCAATTCCTCTGCCCGGTGGGAAAATCCACTCTTATGGCATCTCCCCAAATGAACAACCAGCTTTCCGAAACATCTCCAGAAGTCCCACCATCTCCTGAGGCAATATGTTTCATTATGGTACAGCTGGTAGTCTTCGAAATATTCGATGATCTCTAACTAAAAGGAACTCCAACCTAAAGGAAATCAACCTTGGCTGTCCTTTGGAAGGACAGATACTGAGGCTGAAGTTCAAATAATTCGGCCACCTAATCACAAGATAGGACTCCTTGGAAAGGACTCTGATGTTGGGAAAGATGGAAGGCAAAAGGGGAAGGGGGGCAGAAGAGGATGAGATGGTTAGATAGCGTCATTGATACAATGAACATGAACTTGAGCAAATTCTGGGAGAAATTGGAGGACCAGGAGCCTGGGTTGCTATGGTCCATGAGGTTGTGAAGAGTCGGACATAACTTAGTGACTGAACAACGACAACCAAAATCTAGTTCTTCGTAATCTAAAGCCATTGTTTCTTGTGTTGTGGGACAACTCAGAACAATTCTGTGCTACCTTGAACAAGATAGTCCAGTGATGGCTAACCTTTTTGCCATCACGTGCCAAAAGTGGGGGACAGTGGGGTGTGTGTGTGTGTCAGGCACACATGCCCAGACCCATAATTCTATGTGCCTTGCTCCCCATGTGTGCGCGACCCTGTCACATTCCCCCCACTTTTGGCACACGATGGCACGGTAGGCCTGTTTTTCACTCTCCCCAGGCTCCAGAGGGTTTCTAGGAACCTGGGGAGGGCGAAAATGGCCTTCCCCACACCCCAGAAGCCCTCCGGAGGCTGACTTCCGGTCCCACCAGAAGTTGGTTTTCAGTGCGGTGGGGAAGGCCATTTTTGCCCTCCCCAGGCTCCTAGAAAGACTCTGGAGCCCAGGGAGAGCAAAAAATGGGTCTTCACCACCACCACCCCGGAAGCCATCTGGAGACCAGAAACAGTGTGTTTCCTAACTTCCAGTGGGCCCAGAAGGCCCGAAAATCAGCTGGCTGACACACGCATGCATGCTGGAGCTCAACTCGCGTGCCCACCGATATGGTGCCACGTGTCACCTGTGGCACACATGCCATAGGTTCGCCATCATGGGGATAGTCCTTCTGATGCTTGAAGACAGCTTTCATATCTCCCTGTAGACAGCTTTCATATCTCCTTCCCACTCTTCTTCAGGTGAAACATCCTCAATACCTTCAGGATTTGGTCACCTAGAATTGGGAGGCTCCACCACTTCTTCCAGATTCACTCTGTTGATGTTTTCTGTGCTTAGGGCCTTAATTGGCCTTTGATTCCTGGGAGCTCAATTAAAAGTTGGCCTCACCTCCCTGTCTTTTGACTTCAAAGAAAAGTGGCAGGTTCTCCTCTACGCAGTAAATAGTGTGGCAACAGCAGTTGTGAACTGCTAAAGTCTTCTGGGCGCCGTCCAAGGACAAAACAACACAGAACATTTTCTATTTGTATAGTTTAGAGGTTAGTGATGCATGAGGATTGCCAGGTCAGAAAAAAAAGGACAGCTCGAGTCGTCTTCAATCAAGGGTCGTTGATATATATATGTTACAGCCACCATTGTTAGTTTCGAAAAGTCATGCCAAAATTATGAGTATCCTAAATTTAGGTTGCTTAACGTTAGAGGGAGATGCAATCAAGGGTGGACCTTAGCTAGAAGCCTTTCTATTTGCAAAGGTGAGTTTGAAAACTCTGTTATAATATAGAAATAGGCCAAATCTGGTGGACTTTTCAGCACCTTCTCTCAACGAGAAAGGGCGATCAGAATTAGTAACAGAGGCAGGGACCCAAAATTTATTGTTTCCCCCTTTACTGTATTTCTGTACCTCGTTAGCCGCTGAGGGACTTGTGGCTGTGAAGCTCAACAACTGACAACTAACTAAATACATCCTGTTGTTGCATTCATATAGGGTTCCTGGATTTGGAAGCTACAAGTGTAGATTTGAAGTCATAACATAACACGGTATAATTGGGGCGGAAAGGAAAGGAAAGGAAAGGAAAGGAAAGGAAAGGAAAGGAAAGG
>WNWU01000055.1:2250243-2263685 GCA_012654045.1 Ptyas mucosa
AGAGAGAGCGAGGGAGAGAGAGAGAGAAAAGAAAAGTCATTTCTGAGTTTTTGGACCAGAGGTAGTTTATAAATTAAGGAAACCGTCAGAAAGTTGGCTAATATTGACACTGTAATCATTCTCCAATAAAAAACAAGAAAATTAGAGACCTCTGGTAATTCTCGCTGTTGGCTCTGATGCTTATTGGACTCAGCATCCTATAAGAACAACCGGAAAATGTAAACATTTCCAAGCTTTTGATAAAATAATGGCCCTTTGACGTCTACATTTCTCCCTGTTGCTTTAGACTCTCAATAAAACCGTCATGTCTGGATGATTGAATCTTTTCCAGAGGTTCAAATTAGTCGATTAATCATTTGAAGCTTAATCAATGGAGGGCAGGATAAATCAACAAGTCTATGGAGATTCTCATTCAACCCAAAGGTGTTTTTTCAAGAGGCATCTGGACTTTCTTGTTTTTTCCTTTTGAAGACGTTTTGCTTCTCTTCCAAGAAGCTTCTTCAGCTCTGACTGGACGATGGGGAACGGAAGGATTTATATTCCTTGCAGACAGCTGGTCATTTGCATTCTTTTGAGTGGCCCCAACGACTCTCTAAAAGAACGCAAATCACCAGTATTCCAGTAACTAAGGGGTGGCCACAAAGAAGAGGGGGTCAATTTATTTTCCAAAGGATAAAAAGGCAAGACAAGAAGCAATGGATGGAAACTAATCAAGGAGAGAAGCAACCTGGAATTAAGGAGAAATTTCCTAACAGTAAGAACAATTAACCAGTGGAACAGCTTCCCTCCAGAAGTTGTGGGTGGTCCATCACTGGTGATTTTTACGAAAAGATTGGACAGCCACTTGTCTGAAATGGTCTAAGATCTCCTGCTTGAGCTGGGGGTTGGATTAGAAGACCTCCAAGGTCCCTTCCATCTCCATTCTGATTGATGGATTGTTGCCATTGGGGCATTACAGTGTTACACCCAGATATTATTAGGCGGCATGGAATTTGACTTCCGCAATGTTTTTGTGGAATAAATTGATAAATGGTTTTCCTGGAGATTAGACTTTATTCAGTGGTCTCCAACTCTCTTGGATTTTATCCAATGCTTGGCACAGTCTTCTAAAGCTCTAACCAGCCCTGTGGAGAGAAAAAAATTGATTTCGCTGAACGTCTACAAGGACAAGGGAGAGGGAAAAAAAATCTGTATCCGTTCCCTAGAGTAGTGATAGCAGTCTAGGATACGGTACAATATGCTTTATTGATTAGTCAATTGACCGTATCAAACATGAGCGTCACCCAAAGTAAAATACAACGCAATGAGATAAAATCCAGTGCCAAACGAAGAGAATATTTGTAGCTCTGGATTGAACTATGGGGTCCTTGATGCTCTCTGAGCTTGTTGTTTTTTTCTGCAGACATTTCATTACCCCACTAGGTAACATCATCAGTGCTAGAAGATACAGTGAAGTGAGATAGCAGTCTGTGGGAGAATTCAGGAGGACCCCAAATTTCCTTCAAGCAGGCTGTAGATTTTATATTTGGACCTTTGATATTGTAGGAAAAACTTTCTTGCGGGAAAGATAGATAGAACATGGAAGAGTGACTATTAATCAGTGCATTAATAATGATATTTTGAAGATGTTGAAAAGATCATGGAGTGAAGATACTTCACCCATCAGCAGGATGGCAATACATCAAGTATTTCCTGTGTACTTGGTTTGGTCTGAATGCTTGGATAGCTTCTGAAATTCTAGGAGCTTTAAAAGTTTTGGAAATGTGGTTCTTATTATTTATGGAATGTTAAATGGAAGAAGGACATATTTTTTCAGATTTATTGGTGATCTCCTAGGATGTTTCCAAAGGTTGACCAATGATCTTCCTTCACTGGAAATAAAATAAAAACTGAAGATATATTAGACAGATGATGGTGCATTCATCAGTTGTTCCACTTGGTTAGGTATTATACAGAGCCATGGTGGCACAGTGGTTAGGAGGCAGTATTGCAGGCAAACGCTGCCCACTGCCAGCAGTTCGATTCTCACCTGCTCAAACTTGACTCAGTCTTCTATCCTTCCAAGGTCAGTAAAACAAGGACCCAGATTGTTGGGGGCAATAGGCTGGCTCTGTAAACCTCTTAGAGAGGGCTAGAAAACAATGTGAAATGGTATTTAAGTCTATTCCTTCCTTCCTTCCTTCCTTCCTTCCTTCCTTCCTTCCTTCCTTCCTTCCTTCCTTCCTTCCTTCCTTCCTTCCCTCTTATTCCTTTTCTCATTCTCCTTCCTGGTGGCACAGTGGTTAGAATGCGACAATGCAGGCTAACTCTGCCCATTGCCAGAAGTTTGATCCTGAACGGCTGACTCTCTAAAGTCAGGATTGTAAAGAACTTCGAAGTGGTATATAAGTCTTTTACTATTGCTATTCGTGATATGGTTTGACATGGCAAAGTTACAGTTTAAATATGTTAATGTGTTGTTCAGCTGCTTCCATGAAATTTATGTATTTATGAGGAACTCTGGAAGGCAGGATCTGTCTCCTGGTTGACATTCCTGGAAGGATGGGCGTCTATCAGAGTCCAGCACTTGACTTCAGGAAATGCGAAATCTCAGTTTATTGGCAGAGAAGCTGTCAGGCCTGGAAGCCATCTTTTGCATTGGGCCTTTAGACCTGCCACGTTTACTACTGGGAGAAACTGGGAGGGGGGATTGTATGGAGGATGGGTGATATGTAGTCATAATAACATTCCTTTCTCAGAGAGTCAAGGACATCTTGCCCTGCACTTGGATGGCTGGAACTGGGAGGCATCTGCAGTTGGACGGTGCTTTAATTGGACCATGTGATGGACATGTGGGTGTTGGGCAGGGATTTGAACTTTCTTTTGGGTGGGGAAAACCTGGAAACTTTCAAAATCGGGTTTTCCCAGATGTGCCAATATGACATCTCTAATAAAATGGAACTTTGAGGAAACTCAAGCCTCGGAGTTTTCTTTCGTTGGCGGTGTTACTTGGAACCCTGACAGAAGCAAGATCGGTCGATGTGATTCCATATGCTCTTGGTTTAGCTTGATGTTTAAAAATGGAATTGTAATTATCTCGATGAACATGACACTTTATTTTTATATTGGAGAAAAGCAGAGAAATTATCTTATTTTTTGTGTGTGTTTTTTCCTCCTGACTGTCTTTGAGTTTATATTTTATTAAAGCTTTTTCCGAATTGTTTTAACGCTCCTAACAAGCTCTTCAGCTGCCAATGTTTATATTTGTCTAAGAGGATAACAAAATTACGTTTACCTTAAACACATATATACAGAACAGTTTTTATGTGCATACGTTTTGGCCTTTCTTTCCACTAAATAAATATTAAAAATCCATGCTCTGCTCACGAGCACTTCCACAAATGTTTTGTTTAACTTTGAGAGGATTTCTAAAGCCCCTCTTTCCCCCCGTATAAAACCCAGCATTTCTCAACCTCAGCAACCTTTAAGATGGGTGGACTTCAACTCTGAGATTTGAAGTCCACCCATATTAAAATTGCTAAAGTTGAGGGACACATTTGCAGATGATACTAAGCTGGCAGGAATAGCCAGCACCCTAGAAAATAGACTCAAGATCCAGATGGATCTTGACGGACTTGAACACTGGGTCCTATCTAACAAAATGAAATTCAGTGTAGAGAAAAGTAAAATCCTACACGTAGGTAGGAAAAACCAAAAGTACACATATAAACTAGGTGAAACCAGGCTTAATAGCAGTGACTGTGAGAGAGAGCTTAGAGTCTTAGTGGTCAACCAACTAAATATGAGCCAGCTGTGTGCAGTGGCAGCTAAAAAAGCCAATGCAATCCTAAATTACATTAACAGAAGGATACAATCAAGATCAAGTGAGGTACTAATACCTATAAAGCCCTAGCAAGACCACACTGCATCCAGTTTTGGTCTATAAAAAAGATGTTGAGACTCTAGAAAGAGTGCAGAGAAGAGCAACAAAGATGATTAGGAGACTGGAGACTAAAACATATGAAGAACGGTTGCAGGAACTGGGCATGGCTAGTCTAGAGAAGAGAAGGACCAGGGGAGACATGAGGGCATCTTCCAATATTTGGGGGGTTGCCAGAGAGAGGAGGAAGGGGGTCAAGCTATTTTCCAAAGCATCCGAAGGCCAGACAAGGAATAATGGATGGAAACTGATCAAGGAGAGATTCAACCTGGAAATAAGGAGAAATCTTCTGACCATGAGAACCATCAACCCATGGAACAGAAGTTGCCTTTCGGAAGTTATGGGAGCTTCATCACTTGAGACTTTCAAGAAGAGACTGGACTGCCATTTGTCAGAAATGTTGTAGGGTCTCCTGCTTGGGTGGGGGATTGGACTAGATGACCTACAAGGTCCCTTCCAACTCTGTTAATCTCTTAAATCTGTTTGACACTGAACCAACTGAATGAGAACTGATTGAGGTTCTCCAGGAGGGCACCAAGTTAGGGGATGAGAAGTTGGAGCAAAGCTTCTGGAAAAGATATCACTGGGATATAATTCACTGGAAAAGATAGCTTTTTTAAAAAAATGGTGATGGTATTTAGCTTCCTTTGTGATACATGCCTTGGTCTGCTTCTGAAACCACAGGCAGGTCCTAAGGTGGTCCACAGGAAGCCGAATGCTAATAACATGAAATTAGCACAGATCCCCGACCCGATGAGAAGGGAATCTATTTTGAGCGAAATGTGTGGGCAAACCCATTGCAAGATAGAGATGGAATTTGTGGGGGCAGCCGAGATATAATTACCATGGAGATAACATTTGTATCTCATTGAAAATTGGGTGGCCAGAGGCATAACAACGTTCTGATTCTGTCTCACTTTTATCTGTCTACGTGGAGTCCCGTGATCTTCATGCTCTACATGACATTTGAGTGCAGTAGGCAAAAGTCTATGCTTTTGGAGAAGGTTCTGCAGTTGGTTGCCACAAGGGTCTGGTGAGTTGTTGAGCTGTCTTTCAAAATGGACCAGCCTTGGCCAATGTCAAGCTATTTTCCAAAGCACCTGAAGGCCAGACGAGGAGCAATGGATGGAAACTGACCAAGGAGAGATTCAACCTGGAAATAAGGAGGCGCTTTCTGACAGTGAGAACCATCAACCCATGGAACAGAAGTTGCCTTCGGAAGTTGTGGGAGCTTCATCACTTGAGGCTTTCAAGAAAAGATTGGATTGCCGTTTGTCAGAAATGGTGTAGGGTCTCCTGCTTGAGAAGCGGGTTGGACTAGATGACTTATAAGGTCCCTTCTAACTCTGTTAATCTGTTTAAATGTCTGCGGTGAAGTAGAAGGCTCATGTTCAATGACCGGAAGCCATCAAAATAACAGAATAACAGAGCTGGAAGGGACCTTGGAGGCCTTCTAGTCCAACTCCCTCCTCAACCAGGACACACTATAATATTTCCAAACAAATGGTTGTCCAATCTCTTCTTAAAAACCTCCAGGATTGGAGTACCCACAACTTTTGAAGACAACTCATTCCACTAATTGTTCTCACTGCCAGGAAATTTCTCCTTAGTTCTAGGTTGCTTCTCTCCTTGATGAGTTTCCACCCATTGCTATTTGTTCTGCCTTCAGGTGCTTTGGAGAATAGCTTGACTCCCTCTTCTTTGGGGCAGTTCCTCAAATACTGGAACACTGCTACCATGTCTCCCCGAGTCCTTCTTTTCATTAAAGTAAACATATCCAATTCCTGCAACCGTTCTTCATATGTTTTAGCCTCCAGTCCCCTAACCATCTTTGTGGCTCTTCTGTGTCAAATGGCAGTTGCTGTCTTCTTTCTGTTCAGAAAAGATCCCGTAGTCTCAAGATGTTGCTGACAGAGGTGGGATTCAGCCGGTTCAGACCGGTTCAGGCGAGGTGATAGTGGGGACCTGTGGGTCGGCCCACCCACTCACCCGCCCATGCGCAATCCAGGGGTGAAATCTAAATTTTTCCCTTGCCGGTTCTGTGGGCGTGGCTTGGTGGGCGTGGCAGGGGAAGGATACTGCAAAATCTCCGAACTACTGAAAATTTCCACTACCGGTTTTCCAGAACCTGCTGTATTTCACCCCTGGCAAAATCCCATCCTATATCGCTGTGTTTTTGATGCCGCACGCAAGTGTGGATAGTGTGCACGAGTGAATTGCCATGTCGTTTGACTTCGCACCCAGGCGTGGAGGACGTGTGCATGAATTGCCATGTTTTGTGATGCCGCACACATGCGCAAATGGCGCACGCTCTCACATTTCCAGTGCTGGGGAAACTAGTTGTAACAGTATGTGAATCCCGCCTCCGGTTGCTGAAGCCCGAGTTTTCCATGAGTATAACTAACTTTTGCCAAAGAGTTGCATAAAAGAAAGACTGCATTGGGCGTTAAAATTTCCTGAAGCATTAGCAAGAGTTCCGAACTAGCTCAGGAGCCTTCCGTGCAAGTTAAGCTTCCAGACAGGAAGAGGATTTGGGCTGGCAGCTGTAAGACAACTTTTATAACCCTATTCACAATTAAAATAATCAGGATCGGAAGGGTGCTCAGTCAAACTATACCTCATCTCTTGAAGTTGCAAGGCCCTCAGGTGGAACTAGTCCTAGAACGGTGTGCTATCTCCTGAACTTTTGCTCCTGAGAGTGAGAGTTGTGATTTTTGGTCCACCGAGCATTCCAGGACCTCAGTAACTCTTCTTCTGAAAACGGGACTTCTGAACCAGCCTCTACTTGATGGAACATCAGTTTGACAGGGTTAGCTGAGAAAGGTTAGCCTTCAGTACTTGCTTGTGAGCTTCTAAGAAGTGTTGATTCAATCAGGAAAGGAAGCAGAACATTGATGTAGACCAGGGATGTCCAACCTTCACAGGTTTTAAGACTTGTGGACTTCAGCTCCCAGAATTCTGGGAGTTGTGGCCCACAGGTCTTAGAGTTGTCAAGGTTGGACACCCCCTGATCTAGATTATAAATGAGCAACCTATGGCCTGCTGAACTGCATGTCTCCTCAAGATCCACAAATCTCATTGTAATAACAATAACAATAACTTTATTGTCATTGTATGTGTATACACAGTATACCCATACAACAAAATTAACTTAACACTCAAAGACCAGATCCAACACACATAACAATCCCCAAACACCCCCCCACCACCACCACAATTCCCCACCCCTAAACCACCCAAACATCCACACAACAGATCAAGTAATGCTGTCCAACAGCTCACTGATGGTGGCCCTTTAGTTCATTGTTGAGTGCAGTTATAGCTCTGGGATAAAAACTATTCAGAAAACGTGTGATCCGAGTTTTAATTATTCTGCCAGAAGGCAACAGTCCAAAAAGATCATAAGCAGGATGGGAAGAGTCTCTGAGAATGTGATGCAACTTTCTCAAACAGCGAGGTTCGAAGATGTCGTCCAGAGCTGGTAGCTGGAGTCCGATGATATTCTGGGCAGTTTTAATGATTCTCTGTAGAGCTTTTCTGTCTGCTACAGAGCTGCTCCCATACCATGCAAGAATGCGTATGTCAGGACACTCTCAATGGTGCTGCGATAGTAGGACAGAAGTAGATGCTGAGATAGATTTATTGTAGCTTCAAAGCTGCATTTTCTCCTAAATTAAGGGCAGGGTAGACAATGGTGAATGTTTAAGAGGCAAATAATTTCCATTTCCATCTTTTGCCACAGCCTCCATAAGATCCTTCCCAATTTAGATATGCATTTTGATGGTAAGGCACCCCTTGTTTTGGAGCTAGAGGCTGAAGGGATGCGCTTTCCATAAAAACCCATTTTTCCATCCCCAGAGATACCGTTAAAACAGGGGTGAAATCCAGCAGGTTCTGACAGGTTCTGGAGAACCAGTAGCAGAAATTTAGAATAGGCTCCTCCTGTTCCTCTGCCTCTCTGCTGTCCGACTCTGGAGGCTCCGGAGTCCGCACATCGCTCCCAGATGGCCCCGGCCCATTTCTGCCTCCGACGCAGAGCCCTTGTCCGGGCCTTCCCCAGCCTCCAGGACTGGCCCATGTTCCTCCCCAGCCTCCTCACTGTCCGACTCTGGTGCCAAGGAAGACAACTGCTGCTTCCAACTTTTAGAATTTGTGTTTGTGAGGTGGTTTTTTTTTTTTTTTGTGGAGTTCTTTGGTTGGTCTCCATGGATGCTTCATCTAATTTAGCAATGTTCTTCTTCAGATTACATAGAACATTTCATTATATTCAGGTGAATAAATATTCCCAAAGGGTTTTCCCCCCCCTTTTCCAGCTGCCATTTTTTTCACTGACTTGAAGTCAAGAGAAAAAAAAAAGCTATGATTCTATTGTGGGCAAAATTCTATTTATTTGTTACCTTCTATTTTATTATTTTAGATTAGCACATCTGAGCCCGGGAGACCGTCCCACATGGAATATTAAAGAAAAGTGGTGGATTTTGCAAAAAGAGATGGGACGAGATGGTTGAACTGCTTCTTTGAATTTTAACACATGGCAGACTGGTGCTTAATAATGCAAACGTTCAGAACTTCTGTAATATAAAAAAGAACATTCAGAATATCCTATTAAAGGTTCCGGAATCTCATTTAAAACTCAATTATGTCTAATACAAAGCTACAGTAGGCTTGTCTTGAGATAAAGAGATGGAGTTGCCTAATGTTTCGCCTTCCTTCATTAAAATGGCCTCTCTCTCTCTCTCTCTCTCTTTTTGATAACTTTCCTTTTTTTCTTGCGCTAATGAGCATTAGATGAAAAACATAAAATGCAATAATAATAGACACAGCCAGTCAACTTTTAGATGAAGCATCTTTCAGCAATATTAAAAAGTGAGCACAGGTTACCATGTTTCAATTCTATCTGATGCATAATTAATTCAGGATAACCCCAACCTTTACTTGATCACTCTCTGTCTCTGTCTCTGTCTGTCTGTCTCTGTCTGTCTGTCTCTGTCTCTCATTTATCTCTCTGTTTATCATCTCTTGCTCTCTCACACAACTATCTCTCTCTCTCTCTCTCCACTTCTCTCTCTATATATACACATCGTATACACGCCCAAAAAGAGGGTGAAAATCTGGGTGCATCTTATACTCCGAATGTAGCCCGCCCAGCTTCTCAAATGGAGGTTTCAGAGGCTGAAAAAAAGCATCAGAAATGAAGCTTCAGAAAAGAAGCCCCCAAACAGAGCTTCAGAGGCTTTTATTCTGAAACTCTGTTTCGGAGGCTTTCAGAGGCAGGAAAAAACAGAGTTTCAGAAGTTTCAGAGGCAGAAAAAAAGCAAAAAAAAGCAAGGCACAAAGCTCAAACCAAGGAACCTGTTGCTAAAATTCACCTCTTATTGAGTAGAAAGACTATGAATTCAATAAATTCCATGGATTAGAATCTAGATCTTCCCAGCCCTGCAAAACAGAAGTGATGGTTTCTAGAAGACCAATGCCATCCGAATGGAATGCCATCTAGAAGACCAATGCCATCCTATCCTCTGGATGGGCTGTTGCCTGTGCCCAATGAAAATGGATCCTATTTGTCTTAGTTCCACAGCCACACCTTCTGTCATTTTGGTCTTCTATCTTCTGTAGGATTCTCCATCTACAACACTCTTATGAACTTTTTTTTTTAAAAAAATTGATTTATATGCCGCCCTTCTCCGGAGACTCAGGGCAGTTTACAATGCGTTAAGCAATAGCCTTCATACTTTTGTATGCTTATTGCCCCCACAATCTGGGTCCTCATTTCACCTACCTTAGAAAGGATGGAAGGCTGAGTCAACCTTGAGCCTGGTGAGATTAGAATTTGCAGTAATTGTAGGCAGCTGAATGTTAATCTGTGCCTTAATCTACTGCGCCACCCAGGCTCCTAAGTGGAACTAATTGATTTAGTGTCTAATACAATGTCAGAATGAGTTTTAAATGACTTTCTCCTCCCTCACCAACCCGGATTTGTTGGGAAACTATAAGGACATGGAATAAGCTTGGAGTATAAATACAACAGCTGGGTTTACACCCTTTCCTACCTCTCACAAACAGGCTACAACTTTACAATCTAGCTGGACTTTTCTGCCTACATGGCTGGCTTCCATCCTTACATGGGACTGTGTTCAGAAAAAAAAAATCAATATTTCTTGGCAATACTTATTTTCCAAGGAGGAAAGACAAATAATGTCTCCTTAAAAGGCTGATCCACCTGTCTTTTTGATAGACTTAATTAGGACAGTTAATAATGATAATGAATGAACAAAATGACAAAGGAAGTCAACCTAAGACTTGTATCTATTGTGTGCCAATGACATGACCCAAGTTTTATTTTCTATATTTTCTTTGCTTTTGGCTCTTTGTGAATCCTCTCTACAAGTTTTTTCCTTCCATTTCTTTTTTCCATTCTTCGCTCCCCCCCCCTTTTTTTTTACCCTCTCTAGCTTCCATTTATCTACTTTTTGGATCAATGGGAAATGCAGCCCTGGTTCCTTTTATGGCCTTACAGAATATGTGTCAGATAAAACCACAACACGGTAATTACAGAGACATTTTGAGCTGGGAGAAAAGAAAACCTAACCTTAAAAAAAAAGAAACAATCAAACCTTCCTATGTTATTTGACTTGGTAGAGTGAGATTTAAAGGTTGTTTTATGCCTGAATTCTTCCGCATGCTGATGGAGCTAATTGAAATTTCAGAGAACTCCTTTCTAAGTTACGCCATTAAGTGAGAAACAAGCTGGTTCTTGTTACTTGTTCAAAATCAACAAGGAATCAAACGAATCTTTCTTTGCTTACTTATATAAACAGCATCTTCATTCGCCTTCAAATTCTAATTTTCCTGCTTATTCATATTTATTCTCTTTTATTTTTTAACCATTCATTCTTTATCTTAGTATATTTATATATGTTCGGGGTTGCCCTTCTTCCATTTCATCTTTTTTGTTGTACAGCAATCTTTCTTCTCAATCCTGCCATCTCCCTCACTTCTTTCCTTCTTACTTTCTTTTTCCCTCCTCTCCCGCTCCTCTCTTCTTCCCCTTCCTTTCTCCCTCTCCTCCTTTCTTCCTCCCTGTCTGGCCCTCTCTCCTACTCTGATTTCCCCTCTCTTCCTTCCTCCCCTCTCTTCCATCCCTCTCTCTCCTCCCCTTCTCTTCCATCTCTCTACTCTCTCCTCCTCTTTCATCTCTCCCTATTGCTGTGTTCATATGATTAAAAAAAGGGAAAAAAGAAAATTGTGGCAAAAATTGTAATTGAGTAAAATGTATTTGAATTTGATAAATTGTGTAAGATAAGTTATGGCCAATACTCTGTTCAAAAAAGATGTGGGTGAATGTTGGGGGGGGGGAACCAATAAAACTTGATTAAAAAAAAAAGGAATCAAACCAACCAACCAACTATTTTTCTTTTAAATAAAAGCTTTAAGCTTCCCTCCCTCCCTTTTCCAAAAATGCTAAAAATGCCCCTGTCATTCCCAAGACGAATGGACCGACAAGTGAAAAAAAGATGGTTTTGAATTTGCAGAGGTTAACTTATTTTCTGATAGTGTGGAACACATAAATAGTAACAGGCCCCCAAAATTGGATTGCTCGCCTTTCTGATAACCCTTTGAAGCAGCCCCTGGCAAATCTAGGACCTCCATTAGATGCTTCTTCTCTCTCTTCTCATCTGTCCCTTCCAGATAAGGAAAACTGTTGCTATCTTCATCCTTCTCTGTCCTTACATAGACATGTCTACGTGGGCCTTTCTTTCCAGAGACAGATTTTGTCCATTTGTTCTGACAATCCAAGTCAACCCTGACAGAAGCCAGAACTTTTCTTGAGGGACTCGTGCAGAACGTGAAAAGGCTTATGGGAGATGGTTTTGGTACGTGGTCACTGCAGTGTTACATGCACAAAAGAAGGAAAGACTGAAAAACTCACCATGGAAGGAAAGCTGGGCGAAGAGGACAGAGGTGGCAGAGGTGGCAACATGGGGTTGCTTGCTTTCGAAGAAGACAATAGCTACTGTTGTGGTCCACCAGCAGCCTGCGGAGCTTGGAGTTGGATAGTGAGGAGGCTGGGGAGGATCATGGGCCAGTCCTGGAGTCTGGGGAAGACCCAGATGAAGGCTCTGCGTCGGAGGCAGAGATGTGCGGACTCCGGAGCCTCCAGAGTCGGACAGCAGAGAGGCAGAGGAACAGGAGGAGCCTGTTCCTAGTGCACGCATGAGAAGAGCTGCCAGAAGGCAAGAGCAGCTACAGCAAAGAGGACGACTCCATTTTCTAGAGTCTCAACATCTTTTTTACATCGTGGTGCCCAAAACTGAATGCCGTATTCCAAGTGCGGCCTTACCAAGGCCTTATAAAGTGGTATTAACACTTCACGTGATCTTGATTCTATCCCTCTGTTGATGCAGCCCAGAACCGTGTTGGCTTTTTTGGCAGCTGCTGCACACGGCTGGCTCCTATTTAAATGGTTGTCCACTAGGACTCTTAAGATCCCTCTCACAGTTACTACTATAGAGCCAGGTACCACCTATACTGTACCTGTGCATTTGGTTTTTCTTGCCTAAATGTAGAACCTTACTTTGTTTGTTAGAATTATCTCCTGCCTTTCGTTCAGCAGCTCAACAGTCCTGCCTCAGACTCCATTTTTTCCCCCTCACAACAACCAGCTTATGAGTTAGCTGGGTTGAGATATCCAGTCACCGAATGGACTTCTATGGTTAAGTCCTCAGTATCAACCCTCTCTAGCTGATTTTTGCACATCCAATTGTGAACACGTTTCTATTTAACTGCTCATCTATAAGGCGGAGGTTGTGCGTTGCCTCACCTGATTTTTAAAACAGGTACTTGATGATCTGAAGATCTGTTATTTTTACAGCTCCATTTTGAGCCCCAGAAATGGGATCAAGTAAATAAAATGAAAATGAATGAGAATGAGGGGAGGGGAGGAAAAGAGAAAGACAGACATCTGATCTTTTAAAAAATTCGCAATGTCATGATGTACCCATTAAGTGTCTCCTCACATTCTGTTCTCAGATTGAGTTGGAAGAATGTCAATACATTGTAAATGTCAAAGATGGGATGTAATCTGAATGAAGGAGAGTGAAATAAATACAGACACGTGAACGCACGCATCGCAATGACAATGTTCAGTCAACTCCTGTTAGGGCTGGGAACATCGACATTCCTCAAACACAACTGACATTCTATCCCTGGTTGTTGATTTGTCTCATGTTAGGGGCTGATGCAATACATGGATGGATGGATGGATGGATGGATGGATGGATGGATGGACAAACTGATTATGTGCCATCAAATCTCTCTTTGTCTTTCTCTCTCTCTGTCTCTCTCTTGCTGTCTCTCTCTTGCTGTCTCTCTCTCGCTGTCTCTGTTTTCTCTGTTTTCTTTCTTTCTTTCTTTTCTTTCTTTCTCTCTCTTTTCTCTCTTCTCTCTCACTCTCTCTGTCTCTCTGTTTTCTCTGTTTTCTTTCTTTCTTTCTTTCTTTCTTTCTTTCTTTCTTTCTTTCTTT
>WNWU01000055.1:2272802-2285178 GCA_012654045.1 Ptyas mucosa
GAGAGAGAGTGAGTGAGAGAGAGAGAGAGAGAGAGAGATGCAAATAGTAAAGGATCAAATGCAGACCTGACACCCATCACCCAATAGAGAAATCGCAAGAAATATTGATTTCTTAACCCCTGGAGCCTTGATCACTTTTGCAAGAAGGACAGTTAATCAGACTGGCAGTGGCGTGAAGATCCTGGCAAAACAAATTAGAGTCCCCTGCCGCACACGCACGTGTGCACAACACACAAACACACACACACACACAGTCGCTCGCAGAATGTCAGGAGTGCGTGGGCAGAGGAATGTTGAATTGCCAGGAGAGGGCTGGCTCCCCTCCTTCCTTTTTAGTTGGCTTACTTCTTCCTGATTGCCTCTCCGTTCCCTGATAAGGGCTGCGGGTTATTGGAAGCTCCCTGGTTCTTTCATTTTGGGGAAGGGGGGGGGGGGCAGGCAATATTTTCAGAGATGGGGGTGGGGGAAATCAAGCAAGGCAAAGAAAGGAGATTTGGTCCCTCGGAAAATCCATATATTCTTATCTATCTATCTTCTATCATCTATCTCTATCTATTTCCATCTCTATCTCTTTCTCTCTATCTATCATCATTATCTATCTACCCTGCCTATCATCTGTCTGTCGGTCTCATCTAGCTATCTACCAATCTCCATCTCTCTCTCTCTCATCTCTCCCTCTCCCTTTCTATCTACCTATCCATCCATAATCTACCTATCTATCCATCCATCCATCATCTACCCAGCCATTCATCTATCCATCTATCTATCCATCCATCTACCCATCCATCCATCCATCCATCCATCCATCCATCCACCGATTCATCTATCCACCTATCCATCCATCCATCCATCATCTACCCACCCATTCATTTATCCATCTATCCATCTATCCATCCACCTATCCACTATCCACCTATCCATCCATCCATCCATCCATCCATCCATCCATCCATCTATCCACCCATTCATCTATCCACCTATCCACCTATCCACCTATCCATCTATCCATCTATCCATCCATCCCTCATCTACCCAGCCATTTATCTATCTATCCATCAGTCATCTATCTATCTATCTATCTATCTATCTATCTATCTATCTATCCATCCACCCATCTCCCTCTCTCTCCCTCCCTCCCTCCTCTCTATATCTATCATCTCTCTTTCACATGTGAAAAACGTGCAAATGCTCTTTGGTGTTGGTTTCCTTGGGTGCCCCGGTGTGTGTGTGCATGTGATGGTGGGGGGAGGCAATTAACTCAGGGATGAATTTAGGGATCAGCTGGTTGAGCAAACAGGAGTCGGATCCTCTGAAGGAGAAGCAGCTGCAACTGGGAAAAACACTCCTGCTTTCCCAAATTGCTTTCCCAGGAAAGCTGCAGGTAGGAACATCACAGAAAATAGCTTGTTCTTATCCTCGCCTTCCTAGTTTGTCTCTATTTTTGCACAATACCCTCTGACTGACCTTGCCTGATCTTGCAAAACAAAAATTACCAGAATTGGGTCTGGTTGGTGCCTGAAAGCAAAGCCCGGAGGAAATGTTAGGTCTATTTGCTAACTTAGAAGTAAAAAAATAAAAACAAAATCTTGAAAACAAGTAGCAGCAAACCCATTTCTGCATGGCTGAGGAGAAAACCCGTTCTATCCAT
Organism: Ptyas mucosa; assembly: GCA_012654045.1. Classification (NCBI taxonomy): domain Eukaryota; kingdom Metazoa; phylum Chordata; class Lepidosauria; order Squamata; family Colubridae; genus Ptyas; species Ptyas mucosa. Next base: position 2,274,451 of record WNWU01000055.1, read on the forward strand.
TAACTCCTCAGGAGCTGAGCAAATCCCGGCGCTGGCATTCCTGTTTTTTCCTCCCTCCCAATTTGCAATGGCTTTGCTAAGAAAAGGAGCAAATATATAATGTAGAAAGTTAACTCAGCCACGGCCAAAATCTTGGGGAACCAACCAGCTTTTCCCTTTAATTCGGATCCTACACTGCTCTTAATTCATTGGATCAAATATAGGATCTCCCCAATTATATCTGAGGCCACACCGATCATCCTTGACTTACAATAATTTGCTTAGTGACCGTTGAAAGGTTCAAAGGCACTGGAAAAAAAATTGTGGCTTACGACCGTTTTTCGCAGTTGCCACTTTTGCGTGATCACACGGATCAAAATTCAGACACTTGGCAACTGCTTCATACTTATGATGGTCGCTGTGTCCCAAGGTTATGTCTTCCCCTTTGGCGACAAGCAAAGTCAAGGGGGGAAGCCAGATTTGCTTAACAACCATGTTCCTAATTTAACAGCTGCAGTGATTTGGTTAACAACGGTGCCAAGAAAGAAGGCAAAATGGGTCACAATTCACCTGATATGGATATGGATACAGATACAGATTCAGATTAACAGAGTTGGAAGGGATCTTGTAAGTCATCTAGTCCAACCCCCCAACCAAGCAGGAGACCCTACACCATTTCTGACAAATGGCAGTGCAATCTCTTCTTGAAAGCCTTCAGCGATGAAGCTCCCACAACTTCCAAAGGCAACTTCTGTTCCATGGGTTGATGGTTCTCACGGTCAGAAAATTTCTCCTTATTTCCAGGTTGAATCTCTCCTTGTTCAGTTTCCATCCATTATTTGTTGTCTGGCCTTCAGGTGCCTTGGAAAATAGCTTGATCCTCCTCCCCTGTGGCAGCCACTCAAATATTGGAAGATGGCTATCCTGTCTCCCCTGGTCCTTCTCTTCACTAGACTAGCCATGCCCAGTTCCTGCAACTATTCATTATGTGTTTTAGCCTCCAGTCCCCTAATCGTCTTGGTTGCTTTTGTCTGCACTTTTTCTAGAGTCTCAACATCTTTTTTATAGTGTGGTGACCAAAACTGGATGCAGTACTCTAGGTGTGGTCTTACTAAGGCTTTATAGAGCACTGTTAGTACCTCACTTGATCTTGATTCAATCCCTCTATTAATGCAATTTAGGTTTGCATTGGGTTTTTTGGCTGTGGCCGAACACTGCTGGTCCCATCCATGCAGCAATGGGGATAAACCTGAATAAACAAGCTTATTTGAAGCTTAGAACTAATCTAAACAGAGGGATAGAATCAAGATCACGTGAAGTGTTAATACCACTTTATGATGCCTTGGTAAGGCCACACTTGGAATACTGCATCCAGTTTTGGTCACCACGATGTAAAAAAGATGTGGAGACTCTGGAAAGAGTGCAGAGAAGAGCAAGAAATAGGATTAGGGGACTGGAGGCTAAAACATACGAAGAATGGCTGCAGGAACTGAGTATGTCTAGTTTGATGAAAAGAAGGACTAGGGGTGACATGATAGAAATGTTCCAATATCTCAGGGGCTGCCCCAAAGAAGAGGGAGTCAAGCTATTCTCCAAAGCCCCTGAGGGCAGGACAAGAAGCAATGGGTGGAAACTCATCAAGGAGAGAAGCAACTTAGAACTAAGGAGAAATTTCCTGACAGTGAGCACAATTAATCAGTGGAACAACTTGCCTCCAGAAGTTGTAAATGCTCCAGCACTGGAAGTTTTTAAGAAGAGATTGGACAACCATTTGTCTGAAGTGATGTAGGGTTTCCTGCCTAGGAAGGGGGTTAGATTAGAAGATCTCCAAGGTCCCTTCCAACTCTGTTTTTCTATTCTATCTTTTCTTTAAAAAAAACCCCTCAATCCTGATACTCAAATTAGAGCCAGCACGAATGACAGAGAACTTCTTCAGATGGGCTGTTCCTGAGTTTCCCCACTCACAGTTTGCCTATCGAATAGATCAAGACAAACAATATTTTTTTTAAAAAAATATTATTTGCTTAGAAGTACCAATGATATGAATAATATTTGACCAAAAGCCAAGGGTCCTGCTGTTTGGTTTATTGATTTCATTATGCTAATTAATTCCTTTGTTTTTTTAAAAGCTCTGCTTTGCCCTTTTTCTGCTTCTCTGTAGATTTCTAAAAGAATTCTAGATCCTTCTTTTCCTGCCCAGAAAGTTCCATGCATAAAAAAGCAATTTGCTTTTGAGCTGGAAGGGAGAGCGAGAGAGCGAGAGAGGGAGGGAGGGAGGGAGGGAGGGAGAGGAATGGAGGGAGGGAGGGAGGGACGGAGAGAGAGAGAGAGAGAGAGAGAGAGAGAGAGAGAGAGAGAGAGAGAGAGAGAGAGAGAGAGAGAGAGAGAGAATTATAATTATGTTTTAAATATCCAATCCTTTGTCCTTGGCTGGATGAAAAATCTCCTTTGATAATAAGAGTTTGTCTTAGCTCCTCTTGGTTTTTAAAAGCAGATCGGGGTGGAGTTTCCCCTCTTCTTTCCTAAACAGGCAGCTCAAACTGGGTGAAACATATGGGAGTTGCTCAGAAAGATTTCTCTTATTTTAACATCTGTTTCTACGGAAACTGCTTCCCTGGTGCCCTCTCAGCACTAACAGCTCAACTGCCAGGCAAGAATTTCCTCCCTGCGCTGGAACTCAAATTTAATGGACTTTTTTTTTTGCTGGAAGATATCGATAGAGCAGATACAGGAAACAATTGCATTTTTCCCAAATTTTCATTTCTCTCTTCTTCCTCTTGTAATGCTTCCTAACCTTGGTGCAGCGTCACCTTCCCAAGGAAAGTTGGCTGGTCTTATCGACGTTCCTTTCTCTTCAATCCAGGCATCTCTGCTTCCTGAAAGCACTGAACGAATAGCTTTGCTTAGCCATGAAAGCATGTTGGGTGACTTTAGGCCAATCATCAAGAGATGGTGAGTTCTAGTCCCATCCTAGGAATGAAAACCAACTGGATGACTTTAGGCCACCAGGAAACCATGAGTTCTAGTCCCACTTTAGACATGAAAACCAACTGGATGACCTTGGGCTGATCACCAGGAAACTGTGAGTTCTAGTCCCATTTTAGGCATGGAAGCCAACCAGGTGACTTTGGGCCAATCACCAGGAATCCGTGTGTTCTAGTCCCGTCTTAGATATGAAAGCCAACTGGGTGACTTGGGGCCGATCACCAGGAAACCATGAGTTCTAGTCCTATTTTTAGCATGAAATCTGGCTGGGTGTCTTCGGGCCAGGCCTTCTCTCAGTCCAGCTCCACTCACAGGGTGGTTATAATAAAGAACAGGATACAAATAACATAAATCAAAATAAAATCTCCTCTTGTAGGTTTCTCTACAAGGGCCACACCTAAAGAAGCAGATCGGCACCTGTCTGCCAATTGCGAAGGTCTTGACACGCAAGTGCCAAGGGCTTTGCAGCCGGTGTTTGTGAGGCTGCTGTTCAACCATGAGAAGCAACTAATGACAGTTGCCGTTCCGGTGTCTGATCAACGTCCCCTCCAATGCGAGAACGGCTTTAATCCTCCCTGGGATTCAGCTGCGTCTCTAAGCAACAGTGAGGGATGACTTTGCCCAGACTTGCTCTCGGAAAGAGTCTTCCCCAGATCCGTGGCTGAAGATCCTCAGATGTTGACCGTTCAGATTCCCATGGATGGGAGAGAGATGTGGAAAGAATAGGGCTGGCTTCTCAGATACAGACATACAGAGAAAAAGAAAGAAAGAAAGAAAGAAAGAAAGAAGGAAGGAAGGAAGGAAAGAAAGAAGGAAAGAAAGAATTCAGATTTTATTGATTGATTGATTGATTGATTGATTGATTGATTGATTTTGAATTTATATACCGCCCTACTCCCGAAGGACTCAGGGCGGTGAACAGCCAAGAAAGATAAAATACATAAACTACAAAATTTAAAAGACAATATAAAAACCCATTAAATAGTTTGGCCCAAAAACAATGAAAACATCCTTAATGTTTAAAACAAATTTAAAATTGCAATTAAAGGGGAACGTTAGGCCAGGCCAGCCTGTTGAAAGTACAAGGTCTTGAGGGCACGGCGGAAGGTGTGTAGATCCGGGATCCTCCGTATCTCCGGGGGGAGCTCATTCCAGATGGCAGGTGCCCCCACAGAGAAGGCTTTCCCCTTGGGGGCCACCAGTCGACACTGTTTGGTCGACGGCACCCTGAGGAGCCCCTCTCTATGTGAGCATACTGGCCAGTGAGAGAGATAATTCCCTACGCCACTCAGGGAGCCTGAGTGGTGTAGGAGGCTAATGCCTCCTACAAAACAGCATTTAACATCCAGCTGCCTGCAATTACTGTAAGTTCAAATCTCACCAGGCTCACGATTGACTCAGCCTTCCATCCTTTCTAAGGTGGGTAAAATGAGGACCCAGTTTGTGGGGGCAATAAGCTGACTTTGTATAAAATATACAAAAGTATGAAGGCTATTGCTTAATGCATTGTAAGCTGTCCTGAGTCTCCAGAGAAGGGCGGCATATAAATAAGAATAAAAATTAAAAAAAATAATAATTTAACAACTAGTTCTCTGCTCTAATGACCGGCTGGGTAGGCGTGGCTGTGTGGTCATGTGACAGGGTGGGCGTGGCCACCTCGACATCACTCATGTCAAGGGGCACCTCACCTGACCCAGCCTCTCCTCGCCATGCCTGACCCCGCCTCATCCCTCCACTCCCAGTCACTTCTTGTCACGGCCAGGTACTCGCCCTGCCACCCAGCCAGGTGAGCAGCTGGGTGGGTAGGTGAGCAGGTGGGTGGTGAGTTGAGGAGTGGCTAGGAGGGGAGGAGAGAGGTGTGGCAAGGCACACTATTCAGCTGGTTCACCGAACTGCACAAAAAGTTAGCTATCAGTTTTACCGAACCTATGCGAACCGGCTGAATCCCACCACTGGTTAGGGGACACGAGTAGAAGGAGATGTAGGAAGTGAAATCTGGGACTGCTACCTCTAAGGTTTACTGTGTGCAATTTTCTGCTTCTAATTAGGGCTTTTCCAGCATCTGTAATCAACTAGCTTACGGAAGAACCATCCCTTTGAATCTTTGCCAACCTTTGAGTTTTAAATAAGAGGCTGGATGTAGCTCGTCTCAAGAGCCTTCTGACTTAACTGCCAGTTAGTGCATGAATAGGACTAAAGATCTGAATTGCTGTCGCATGTTTTCTATCTTCTACCAGAGTCCTTCTTGAGATGTTCTGGCCTGCTAAATGACCAATCTGCTCTTCCAAGTATCAAAATGTGTGAGATGCAGTGAAATGCCCACTGGGTGCAAACAAGTATTTGCCTTCTTCTGATATTTTCTTGAAGACCCCCTAAGTCTTCACTTATTTCTGTAGGACAAAGGTAATGGCTCAGTGGATGTAAGTACTCTAATAATTGTGCTCTCCTTAGATTCAGCTCACCTGGTGACTGTATTTGCATATCTATGTAGTTTTTTGGGGGACAATACATAGGAGTTTCAACTAAACTATTACATTTTTTTAAAATTTTGTATCGGTGGAGAGAATCAGCTAAAGTTGATTATTTGCTAATAAGGCTTGAATAGGAGCTAGGCAGAACAAGGAGAACATCTACTAATAACAGGCCTTTGTTCTAGATCGGAGGAACCAAAAGTTCTTCCCTCTAAAACAGCAGTCACCAACTGGTGGTCCGTGAGAAAATTTTGGTGGTCTGCAGAAAAATTATTTGCATTTTTTATATTGCGCTAAATCAGGGGTCCTCAAACTACGGCTCCTTAGCTGGATACGTGCAATGAATGTTTGTGTTGCTGCAGAGAGTCTCCCCCTTTGGGGTCTTTTTGTGTGGGTCAGAGGGGGGCAGAAATTCCGACTTGGGGTCTGCTTCAGCCTCCTGGTGGGGGGCTTTGGGTGAAGACTGGAAGGAAGCACCACTGGTGGTGAAGACCCAGATGTTCTCGTTCCAGTGGGATTGCCTCATGGCCTGGAACTGGCTGACCATCTCAGCCCGCTGAGCCTCCAGGTGCCAGTACCTGTCCTTGCACTCCTGCAGGTCTTCCCTCTGCTTGGAAAGCCTCCTAGTCCTCAGTGAGGTGCTTCTGCTGAGCCTCCTTCTCGGCCAGATCCAATTTGAACTGAGCCAGCTGTTCTGCCAACTCTTTCTCGTGGTGGCTGCTTAGCTCTAACAACTGCTTCCTGTTGGGGCCCTAAGGAGCCCAGCGGACAGGCAAGGAGTGGCTGGGAGGGAAGGGTTGAGTAGAGGCTGGTGAGGCGCCCCTCGACATGAGTGACATTGAGTTGGCCACGCCCACCCAGTCACATGCCCATCTAGCCATGCCCACCCAGCCGGTCATTAGGCAGATTAGTGGTCCACGAGATTTAAAATTATGAATTTAGTGGTCCCTGAAAGGTTGGTGACCCCTGCTCTAAAATAGGGGTGTCGAACTCAAGGCCCGTGCGGTGCTTAGATCTGGCCTGTGGAGCTGCTCTGAAAACATGGAGGATCAGCCTGCGGTGCCTCTGCCAGCGAAAACGGAGCTCGGGAGCCCATTTTTGCTGGCAGAGTGCTTGGCCCACCACCAGTGCCCCCGACACGAGTGACGTCAAGCTGGCCATGCCCCCCTGCCCCTCCCGAGGTCAAACCCAACCCTGATGCAGCCCTCAATGAAATCACGTTTGACACCCCTGCTCTAAAAAGTCCTAAGCTTCAAGATATAGGTTTTTTTTCCCCCTGGTCATTTTTAAAGGAAGCTCTTCATGTCCTAAAGGTGCTTTTTCCCCCAAAAAATCAACAGCACTTTCTTGGGGTTTTCCCCCCCCTCCTTGAAAACGTTTTGCTTCTCATCCAAGAAGCTTCTTCAGTTTTGAGCTTCTTTAGATGAGAAGTGGAACGTTTTCAAGGAATAAAACCAAGAAAATCCAGTTGCCTTTTGGAAAAAAAAAGCTCCTTTGGGACAATCATGACCTGGATGATTGAGAATCTCCGTAGAAGATTCTTCATGCCACTCTTACTTCAACCTTCTCCCAAGTCACCTATGAACGGGCTGGACTACAACTCCCAGAATGATGTTAGCCTGCTAGCTAGGATTGGTGCTCACCATAGCCTAACACCTCTAACTTGGGGACGGTTCACTGAGGAAACATGATGAATTTAACCACGTCAGCGGCTGAAAAGGAAAGCGAGCCATACCTGCAAAACATATGCTGGGTTCCTGATGAGATATTGATTGATGTTGACTTGTGTAGGATTTTTCCCCCCTCTCTCTCAAAAGGCAAGAGAATAAAGTGATTAATCTTTCTCAGTATCTTCCCCTCCCCCCCAAAAGTGACTCATGGCTCATTCCAGGAGGCCCACGTTTTGCTCTCACCAGCAACTTGTTCCAGCAAGCATGAAGATGTTCTTGGAAGTTGGTGGCTAAGAAATGAGAAAGAACTTGGCTTCTTCTCCATTCTGCATCGGTGTCTCTTGACCTTGCTCTCCAGCCTACTCCTCTTAAATATGAATAGAATAGAATAACAGAGTGGGAAGGGACGTTGCAGGTCATCTAGTCCAACCCCCTGCTTAGGCAGGAAACCCTACATCACTTCAGACAAACGGTTATCCAACATCTTCTTAAAACCTTCCAGTGTTGGAGCATTCGCAACTTCTGGAGGCCAATTGTTCCACTGATTCATTGTTCTCACTGTCAGGAAATTTCTCCTTAGTTCTCAGTTGCTTCTCTCCTTAGTTTCCACCCACTGCTTCTTGTCCTGCCCTCATGTGCTTTGGAGAATAGTTTGACTCCCTCTTCTTTGGGGCAGCCGCTAAGATATTAAAAGACTGCTATCATGTCTCCCCTAGTCCTTCTCTTCACTAGACTAGCCATGCCCAGTTCCTGCAACCGTTCTTCATATGTTTTAGCCTCCAGTCCCCTAATCATCTTTGTTGCTCTTCTCTGCACTCTTTCTAGAGTCTCCACATCTTTTTTACATCGTGGCAACCAAAACTGGACGCCGTATTCCAAGTGTGGCCTTAACAAGGCCTTATAAAGTAGTATTAACACTTCACGTGATCTCGATTCTATCCCTCTGTTTGTGCAGCTTAGAACTGTGTTGGCTTTTTTGGCAGCTGCTGCACACGGCTGGCTCCTATTTAATTAGTGATTGTCCACTAAGACTCCAAGATATGGTATTAGTATTCATGGAAACGTCTCCTGTGGATCTGGTGAAGGATGGGGATTTGGCATGGGAAGTCTCAAGCAGGTTTCCTTTTGGGAGGTTCTTCCACCTGCCATCCATTCACACCTGAGGAGCAGCTTTCCCCCTAACAGTTACTTTAAAATGAAAGCCCCCCCGCCCCTTGCTCTATGGTTATTGACCCTGACTTGCCAAGAGGCTGTGCAAAGCCTTCTCGGGTACTTTTCCACTTCTACCTGGAGATGTTGGGGATGGAATTAATCTGCAGACCTTCCGTCCTAAAGGTGAAGGTAAAGGTTCCCCTCACACATATGTCCTAGTCGTTCCCGACTCTAGGGAACTCCGTTTCAAAGCCGAAGAGCCAGCGCTGTCCGAAGACGTCCCCGTGGTCCTGTGGCCGGCATGACTCAACGCCAAAGGCGCACAGAACGCTGTTCCCTTCCCAGCAAAGGTGGTCCCTATTTTTCTACTTGCATTTTTTAACCTGCTTTCGAACTGTTAGGTTAGCAGGAGCTGGGAGAAGTCACGGGAGCTCACCCCGTTATGCGGCGCTAGGGATTCGAACCGCTGAACTGCCGACCTTCTGATCGACAAGCTCAGCGTCTTAGCCACTGAGCCACCATGTCCCTACCTTCTGTCCTACAGCTTTCTATTAGCCTCTTGAAAAGATCCCAGGATTCCTTATCCCAGGATTCAAAGAACCCAGCCCACTTGAGCAGGAATGAAAGTTTGAGATTGAAGTTCTGTAATTTACAAGACTGGGGTTTTTTTAAAAAAAAATCTCTGGTTTCTCCAGGTAAGAAGTTCTGAACCTGAATGAATCCACAAGCTAGGCTTTGTTATTCTTTGCTCTTTTTTTTTTTTTGAATGGACACCTTAATATAAATTCGTTTATTCAGTGCATGGTTGTATACAACAAATAATAAACATCTCCTTTGTACAAAGCGACTGGAAATAGCTCATCCTGGCCCCAGATCTGCCTTGTACACGTTATCTTTGACAGAGAGCAATGCACAAAATCTTAAACAGTTCATGCAACTTCTGAAGCCTGTCTCCAACTTCCCTCTCATGCAAGAGATATGATGAACTAAACAGAAACTTAACTTTCTCTCCCTCCCTCCCTGGTTGCATTACTTCTGTTTCTTTTTTAAAAAAACAAAAAAAAACCCCCAACAACAACAGAGAAGGAAAATACAATTCCAGCCTCTTGCAAATAGAAAATAAGGATTCAGGAAGGGGAATCCTTGGTGCTCTCGAAGATTTTCTTGTAAATGTTCCATAACCCAACTATCATCATCATCATCATCGGTGTTGGATGATGGAGCTGGAGCTGGCCTGATGATGTTACCTAGTTGGGTCATGAAAGGTCTGCAAAAAAGCCACCAAGCTCAGTGAGGACCAAGGACTCCACGGTTCAACCCTGAGCTACAAATATTCCTATCTATTGGATTCAGAAAGGTTCCCATGCGGTGATCGATGCTTGAACTTTTTCTTTTTCCACCAAGATCTACCCAATTTCCAGCCAGATTTTGGGAAACACCCCCTCCCCCCCGTATCCTTTCCTGTCTTTACAGCTTCTCCTCTCTCAAGGCAAGACCAGGAGAGATTAACCATCATCTCCCTTCCTTCAATCCCAGTCACTTCAGCAGGCTGGATCTCAATTCCTTTCTGCGTTAAGACTTTTTTCCCTCCAATTTATCCGTGGATAACCTTCAACTCTCTCCACCCCAAATTTTCAGGGAAGCAAAAAAAAAAAAAAGGAAAGATGTTTACAAACAAGATGTCATGATTTTCCCTTTTATAAAAACGGAGTTAAGTCACTTTAGTTCCACAGTTTCTGTCTTTAGAAAAATGAAGGTACGTTCCACAGGTTTTGCGTTCGTTTTTTTTTTAAAATGTGATACACAAAATTAAGAGAAGAGCGGAGGGAAGAGGAGGAAGAGGAGAAAAAAAGAAAAGAAAAGAAAAAAGGACATCTACATTGTGGGAAGAACTCGATTCACCCTGTTTTTTAAAAAAATAATTATTTTCCACAGACGGGGAAATTAACACACAGCTCGGTTCCTACAGACCGGGGGATTTGCATGAGGGCTTGGAAAGGATGACTACAAATCTATAAAAAACAGTATATATCTCAGTGTGTGTTAAAATCACAAGAACACTTTTCGTTTTGTTTTGTTTGCTGGAGCCTGAGATTTACTGCGATCCGGCTCCAAAACCTGATTTATTGATTATTTTTTTCCTCAAGATTACACTAGCATATTAGCAGGATTTTGCTTTGCTTGTAAAGACACAGCTCAAAACCCCTTCCAGAGAAGAGAGACCCCTCCCCCCAAAAATAAAAATAAAATAAACCCAAATTTTAAAAAAAGAAGAAAAAGAGAGATATATTCAGATTTCTTTTCCTGACCAAGCTTTATGATATATAAAATGGTAAGCTAAAAACAAAACAAAAAAAAAACCAGAGGGTATATGGAGTCCTCCTTCCCCTCTCTGAACCATTGATATATAAAACACTAAATATTGAAATTTCCCTCAAAGAGCAAAGGAAAAATGAAAGGAAGGAAGGAAG
>WNWU01000055.1:2293681-2305212 GCA_012654045.1 Ptyas mucosa
TCTCTTCTCTTCTCTTCTCTTCTCTTCTCTTCTCTTCTCTTCTCTTCCCTTCCCTTCCCTTCCCTTCCCTTCCCTTCCCTTCCCTTCCCTTCCCTTCCCTTCCCTTCCTCCCTTCCCTTCCCTTCCATTCTATTCTATCTCAGTCTTTCTCAACTTCTGCAACCTTAAGAGGTGTGGATTTCAATATACCTACTGGGGAATTCTGGGAGTGAAGTCCACACCTTTTGAAGCTTGATGGCTGGGGAATTCTGGGAGTTGAAGTCCACACCCCTTAGCTGCTGAAGTTGAGAAACGCTGTCCAAGTTCTCTCAACTCCCATTGGCTTCGAGACATCTGGGATTAAGGGAATTGGCCAGGAAACCTGGAAAGGATCCAGTTAGGAAAGGCTAGTCAAAGCCATCTCATTTTAAAAGGGGGCGGTGCCCTGATTTCACCTCTGCCCTCATCCCTCAAACACACCCCTTCCCTTCCAAAACAGCTATGTTGTGTTGGACAGCAATTAATCTCACATTATCTCAGCTATCTCTCTTAACATCCCCTTCTCCAAACAACTTTTGGCAGCTACAGAAAAATAGGGGTGCATCTAGAATTCAAGATGTGGGCTTGTTCTCGCTCATTGAGGAATCTCAGTTTGCCTTTATGCAAGTTTCTTGTTTCGGAGGAACCATTTCAAAGCCAGCCGTCTTCAGTCTTGGAGTGACAACAGGAATGGGTGGAAGAGTGATTGATTAATTTGAAGCTGTCCTTTGCTTTTCATTTCCTGTTCTGAATGAGTAACATCAAGGGCGAAGTGGGAAGGGAACGCAACTTGAAATTCTCAGAATAAGCTGGCAGCGGAAAAGAGAGGGGGAAGAGCCTCCTAACAGAGCTTCTTTTCTTCCAGCCCCATGCAAGGAATCGTCCTCATCGTCATTGTCACAAAAGGCCACGCTGCTTGGATTCGCACATAAATTACGCTGATACATTAGAACAGTGGTCACCAACTGGTGGTCTGTGGACCACTGGTGGTCCGTGAGAAAATTTTGGGGGTCCGCAGAAAGATTATTTGCATTTTTAATATTGCGCTAAATCAGGGGTCCTCAAATTATGGCTCCTGGGATGGATACATGCAATGAACGTTTGTGTTGTTGCAGAGAGTCTCCCCCTTCGGGGACTTTTTGTGTGGGTCAGAGGGGGGCAGAAATTCTGACTTGGGGTCTGCTTCAGCCTCCTGGTGCGGGGCTTTGGGAGAAGGCTGGAGGGAAGAGCCGCTGGTGGCGAAGAGCCAGAGGGCCTCGTTCCAGTGGGACTGCATCATGGCCTGGAACTGGCTGACCATCTCAGCCCACTGAGCCTCCAGTTGCCGATACCTGGCCTTGTACTCCCGCAGGTCTTCCCTCTGCTTGGAAAGCCTTCTAGTCCTCAGTGAGGTGCTTCTGCTGAGCCTCCTTCTCGGCCAGATCCAATTTGAACTGAGTCAGCTGTTTGGCCAACTCTTTCTCGTGGTGGCTGCTTAGCTCCAACAACTGCTTCCTGTTGGGGCCCTAAGGGGCCCAGGTGGGCAGGCGAGGAGTGGCTGGGAGGGGAGGGGTGAGTAGAGGCTGGCGAGGCACCCCTCGATGTGAGTGACATCAAGTTGGCCATGCCCACCCAGTCATATGACCACCTAGCCATGCTCACCCAGCCAGTCATTAGGCAGATCATATTAACGGTCCGCGGGATTTAAAATTATGAACTTAGTGGTCCCTGAGGTCCGAAAGGATGGTGACTCCTGCATTAGAACATCCTAAGTTGTTGGGAAGAATTTGACACCAGATTAGTTCTTGGAAAGAATTTGAAGGCCAACATCCACTAAAGAACTGGTGTTGGTGATTTCACCTTGTTGTGTATACAGATAATGACAAGACTGGGCAACGGCCAAGAGCAGGAACACCGAAGAATGTCACAAAAGGGCTGATTCGGCATCTTAAGAACAAATGCCTACAAAGTGAGAGTTAAGACAACCACACATGTCACTTCCGCAAAGAAGCTGGAGAAACAATGGATCACCAGGTTAGCTGCTGCAACAGAAGATCACCCAGACTGACTACAAGCAGCGGCATGACAAAGTGTGCAACAATGGTGTATTACAATGTCTGCAAGAAGTACCGTTTGCCTACAAGCAAGAATGGATGAGACCACAAAATAGACACAGTAAGTGAAAACGAAAAAGCGAAGGTACTCTGGATTTTGGAATTCAAATGAACAGGCACCTGCCACACAACACACCAGCCTTAACAATTGTTGATAATGAAGACAAAAAAGTCTGGATAATGGGCAACCAGTACTTGGACACAACAGAAGAGAAAGAATTGGAGAAAATCACAAACTTTAAAGACCCACAAACAGAAGTAAAACGACTGTGGCTAAGAAAGGCAAAGATTTAACCAATGGTAATTAGAGCCTTGGATGCCAAGAAAGACTATTTTTATAAGCACCAAGTAAGAAGTCATTTTGCATTTGTACTTATAATTGCTATAAAGAAAAACTGGAAGATACTTCTTTCTATTTTTTTTTCTATCTTTCTGTCCTTTTGGCATTTCCTTTGTTCCTTTTTTCCTGTTCCGTTTCCCTTTGTATTGGTTCTTGTTCGTTTTTAATCTTCTGTTGAAAATTCTTAATGAAAATGATTTTAAAAAAAGACAGCAATACGGCACAAATAAGTAACACATAAATCCCGAAGAACATAAAACTAGAAATGAAAAACATGAAACGGCAACCGAGGGCAAACTCATCAGCCATCCCTGAACACATTTCACAAACTCACTTAAATTCAGAGACACACAAAATTCAGAGATTTTTCCATTCAGCCACCTTCCGTCTCCCTCCCTCCCTCCTCCTTCAATCTCTTAGACATTGGCAGCATCTTAAGTTATGAATCAATCTCCATCCAGATCTTGTCACATCACAGGGATATATTCATTAGTCAATTTCATCAAACTTTCTCCAAGCTTGCAAAAGGCCTGGCAGGCGTTTTTCTCTGAAGCTGCAATTATTTTTTCCCCCAACAAAAACTTTCTTCCAGGGGTTTTTATTTTCCATCCTCAGATCAACCCATTTTCCCCCCCCTCTTCCTCTCGTTTTCTCCAGGCTGGCCTGATGTTAAACTTGCAAGACCTCAACTTCACTTTCCAAAAGATGGAATGATGACTTCCCTCTGATGAAGAGCCTTGGTGGCGCAGCAGACTAAAGTGTTGTTAAGTAACACCAGCTGCCTGCAATTACAATTAAGTTCAAATCTCACCAGGCTCAAGGTTGACTCAGCCTTCCATCCTTTCGAAGTAGGTAAAATGAGGGTCTGGTTTGTGGGGGCAATAAGCTGACTTTGTATATAAAAATAACACCGCTTGGGGGGGGGGGGGGCGAAAGCCCTACTAAGCAGGTATATACCAAAAGGATGAAGGCTATTGCTTAACGCATTGTAAGCTGCCCTGAGTCTCTGGAGAAGGGCGGCAGATAAATCGAACCAATAAATAAATAAATAAATAAATGACTTTGATAAATGGAGCCATTGAAAATAATCCGATTAGTTGTAAGCCCCCCTCCCACTTCTCGTGATATGACATTCTATCCATCAAACACAACACTTTCTCTGATTTGTTTACAACAGGTGACGATGCTTCGTTGACCTTGACTCGGATGGGGATACCGCCAGGAAAATTTGAACGAGGAACTTAGAAAAAAAAAACAATATTCTAAACAAGGCAGTGACAATCTCTCTTATTGCTGTTACATCGTGGTGACTATGAAGTTAGGAGTTCAGCTTGAATGGAAACAGAGTTGACTTGCAATCTCCAGCCCATTAGTTGTGAGCTGGTGAGTCATGGAGCTAGGACAGAAGTAAAAAAAAAAAAAAACTACTTTTTTCTTTACACCGGCTATACGTTCTGCATTTTTCTCATTCTTCCAAACTCTTTTTTTTATTAAAAAAATTCCTCAGTTAAAAAGCAGAACTGGACAGAATTTGGAGGAAGAGGAGGAAGAGGAAGACCAGGAGGAGGAGAAGAAGGAAAACGGGGTTCTGATTGTATTTGTGTTCCAACATTTTATAACATTTCAGAGGGCGTAAATTTGTCCACTCATCTGCCTTCATTAAACTGAAGATGTCTTACCTGGATGGATATTAATCTCACCAGTAGAGAAGAAGGAGAAGGAGGAGAAGGAAGAAAATAGAAGAGAAGAAGAGGAAAAAGGAAGAAGAAGAAGGCAAAAGAGAGAACAACATACAGACACAATATGGATAAAAAAAGATTTAGAAGGAACATTTCAGAGGGCATTAATTTGTGGCACTCAGCTGCCTTCATTAAACTGAAGATGTCTTACCTGGATGGATATCAATCTCACCAGTAGAGAAGAAGGAGAAGGAGGAGGAGAAGGAGGAGAAGGAAGAAAATAGAAGGGAAGAAGAGGAAAAAGGAAGAAGAAGAAAGCAAAAGAGAGAACACCGTACAGACTCAACACAAATAAAAAAGATTTAGACGGAAGGGAGGATTAAAAAGGAAATGCTTCTCCCTTCAAAGGAATCGATGCCAACGTGGCAGACGCAAAGGGAGCAACAAGAGAGGATGAATTTCATATACCGATCAGAAGAAAAAAGCCAGATTTTCAGCCCTTGGACAGTTTTGTACCAAGAAAGTTAACCCTTCACACCCCCCCCTTAGATTAAATAGCCTTTGTATGGTCAGTAGCTCTTTCTCCCTCGCTTCCCCTCCTTTACACGGAAGCAGTGCCCAGGCGTGACCTCCACACCGCAAGAGGATCTGCCATTTGTGAACGCTGCTTTGTGAACAAGCCAAAGGCTCTAAAACCTTAATTCCAGCTTACTTCAATTTCAGAGGAATTTGGGCGTAAGAAGAAGCAGGGGGTTCCTGCTTGACTTCCTAGAGGAATGTTGTTTCTCTTTTTTTTTTTTAAAAAAAAATCACCTGTATTTGCAAACTTCACATTCTCTACTCTACTATGATGGGGAAATCCCCTTCCCCCAAAAGGTTTCCCTAATCTAATGTCTGGAGATAATGGGAGATGTAGTCCTGGGGGAGGGAGGGGGAAATAATGGTGGCGCAGCAGATTAAAGTGCTGTTAAGTAGCACCAGCTGCCTGCAATTACGGCGAGTTCGAATCTCACCAGGCTCAAGGTTGACTCAGCCTTCCATCCTTCCGAGGTAGGTAAAATGAGGACCGTAATTGTGGGGGGGCAATAAGCTGACTTTGTATAAAAAAAAACACCGCTTGGGGGGGGCCGAAAGCCCTACTAAGCAGGTATATACCAAAGTATGAAGGCTATTGCTTAACGCATTGTAAGCCGCCCTGAGTCTCTGGAGAAGGGCGGCATATAAATCGAACCAATAAATAAATAAATATCTACCTAAACTGTTAATTTACTACAGTCATCACAGATACTTTTCAGAAAAAGTCAGAATTAGAAAAAAAAAATTAAACGAGTAAGCAAAGCAGAGGTAGGATAAAACATACAAAGAACGGTTGCAGGAACTGGGTATGTCTCGTTTAATGAAAAGAAGGACTAGGGGAGACATGACAGCAGTCTTCAAATATCTCCGGGGTTGCCCCAAAGAAAAGGGAGTCAAGCTATTCTCCAAAGCACCTGAGGGCAGGACAAGAAGCAATGGGTGGAAACTCATTAAGGAGAGAAGCAACTTAGAACTAAGGAGAAATTTCTTGACAGTTAGAACAATTAATCAGTGGAACAACTTGCCTCCTCCAGAAGTTGTGAATGCTCCAACACTGGAAGTTTTTAAGAAGATGTTGGATAACCATTTGTCTGGAGTGGTATAGGCTTTTCTGCCTGAGCAGAGGGTTGGACTAGAAGACCTCCAAGGTCCCTTCCAGCTCTTATTCTGTTGTTCTGTTAAATATATTATGGTCTGAGATTCTCTCTTTCTCTTTCTCTCTCCCCTTTTCTGCCCCCACAAAGTCCATCCTCAAAGAAACGTTATGGTTGTACTTCTAAACAGCAGGCAGAATTAATTCCACCCTGCCATCACAAAATTGCTCAACGGTGAAAAAGGAACACGAGTCAACCTTGGGTCACTTGAGGCAAGGAGAGGTTCTCTAAAAGTCCTTTTAGCAACTTCTCTTACCGCAGACCGAAACGAGGATGGAGAACCGCAGGATGCGTTGAGTAGCATTTCCTGGAGCCAACTTGATTTTGCAACATCCGGTCTCCCTCCTTTTCTTTTGGCCTTTCTCTTCCTTCCACCCTTCTGCTAGGTTCCCCTCGCACATATGTACTAGTCCTTCCCGACTCTAGGGGGCAGTGCTCACCTCAAAGCCGAAGAGCCAGCGCTGTCCGAAGACGTCTCCGTGGTCATGTGGCCGGCATGACTCAACACCAAAGACTCACGGAACGCTGCTACCTTCCCACCAAAGGTGGTCCCTATTTTTCTACTTGCATTTTTTTTTTGACCTGCTTTTGAACTGCTAGGTTGGCAGAAGCTGGGACAAGTCACGGGAGCTCACCCCATCACGCGGCGCTAGGGATTCAAACTGCTGAACTGCCAACCTTTCGATCGACAAGCTCAGCATCTTAGTCGCTGAGCCACTGTGTCTCTACACTTCTGCTAAGCCTTCTATATTCTTCTATCCTCAGTTTCCCAAGCTGGTTCTTGGGAGTTTTCTTTATATATACTTATATATATATACAGGAGGAGGAAGGAATGTCAAGCTATTTTCCAAAGCACCGGAAGGTTGGTTTGTTGGATGGATGGATGGATGGATGGATGGATGGACGGACAGATAGACAGATGGATGAATAATGAAGGATCATGATAGATAAGTTCTTGACAGCAGCAAGGCTATTGTATGCACAAAAACGGACGAATGGTTGCAGAAGTTGATGGGAGTTGGCTGAACTGTCGAAATTGATTATTTTGATTAAAGAAAAGAACATAAGTACTTTTGTTTCCACATGGAAACCACTTCTGAGCTTTGTGCTTGAAGTGGAAAAGATGCTAGCCAAGAGGATAATCTGAGACACAGTTCTCCATGACCTGGAGAGAGTCTAGTGAAGAGAAGGATCAGGGGAGACATGATAGCAGTCTTCCAGTATCTGAGGGGCTGCCAGAGAGAGGAAGAAGGGGGTCAAGCTATTTTCCAAAGCACCCGAAGGCCGGACAAGGAATAATGGATGGAAACTGATCAAGGAGAGATTCAACCTGGAAATAAGGAGAAATGTTCTAATGGTGAGAACCATCAACCCATGGAACAGAAGCTGCCTTCAGAAGTTGTGGGAGCTTCATTACTTGAGACTTTCAAGAAGAGACTGGACTGCCCTCTGTCAGAAAGGATGTAGGGTTTGCTTGGGTGGGTGGGTGGGGCCTGTTTGGACTAGATGACCTACAAGGTCTCTTCCAACTCTGTTATTCTGATTGTCCTACTACAACTTTACAATAAAAAGTAGTTTTGAACACATGGCATTGGTTTCTAGATCTGTCTACCCTACAGGGTTGCTATCGCTCTCTTTTCTCCCAGTCAGCTCTTTCTCCAACTATGTGGCCCCTGAGTTTTGCTTCTCTCCCCCTCCCCCCCCCCGCTCTCCCAGTGGGCCACCCCAACAGGGAGTTCTGGGAGTTGTAGTCTACCCATCCACAGGCAGCCAAGATTTGGACACATCTGTCTCCAAATGTGAGTAGAAACATCCCTGATTTTCCCTTGGCTTCTAGACTGATTAGTAAAACTGAAGTCAAGTCAAGGGCCAACGGGGAATTTTCAGCGTTGGCAATTACATTCCATGTCATGGGTATTATTATTTTTTTTAATTGACTCAAGGGAACGGCACAAAACACAACAACTTCTGCGTTGCTAGTCCTCTTGGAACGTCTCTGCGGATGGATAGCTGCTGTTGGCCTAGGGTGGAGAGGCAACACACAATCTGCACAGCTATACTAACAAGGGTCCAAATATTATCTGAGTGATCCAGAGAGTCCTGGATTTCCAATTAGGAGCTGGACTCTGTTTCTCCCAGAGTCAAGAAATAAAGCTTTGTGTGTGTGTGTCTGTGTGCAAAAATTTGGTCTATTGATAAAGGTACCTGGCTAGAAACCAGGAAACTGTGAGTTCTAGTCCTGCCTTAGGCGTGAAAGACAGCTGGGTGACTTTGGGTTACTCCCTCTTTCTCAGCCCAACCCAGTTGACAGGGTTTTGTTGTTGTGGGGAAAACAGGAGGAAGAGGGAGGGTTAGGTATGTTCACTGCCTTAATCAAGTTAATCAAGTAATAAAGGCTGGATTAAAAGGAAGGTCTAAAAAGAGAAAGATAGACTCTTTGCACTGAAGATGGTCACATTATTGTTTTATTGTCCAGCTGTAAGCTGTTAAGAGGTATTGTGATAGAGCATAGGAAAAAAGAATGGAATGGAATGGAATGGAATGGAATGGAATGGAATGGAAGGGAAGGGAAGGGAAGGGAAGGGAAGGGAAGGGAAGGGAAGGGAAGGGAAGGGAAGGGAAGGGAAGGGAAGGGAAGGGAAGGGAAGGGAAGGGAAGGGAAGGGAAGGGAGATAGAAAATAGAAAAGGGAAGGGAAGGGAAGAGAAGAGAAATAGAAAATGGAAGGGAAGGGAAGGGAAGGGAAGGGAAGGGAAGGGAAGGGAAGGGAAGGGAATGTAGAATAGACAAGACAAGAATAGAATAGAAGACTAACTAGACTAGAATAGAATAGGATTCAGAATAGAATAGAATAGAACAGAATAGAAGGGAAGGGAAGGGAAGGGAAAGAAAGGGAAGGGAAAGAAAGAGAAGGAAAGAGAATGTAGAATAGAATAGAATGTAGAAGAATAGAATAGAATAATAGAATAGAATAGAATAGAATAGAATAGAATAGAATAGAATAATAAGAGAAGAGAAGAGAAGAGAAGAGAGCAGAAGAGAAGTAGAGACGAGAAGAGAAGAAAAAAGAGAAGAGAAGAGGAAGAGGAGAGGAGAGGAGAGGAGAAGAGAAGAGAAGAGAGGAGAAGAGAGTCAATCAGGGAGAAGTTTCTGTTAAAATTGTCTTCCTTCTGGACCGCTTAATTACAGATCAGACAGGTTTTTCTTTTTTCTTTTTCAACGCAGGGAAGCACGGACCAACAAACAACACAACCCTCAATCCACACTGCAGAGGTGCTTCAATGGATGCTTTGCTGCCTCCGTCCACTTCTCATGCACCCATCCAAAAAAAAAAAAAAAAAAAAAGAGTTTGCAGAGGCCGAGGCCCTCCTCAGCATGAGCCCACTCTCTCTCTCTGCGTGTGTGTTTGTGTGTGTGTGTGTTTGTGTAGATTTCTTACGCAGTTGTGTGAAAAACCACCCTTGGGGTTTGCAACGTGTGGCAAAGGGAGAAATTTCTAGCCAACCGAAAGGTCAAGAGACGGATTCCTCCGGCCACCCACCCACGCATCCATCCATCCGATCGCAGGCTTGCCGCAGCTTCTTCCTCCAGCCTGTTTAGACATCAGCAATTCCGGGGACGGCTGTTTTCGATTGCCTGCCCCCCACCCAGTCCTCCCCCCCCCCAGTGCGAAGAAAGCTCCTCGCCCAGCCCGTAATTGTGATGCATTGGAGGCGAGGCGCAAGCAAAGCAAAGCAAAGCATCAGAACGGAACCGAATGGAGAAATTCTTCCAATTAGCCAACTCTGCAGCCGTTTCCTTCAGAGTCTCCAACAGCTGGGTCACCCCTGAGATCTTTTATTTATTAGGATGCTTTTCTGCCAGACAGTCGTCTTACAAGGTTGGTTAGGGCAGGAAAAGCAAGCTCTTGCATCTCCCTGGAGGTTTGGGAACTTCAGCCTTGTTGGGGGTGACTGAGGTCAACTCTCGGGCCTTTGGGGAAGTCCCAAGCAAGATTCAAGAGAGAAAGGCAGCACTTTCTTTCATGGTCTGCTTCAAAATCCGGGGCTGGAGTCACTCATTTGAATGACGGGGACATCCCCTGTCTTGGGCCGCTTCTGATCCCAGATTAACAGAGTTGGAAGGGACCTTGTAGGTCATCTAATCCAACCCCGCCCATCCAAGCAGGAGACCCTACACCGTTTCTGACAGATGGCAGTCCAGTCACTTCTTGAAAGCCTCCAGTGATAAAGCTCCCACAACTTCCAAAGGCAACTTCTGTTCCATGGGTTGATGGTTCTCACAGTCAGAAAATTTCTCCTTATTTCTAGGTTGAATCTCTCCTTGGTCAGTTTCCATCCGTTATTCCTTGTCTGGCCTTCGGGTGCTTTGGAAAATAACTTGACCCCCCTCCTCTCTGTGGCAGCCCCTCAAATATTGGAAGACAGCTATCATGTCTCCCCTGGTCCTTCTCTTCACTAGACCAGCCATGCCCAGTTCCTGCAACCGTTCATCGTATGTTTTTGCCTCCAGGACTTTGATCATCTTAGGTAGATTCAGATTAACAGAGCTGGAAGGGACCGTGTAGGTCACCAATCCAACCCCCTGCCCAAACAGGAGACCCTACATCATTTCTGTCAGATGGCAGTCCAATCTCTTCTTGAAAGCCTCCAGTGATAAATCTCCCACAACTTCCAAAGGCAACTTCTGTTCCATGGGTTGATTGTTCTCATGGTCTCAGAAAGTTCCTCCTTATTTCCAGGCTGAATCACTCCTTGATCAGTTTCCATCCATTATTCCTTGTCTGGCCTTCGGGTGCTTTGGAAAACAGCCTGACCCCTTCTGAAGAACATCTGAACATCACAGCGCAAGGCAGGATCCAAAGCATTTCTCTGAACTTCCCTCGGTGGCCCCGATTGTATTCCCCCTTATGCGGGAGTCACACCTGTGTCTAAGCCCAATTCAAGCTCTCATTTTTACCCCTAAAAGCTCATTTGAAGCCAGACGTTCTAGGAGAGAACGTCTGCTGTCCAACAATCCCGTTGGCTATTTCTTCGGAGATCTCACGACAAAGAGAGACCGGCTAGATGGGGACGATCAGTTTTATTTTAATTATTTATTAATGAGAGTTGAGCCTGTCTTTTGTGTTCAGGGTGATTTAGGTTGAGCTGAGAAGACAGTCGGTCATCACCCGACTGTCACCCAGGGAAAATCACCCAGGGAATTGCGTAGCTAAAGATAGCTTAGGTTTCCTTGAGGCTAGTCCAACACGTTAAACTCTACGCCACCAGCTTTCATATTTACTGGTTGTAATTTAATGCTAGCTTCTTCTCCAGAAACGAAAAGATGCCATGAATAATTCATCCCGAACCTGCCCTGCCGTCTTCTTTATAACACCGCAAGCTAGATTGGGGTGGACGCTGCTGAAGAGCCAATGGTCAGCCAGGCATGGCCGAGTGGGCGACGAACAGCAAACATTAAACCAAATTTCTTTTCTTAAACAGACCTTTGCAACATCCAGATTTACTGGCTTCAGGCTTCAGCCCTTCATTGTGTGTGTGTGTTTTTTCTTCTTCTAGAAGTCACCCATAAAATTAATTAATGAATTGAATATCTCAAGAAAGGCAACCCTTTAAAGATGTTTGTTTCCTTCCTTCCTTCCTTCCTTCCTTCCTTCCTTCCTTCCTTCCTTC
>WNWU01000055.1:2335938-2367753 GCA_012654045.1 Ptyas mucosa
GGAGGAGGAGGAGGAGGAGGAGGAGGAGGAGGAAATGGGATGGGGAGAGCAGTCAGATTGGATGGATTTTCCTAAAAAATGAAAGCATGACCAATACTACTGCTTTCCCTGCTTTTGGGATATGAGTGTTCCAATCTTGGGTGAAAGAAACCCTCCATGTTCTGGCATGAAATGGAAAGCTTGGTCCATGCCTTAGAAACCTTGAGATGGTTCTTGTGAGATTGGAGGTGGCTGGTCTTCTCACGGGTGGCCCCACTGGAGATATGGATGGCCTCAATCTTCCAAACATACTTCCTGTCCTAAGGTGCTTTTAGCCTTGCTTCCTTGTTTCCGCCCTCCCTCAATTGCCTTCCTTCCTCCTTCCTCCTTTCCTTCCTTCCCCAATTTCCTTCCTTCCTTCTTTCCTTCTTTCCTTTCTTCCTTCTTCACTATCTCCCTCAATTACCTCCCTCCCTCTCTCCTTCAATTTCCTTTCTTTCTTCCTTCTTCTCTCCCTTCCTCCTTCCTCAATTTCCTTCTTTCCTTTCTTCCTTCCTCCCTCCCTCAATTTCCTTCCTTCCTTCCTTCCTTCCTTCCTTCCTTCCTTCCTCCCTTCCCTTCCCTTCCCTTCCTTTCCACCCTCCCTCCCTTCCCAGAAATATGGAAAAAAATTCCCTACATTCCTATTTTCTGCTTTGTCATTTAGTCTAGTTTAAAACTTGTGCCTGTTTTGAATCTTTTTTTAAATCTATTTTTTGTTTTGTTTTGTTTTTTGCAATTCAAATCTTCAGGCAGCCGGATCAACTGATTATCTTGTGACTCTTTAGCCGTCTTGCACTTCCAAAAGGGGAAGAAACAAAAGGTTGTCAGCATGGATGATTCTGCTGTTAGAAATTCTCCCACTGGCTCATCCCTTTCAAAAGTTGCTTTAAAAAAAAAAGAAGGAAGTGAAAGACAAATGTCAAAGAAAAGCAACACATTAAGAAAGCTATTTTTGTTGCAGTTGCTGTTGGTCACTCTTTTGAGTAGCATCCAGAGGCAATTAAATTAATTCTTGGGAGACATGGCTACTAAGAGCTCCCAGCCCTGAAGGCTCAATGTTATCTCCAAATTGGGGCAGGATATCTCTAAATATGAATTGCAAGTTTCTGAGGACCAAGAAAGTGCGCAGAGAACAGCAACGAAGATGATAAGAATCTTGGAGGCTAAATCATGGGAATCAGACACGTATAATCTAGCAAAGGGATGCGGTGGCTCAGTGGCTCAGACGCTGAGCTTGTCGATCGAAAGGTCGGCAGTTCAGCAGTTCGAAACCCTAGTGCTGTGTAACGTGGTGAACTCCTGTTACTTCTCCTAGCTTCTGCCAACCTAGCAGTTCAAAAGAACGTAAAAAATGCAAGTAGAAAAGTAGGAACCACCTTTGGTGGGAAGGGAACGGCGTTCCGTGCATCTTTGGTGTTGAGTTATGCCGACCACATGACCATGGAGACGTCTTCGGACAGTGCTGGCTCTTCGGCTTTGAAACAGAGATGAGCACCGCCCCCTAGAGTCAGGAATGATTAGCACATATGTGCGAGGGGAACCTTTACCTTTAGTCTAACAAAAAGAAGGATATGGGATGCTTGAGAGAGTGTCCCAAAGCAAGGGTCAACTTATTCTCCAAAGCATCTGAGGTCAGGACAAGAAGCAATGGGTAGAAAGCTTATCAAGGAGAGAAGCAACCAAGAACTAAGGGAAAACTTCCTGACAGTGATACCAATTAACCAGTGGAACAACTTGCCTCTAGAAGTCGTGGGTGCTCCATCATTGGTGGATTTTAAGAAGAGATTGGACAACTATTTGTCCAGGTTGCAATAAGATCTCCTGCCTTGGGCAGGAGGCTGGACTAGAAGACCTCCAGAGTCCCTTCCAACCTTATGATTCTATGGTGAGAGTGGGTTAGATGTCTACCTTCTCCATATGAACATCCCAGGTGTTTAGGATCGGTCACGGTGAAGGGCTACATTCTTGGACTGGCATTTTCTAACCCAACTTTCTATAGCTTTAGCTCTAGTCACCATCCATGCCTAAATTGATTATCTCTCATAGAGCGGCAAGAACCACACAACAGCTAAACACAAACTGGGTTTGCAAATTCATCCTGCTCAGAGATTATTGTAGACAGATGCTGATTATTCATGCCACTCCTCATTGCAATCAGCTGTAAAAGCTAAAATCTACTTTGGTCCCCCTATAAATCAAAGTTGAACGTGTCACAGAGAGCGAGGGAGGGTGTTATCTCTACTTAATTTCTTAATTCTTCTATTTTATGTAGAGCATTCTAGCTTACAAATTGGTGTCCTCCTCCTCCTCTTCCTTCTCTCCTACTCCCTTCTAGCACTGATGATGTTCCCTTTTTTGGTGATGAAATGTCTGCAAGAAAACAACCAAATTCAGAGAGCACCAGGGAGCCACAGCTCCCCTCCTCCTCCTCCTCCTCCTCCTCCTCCTCCTCCTCCTCCTCCTCCTCCTCCTCCTCCTCCTCCTCCTCCTTTCCTCCCCTCCTCCTCCATCAAATGGTTACAAGCATTCATTGAAGACAAGAGAATTTAGTGCCAATCTCTCTCCATTAGACACTTCAACACAAAATAACGGCAGAGAATCAATTTGTTCAAGAGACGCAGATCTCCGAATGTAAACAGTAGATTTCTGTCAGTCCTGAAGGTAATTGTTTTTCTCTCTCCCGGTTACCGTAGACTTTGCTCTGAATGTCACTAGGTTTGATTTAAAATTTTCCACCGTTGCACCAAGTCGGGGAAAGATGTTCAAAATATGTTTCCACTAAGCTGAGATTGGCCATGGTCTGTTAAATAAGCCCCTTAATTGGTTCGGCGTATAAAATTTGAGCCGTAAACCATTGTTCATAAAGCACATCGAACAAACCACATTATAATTTCACATAATGGGTGAACCCAACCGCAGAGGTTCAATCTGAATTGAAAAGCTGGAAGAGGCACATTAATTCCATCCCTGCTTTGGTCATTTTATGCTTTGAGATTCTAGAAAAAGTGCAGAGAAGAGCAACCAGGATGATTAGGGAACTGGAGACTAAAACATATGATGAACGGTTGCAGGAACTGGGCATGGCTAGTCTAGAGAAGAGAAGGACCAGGGGAGACATGAGAGCATCTTCCAATATTTGAGGGGCTGCTACAGAGAGGAGGGGGTCAAGCTATTTTCCAAAGGCCAGACAAGGAATAATGGATGGAAACTGATCAAGGAGAGATTCAACCTAGAAATGAGTAGAAACTTTCTGACAGTGAGAACCATCAACCCATGGAACAGAAGTTGCCTTCAGAAGTTGTGGGAGCTTCATCCCTGGAAACTTTCAAGAAGAGATTGGACTGCCATCCGTCAGAAATGATGTAGGGTCTCATTTTGGGTGGGTTGGACTAGATGACCTACAAGGTCCCTTCCAACTCTGTTAATCTGTTAAATCTGTTAAATAACCCTACACCACATCAGACAAATGGTTATCCAACATCTTCTTAAAATCTTCCAGTGTTGGAGCATTCACAACCTCTGGAGGCAAATGGTTCCACTGATTCATTGTTCTAACTATCAGGAAATTTCTCCTTAGTTCTAAGGTTGCTTCTCTCCTTGGTTAGTTTCCATCCGTTGCTTCTTGTCCTGCCCTCAGGTGATTTGGAGAATAGCTCGACTCCCTCTTCTTTCGGGCATCCAAATTGTGAGATTTTTGGGGATCTGTAAACCAGGAAGGGCTTTAGATCAATAGTGGGATTCAAGTAATTTAACAACCAGTTCTCTGCCCTAATGATTTATTCCAACAACCAGTTTGCCAAACTGCTCAGAAAGTTAACAACCGGTTCTCCCGAAGTGGTGCGAACTGGCTGAATCCCACCTCTGCTTTAGATCCTAAACAACATATTGTTTTATCCTCTCCCTTCTTACATTCTCAGTGCCTGACTTCTTGTTTTAAAGCTCCTGAAGACATCTTGAAGATCTCTGAGGTTCCTAGAGCAGGGGTCTGCAACCTTAAACACTCAAAGTGCCATTTGGACCCGTTTCCCACAGAAAAGAAAATACCGGGAGCCACAAAACCCTTCCAGTGCCCGACTATTTCTTGAGCGGCCACACAAAACTAGCATATGTAGTTGAATTAAATGTTCTGTTTTCTTCTGGAACTTTTGTTTTCTTGGATTTATCCATGGTTGGTCTACCTGGGGTTGAAAAGCTCAATAAATCGTGTGCCGATTGAGTAACAGGGAGCTTCAGCAGAGGGGTGAAAGGGCCACATGCGGCTCCAGAGCCACAGGTTGCTGACCCCTGTCCTAGAGAAACAATGGATATTAGTGGAGCACGAACAGCTTCATAATCTGTAGAACGTGATTTAGTTGGTGCCCCTGAAACACAAGGAAAAAAAAATGGAAAAATGGTTGGATTGGAAGCAGAGAAGGAAAGATGGAACTCTTGGCACCCACACAGGAAAGTGTTGGTTCTTATGTGCAACGTGGGCTAAATTTAGAAGTTGCTGGCAGTGCATAAGTCAAGAACCTTCTTGTCTTTCGAAGCCAGAAATCGACTTTCGAGTTCAGTTAAAAAATTGGAAGGTTCAGCTGAATTTCTTTCAACCTGTCAACATGGCTCCCTCCCCCTTTTCTTTTTGAAGGAGTTAGGTTCAAGGACCAGAAATCACATAGCAACCAAGAATTTTGGGGGAGGAAAATTATGAGCCCAAACTCCCAATTCCAGTCCCACTTGGTGAGAAAACAAACTCAAGTTGAACATCATCAGAGGATAGAACAGGAGGAGACTAAGATAGTCTTGGGCATCTCTATAACTTTCAATGTTGGACAATGTTGGCATTTAGAAAGTCCTTCCTTCTACTTTAAATTTTTGAAGGGGAAGAGGAGGTAATCTTGCTAATCTAGTAGTACGTGAACTGATTTCTCAAGTGTGTGGCCCCCAAATTCTTCCATGCAGCAGCCCCACAGTGGCCTCGATGAAATATCCATAAAGTGTAATATGTAGTTTGGCAAATAGGTCAGTCTTAAAGATAAGATGATGGCATCCGGCCCTCTCAATTCCTAGCAAATAGATGGGAAAGAAATGGAGGTAGTGACAGATTTTATTTTCCTGGGCTCCAAAATCACTGCAGCCAAGAAATTAAAAGACGCTTGCTCCTGGGGAGGAAAGCTATGGCAAATCTAGACAGCATACTAAAAAGCAGAGACATCACCCTGCCAACAAAAGTGCGTATAGTCAAGGCGATGGTTTTCCCAGTTGCAATTTACGGCTGTGAAAGTTGAACCATAAGAAAAGCTGAGCGCCAAAGAATGGAGGCCTTTGAACTCTGGTGCTGGAGAAGACTCCTGCGAGTCCCTTGGACTACAAGGCCATCAAACCGGTCAGTCTTAGAGGAGATCAACCCTGACTGCTCTTTAGAAGGCCAGATCCTGAAGAGGAAACTCAAATCCTTTGGCCACCTAATGAGAAGGAAGGACTCCCTGGAGAAGAACCAGATGCTGGGAACGATGGAGGGCAAAAGAAGAAGGGGACGGCAGAGAACGAGGTGGCTGGATGGAGTCACTGAAGCAGTCAGCGTGAGCTCAAATGGACTCCAGAGGATGGTAGAGGACAAGAAGGCGTGAAGGAACGTTGTCCATGGAGTCGCGATGGGTCGGACACGACTTCGCAACTGACAACAAGAAGAAGATATGAGAAGCAGTCATTTTAACTGATGTCATCGATTCATCGATTCATTCATCAATTAGTTAGAGTGTAGTATTGCAGGCTACTTCTGCTGACTGCCAGCTGCCTGAAATTTGGGAGTTCGATCCTGACCAGCTCAAGGTTGATTCAGCCTTCCATCCTTCCGAGGGTCGGTCAAATGAGAACCCAGATTGCTGGGGGGTGGGGGGGGCGGGGGGGGGGTGGGGCAAGAGGCTGATTCTGTAAAACTGCTTAGAGAGGGCTGTAAAGCAGTGTGAAGCGGTATAGAGCCGTGGGATTTGGCATCACCCAAGAGCCGATCTGGGCCTATCTTGTTTTGTGCTTGTCATTTTAAGCCAGCATCGAAAAGTTGCTTGGCGTATTTTGGCAGAACCCACAGCGCACATTTATTTCCTGGCACTCACATGTGGCAAGATGGCATCGCTTGAAAAAAAAAAAAAGGGAAAGAGAGAGAGCAAAACATGAGGCGCGCAATCCTGCAAACATCCATTAATTCTCGACGGAACAAAAAAGCCGGCTCTTTTGCTGACTGAGGTCCCCTCCTCCTTGGCTGTTCCAAGCCACGCTCATCTCACACGCACTGCAGATACTAGCCAGCAAAAGGAGTTTGTTGTGAATCTGCAGTCTTTCTTAAACGCAATTCTGGGGCAATGCAGCTCCGTTACCTTCTCTCAGCTCTTCAGGCTCCGTGCAGGGTTTCTGCTGGTCAGCGTGTAGAATTTGGGTTGTGCTAGGCCAGGGGATGCGGTGGCTCAGGGGCTAAGACGCTGAGCTTGCCGATCGAAAGGTCGGCAGTTCAGCGGTTCGAATCCCTAGTGCCGCGGAACGGGGTGAGCTCCCGTGACTTGTCCCAGCTTCTGCCAACCTAGCAGCTCGAAAGCACGTAAAAAAAAAATGCAAGTAGAAAAAATAGGGACCACCTTTGGTGGGAAGGGAACAGCGTTCCGTGCTCCTTTGGCGTTGAGTCATGCCGGCCACAGGACCACGGAGACGTCTTCGGACAGCGCTGGCTCTTCGGCTTTGAAACAGAGATGAGCACTGCCCCCTAGAGTCGGGAACGACTAGCACCTATGTTCAAGGGGAACTTTTACCTTTAGGCCAGGTAAGGCCAAACACACACCTGAAGCTAGACAGTGGGAAGGCTGGATTTCTTTTGGGTCCTTCAGCTGGATTGCTTTTTGCCGACAAACCAATTACTGCAGACTAGGAGAAGTGATCTCTGCAATGCTGCGATCTCACTGTAGGCAATCGTAACTCAGTGACCAACTGCTGCATAACTTCAGATCCTGGTTTCTTTAGCTAGAGATAGTGAAACTTACAGACTGAACCTCTGCTTTGATCTCAGTAGCAATAGCACTTAGACTTATATACCGCTTCACTGTGCTTTTACGGCCCTCTCTAAGCGGTTTACAGAGTCAGCCGCTAGCCCCCAACAATTTTGGGTCCTCATTTTACCCACCTCAGAAGGAAGGAAGGATGAGTTAACCTTGAGCCGGTCAGGATCAAACTGCTGGCAGTGGGCAGAGTTAGCCTGCAATGCTACATTGTAACCACTGGGAAGGAAGGAAGGGAGGAGGGAGGGAGGGAGGGAGGAAGGAAAGAAAGAAGGGAGGGAGGGAGGGAGGGAGGAAGGAAGGAAGGAAGGAAGGAAGGAAAGGAGGGAGGAAGGAAAGGAGGGAGGGAGGAAGGAAGGAAGGCAGGCAGGCTGTAAAGCACTGTGAAGTGGTATATAAGTGAATGCTAGTACTAGGAAGGAAGGAAGGAAGGAAGGAAGGAAGGAAGGAAAGGAGGGAGGGAGGGAGAAAGGAAGGAAGACAGGCTGTAAAGCACTATGAAGTGGTATATAAGTGAGTGCTAGTACTAAGAAGGATGGAAGGAAGGAAAAAAGGAAGGAAGGAAATTGAAGGAGAAAGGGAGGGAGGGAGGAAGGAAGGAAGGAAATGGAGGGAGGAAGGAAGGAAGGAAGGAAGGAAGGCTGAGTCAAACATGAACCAGTGAGAACTGAACTGCCAAACTGTAGGCAGCTGGCAGTCAGCAGAAATAGCCTGCAGAAGTGCACTCTAACCACTACGCCACAGTAGCCATCATTTAATAAATCTTGGGTTCAGGAAAACAGACTGTTTGTCCATTAGTGATTAACCCAGCTAGGTTGTGAGACTGACATATACTAAATGACTGTCAAATGGCGAATAAATGCATCTTGGTGAAACGAACCTAAAAGAGCACTGATGTTGTTACCAAGTTGGGTCACGAAACGTCTGCAAGAAAACAACCACGCTCAGAGAGCACCAAGCACCCTTAAGTTCAACCCTGAACTACAAACATCCTTCTACTGTAGAACATCAAAGAAATGCTGACTGCAGAACAGGTGACTGAGGCAATAAAGCACAACTTTTAATTTCCACCGAAGCCTCACTCCAGGGGCTCTAGGATGGTGTGTAGCCATTCAAGAAAGTTTTTTTTTGGGGGGGGGGTCTAACCCTAAATCCCCTCTAATTTTTTTCCCCCAATTGTAATTTTCAGTTTTGCAGAAGGAAGGAAGCACTAAAGACACAGACAATCGCCGTTCTATTTAATCTAATTTTGATTGGATTCATGTTACTTCGTCAAATCCCAGTTTGTCCTGATGTCATCTATTTAGTGAGTCTGACTCTCTGTCCTTTTGAGAGGGGGTGGGGAGAGGAGGGACAGAATGGGAGAAAGGAGGATAATGGAGTCCCTGGCAATTAATTTGGATGCCAGACCAAATGTGCCATGGCTCACCGCATTGATAAGATTGATTGTTCTATCACATTAGATTGTTCTCTGTCACCTCTTCCATTGAGCTAAGAATTTTGATGGGGTGCTAACAACCAGTTTTTGCAAAAGGAGAGGGGAAAAAAAACACAAAAAACCTGCAAGCCAATACACCATTTTTAACACCTTCAGCTGTTCCCGCTGGTAGGGTTCACACTCAGGTTTCACACTTGGAAAGAAATGTGCGCGTAGCGAAAGCTTTTGTAATCGAAGTCTAAAAGGGAACGAAAACACCTCTGACTAGGAGATGATTGCGGCTGCAATAAAAAAGGGAATGAAACGATTCCCGTCATTTACCAGAGGACCCCAACACGAAGCTACAAGTAAGATACTATTAAAATTAATTACGAGTTAAGGCACTGTTTAAGCATTCTCGAGCGCACCTCCTTGGAAATAGATTTCCTAAAAATGAATACCAATAAGCAATTCTAAGTAAAAAGAACTGGAGACAGATAAAAATAAAACGGCCGTTTTACTGGCTTGGATTGACGTCAGGATCGGTATGGAGAAGATCTTGAATGGCTCCCTTCCTTTCCAATTCAGCCTTTCCTCCCTTTGATGTCTAAATAACGGCTCCTACGTTGGGAAAGAATTTGCAGCGCTCTCCGACATGACAGGCGACAGCTTATGACAAGAAGTGGAACAGGGCACTGTGTTAATAGCCGGCACCTCCATTTTTTCCAATCCATCTGAAGGAGCTTCAAGAGGTCAAAGTTACAGAACAGAGGAGCAAATTGACAAGAGTGGAGAGAGGAGGGCAGATGGATTTCAATTAAATGGACCTGAGTCAAAGAGGGATCTAGTGCTTTCAAGAAGAGACTGGACTGCCATCTGTCAGAAATGGTGTACGGCAGTGACGGCATGCCGTCGCATGCCAAAAGCGTGGGGAGCGTTTGTGTGTGTCGGGGGTGTCGCACATGACCACACTCATAATTCAATGTGCCCTGCCCCCCACGAATGCAACCCCCCCACGCTTCTGGCACGCGATGGCATGGTGGGCCCTTTTTTTGCCCTCCCCAGGTTCCAGAGGCTTTCTTGGAGCCTGGGGCCTTCCCCACCCCCTTCTGGAGGCTCTCTGGAGGCCAGAAACAGCCCATTTCCAAACTTCTGGTGGGCCCAGAAGGCCCAAAAATCAGCTGTCCGGCGTGCGCATGCGCACTGGAGGTGAGTTAGGGCAAAGCTCGCATGCCCACAGATATGGCTCTGTGTGCCACCTGTGGCATAGGTTCGCCATCATGGATGTAGGGTCTTCTGCTTGGAGGGGGGCGGGGTTGAACGAGATGATTTACAAGGTCCCTTCCAACTCTGTTAATCTGTCTGATAATCTGCCTGCCTGTCCGTTCAACTGGCTTCAAGGCCCCTGGATGTTGAAGATACTTATCATGTATTTTCATGTTTTTTTTGGGCGGGGGGGAAGGCACTCGGGGTGGGGAGGGGGAGAGAGAATTTTAGCTGGGAACGTCTAACAATTACCCCTCTCTCAAATGATGGTATGTCCCGCCTCTGTTGGCTTAAAAAAAAAATGTACTAACTAAGCCAATCAGCCAGCTTGTTGGTGAATGTTCAGTTTTGGCTGTGCTGTCACACTTATTGCTTCTGCAAATGTAATGGGCCATTTGACATTCATCATGCTTTTGTAATTTGCGGTTCAGAAGCGTCTGCAGTGGTGGAGAAGGATGTTCGATGTCTTGTTTGTTTATGTAGCTTGTGCTGTGATGCAGTACCGAGGGAGAAAGAAGACTGAAGCGAATATCTCGGGAACTAACAGGACCAAGGAGAGCTCCTGAAGAGACACTGCAAATCAACCCAAGCTAAAAAGAGAGATAAGCATAAATAGATACAGATTAACAGAGTTGGAAGGGACCTTGTAGGTCATCTAGTCCAACCCCCCAGTGCCCCAGCAGGAGACCCTACACCATTTCTGACAGATGGCAGTCCAATCTCTTCTTGAAAGCTTCTGTTGATGAAGGTCCCACAACTTCTGAAGGCAATTTCTGTTCCATGGGTTGGTTGATCTCACCGTCAGAACATTTCTCTTTATTTCCAGGTTGAATCTCTCCTTGTTCAGTTTCCATCCATTGTTTCTTGTCTGGCCTTCGGGTGCTTTGGAAAATAGCTTGACCCCTTCCTTTCTATGGCAGCCCCTCAAATATCGGAAGGCTGCTATCATGTCTCCCCTGGTCCTTCTCTTCACTAGACCAGCCATGCCCAATAGAATTTAGTGCAATTGTCACCAAGCTGGCATGTTCCATTTGTGTTGGACTAAATCTGAAGAATTTCAGACTTCTGCTGATGCAGGACCCATTCTGGTCCTTTTTGCTGTAGCACTATTTGTCCCCCCAGCCCCTAAAGAGGCTCGGGGAGGGCAAAAAACGGGCCTACTGGAAGTTGGGTCCTGTTTCAGCCTCCAGAGGGCCTCCAGAGCCTGGGGAGGCTGTTTTCACCCTCCTGGAGGCTCAAGAAAAGCCTCCAGAGCCCGGGGAGGGCAAAAATGCCCCCCCCCACATCATGGTGCAGGAGGCTGACTAGGCCACACACACCCAGCAACCGGGCAGAGAACCCCTTGCTAAAATTTTTGAAGCCCATCCCTGGGTGTTTGGCTTCCATGGGAAGCTGATGGCCCTCATTACCCATCTGCTCTGGTTCTGCTCGGTTACTCCTCCTTTCTGTACTAAAGGTTAGTAAAGGTGCCTCAAGGGAGACTACATAGAAAAGGCAGCAGGAAGCAGGAGGAAGAGATAATCCCATTAAAAAAAGAAAGAAAAACGAGCTTGGGCTTCATGCCAACGGTGTGATTATAGGACTACCACAATCCAAAGGATGTGTTTTTGTTCCTCTGTTTCCTTTTTTTTTTTCTTTCCCCAAACGAGAAACCAGCCACCACATACAAAACACACCACCTCAATTAGAGGCTGCCTGCTCTTGAATGTACGGTTACAAATTGCTTTTTCAAAGCCAGACTTGGCTATGCAGCCCTTCCTTTTCAGAAAAGAAGAAGAACAGGAGCTGACACTTCATGTCTTTAGGAGAACAAATCACGGGAAAAAGAGGACATACTGGTAGCCCTTTGGCTGTTGCATCTCTGCTCGAGAAGAGCGGCGCGTGTCTTCTGCACATTTGCCTCCAGCGAATGTCGAAGAGACACACAAATGTCTGGGGAATTGATGTTGTAGTGGGGGCCAGGTGACTCTTCCATTTATCTTCCTCTCTGGGGAATTTAGGAGAATGCAAAAGTTGGCCGCAATCATGGTAGAAGATGGATGAACTCGGGGGGTGGGGGGCTGCTGGGGGTTCGCAGGGGTTTGGGAGAACCTCTAGCTAAGATTCTGTGCAGTTTGGAGAACCCCCAAATCCCACTCC
Source organism: Ptyas mucosa (assembly GCA_012654045.1). Taxonomy (NCBI): domain Eukaryota; kingdom Metazoa; phylum Chordata; class Lepidosauria; order Squamata; family Colubridae; genus Ptyas; species Ptyas mucosa. The sequence continues at coordinate 2,347,807 of WNWU01000055.1, forward strand.
TGGCTGGCCCCTTCGGCCGAAGAGGTTGTAGAAAAAAAAAAAGCCTTTAAAAGCCTCTGGCGATCCCAGCTGAGTTGCCTGATCTTCAGAGGCTTCTAAAAGCATTTTTTTCCTGCAACTTCTTCGGCTGTAGAAAAAATGCTTTTAAAAGTAAAAAAAAAAAAAAAAGTTGGCCACGCCTACCCAGTCACATTACCCCCCCCACACACACACACCCCAAGCCACGCCCACAGAACCGGTAGTAACAACTTTTAGATTTCACCCCTGGTTTAAGGCCTCTCCCTTCTTCAGACATTTCCTTCCCAAGTTAAAAACTGGTTCAGGCACTTTGGAGTGGAATTAATTGATGGCTACTTCTTAATATTCTTAATATTGAAATGTGTCAGACAGAGATTTCTGCTAGCAAATGTCTTCTAGAACAAGCCAAAACAGATCTCGTGGACTCCAAAAAGAGGGAGGGAAAAAACAAACAAAGAAACACTCCATCTTTAGAAACTCATGCTTTGGAGGAATAAAAGGGGAGGAGAATATTCATGAATATGGTTTTTCTTTTCCAGACCAAGTCTATTCTTCCGCCTGACTCTCCCGGCTGTCGATGTATAATATGCCCGCAATCAGCACCACTTGTTTCCACTTCTACAAGATCAATATTCATTCAACATTTGTGGCTAGAGAACATCGTCATTTTCTCTTTTCTTGCCCAGGCTCTTTTGTGAATAGCAATACCGATTCTTGGAAAGGAAAAAAAAAAAAAGGGAAGAAAAATAGCATTTCTCCTTTATGATTCATTTCTGTATTGGAACGAGACCGAGGGGTTCGTCGTCAAAAAATGTTTTCTGGAAGAATGATTTAAGGAGGACCTATGTCCCTGAAACAGCAACGGATGAGATGCAAAAGAAAAAGAAAAGGAAAAGAAAGGAGGAGAGGAGGAAAGGAAAGGAAAGGAGAAAAGGGAGAAAGAAAAGAAGGAAAGGAAGGGAAAGGAAAGGAAAGAAAAGAGGGAAAGGAAAGGAAAGAAGAAAAGGAAAGGAAAGGAAAGGAAAGGAAAGGAAAGGAAAGGAAAGGAAAGGAAAAGAAAGAAGGAAAGGAAGGGAAAGGAAAGGAGGAAAGGAAAATAAAGGAAAGGAGGAGAATAAAGGAAAGGAGGAAAGGAAAGGAACAGAGGAAAGGAAAGGAAAGAAGGAAAGGATAGGATAGGATAGGATAGGAAAAAAGGGAGAAAGGAAAGAAGGAAAGGAAATAGAGAAGGAAAAGAAAGGAGAGAAGAGAAAGGAAAAGAAAATGCTTTGGGTCCAGCAACTGTGTTTGTGCGTTTGTGTGTTCGTTTGTGGATAGGGAGGGGAGGAGGGTGGAAGGGAGAGAGAAAACTTCTTTTAAAAAGAAGGAAAGTTTGTTAAAATCCAGGAAAAAAAACAACCAGTGAAAACATTTGGATTTGAAGATATCAAGTTCCGTGGAACAAACCTCCAAGTGTAAAAAGAGAATTAATATTCTGCCAAGAGGCTCAATTGCACCAGCCTGCTGGTGGCATTTTTTTTTTTACACCTGAGCCACACATGGAAGAGAGGGAACACACCATGTTCACCATTAACAAGGGGCTACTACCACTTGCTTTGCAGATGTGCAAAGCAAGAGGACATTTGTATTTCAATTTCAATCAGAATAGAGTTGGAAGGGACCTTGGAGGTCTTCTAGTCCAACCCCCTGCTCAGGCAGGAAACCCTACACCACTTCAGACAAAGGGTTATCCAACATCTCCTTAAAAACTCCCAGTGTTGGAGCATTTGCAACTTCTGGAGGAAAGTTGTCCCACTGATTAATTATTCTCACTGTCAGAAAATTTCTCCTTAGTTCTAAGTTGCTTCTCTCCTCGATTAGTTTCCACCCATTGCTTCTTGCCCTGCCCTCAGGTGCTTTGGAGAATAGCTTGACTCCCTCTTCTTTGGGGCAGCCCCTGAGATATTGGAAGACTGCTATCATGTCTCCCTTAGTCCTTCCTTTCATTAACTAGACATACCCAGTTCCTGCAACTATTCTTTATATGCTTTGGAGTAAAGGTTGACCTCTCTTCTCCATGACAGCTCCTCAAGTAACAGAATAACAGAGTTGGAAGGGACCTTGGAGGTCTTCTAGTCCAGCCCCCTGCTCAAGCAGGAACCCCTACACCATTTCAGACAAGTGACTGTCCAGTCTCTTCTTAAAAACCTCCAGTGATGAAGCTCCCACAACTTCTGAAGGCAAGCTGTCCCTCTGGTTAATTATCCTCACTGTTGGGAAGTTTCTCCTTAATTCCATGTTGCTTCTCTCCTTGATTAGTTTCCATCCACTGTTTCTTGTCCTGCCCTCAGGTGCTTGGGAGAATAATTTGACCCCCTCTGCTTTGTGGCAGTCCCTCAAGTACTGTAATCCTGCTATCATGTCACCCCTAATTCTTCTTTTCTCTAGACTGGCCATACCCAATTCATTCTAATTTATTAAAATGCAATCAATGTAGGCCATTTTTGTGTCCTTCCTAGAAGTCATCCAGGAGATGGACATCTGGTTACCTTCTGCCATTGCTATTTTCCAGCATTCTTTGCCATGTTTACTGGATAGTTGAAGTGCAGTTGATATATGGAGGCCTCCTATTAACCAGAAAGTGACTAATTTAGGGGTGAACCAGCTCAGTAAACCACTTTAAGCTTGAAGGTTACCAGTTGCCCAACGGATTATCTCCAGTTTCTGTCTATTTCTGCTCAACCATAACTGATCACTCAGTCTTTCTCTGGATGGACGTGTGCAGATGGTGTATGCTTGGCTGATGTTCATGCACTCTCCACCGTTGGGGGGGGGGAGGGGAGGTCAGCGGCACCATTTGCACGAGTCCGCCTCAAAATCCTTTCGCTTCCTTTCCACTACAACACATTCCTCATCTGCGAGGACATATTTGCAACACAAACAATCTTGTCCTGTGAATCAGGCAGGAAAAAAAAAAAAAAAAAACCCAGATCCAAGTGGACAGCCTCGCTGGACAGCGTGTGCATGACAAAGGAAACCGTTGTCAAAAACTCCACTCCACAACTGTCACGAAAACATACGTCTCGGTGTGTGTGTGTGTGTGTGTGTGTCAACAAAATCCAAGGGAACAACTCAAGAGAGAGAGAGAGAGAAGATTAGGGAACAGCAACAAAGCACTAAATAGCTGAAACCTCACAAAAAACCAACACTCTACACTAATGGGGCTGTAACCTGTGGCACTGTGATGTTATTGACCTTGGAACATCTGGCAGTAAATGACACGGCATTTACAGACACAGCAGTTCACAGATTTAAGAACTGTTTGTTTGTACACAAGAGATTAAACTTCAAGGAAGTTCTATGTTTTGAAAAAAACTGGATATCGCGGTTGAAAGCATATGTGTAACCACTACCGTGTTTCCCCGAAAATAAGACCCTGTCTTATATATTTTTTTAAACCATGAAATAAGTGCTTGGCCTTATTGCCATGCGCTCAAAAGCCCGATTGGGCTTATTATCAGGGGATGTCTTATTCTGGGGGAAACTTGTGCCTCGCCAGCGGCCTGTGTGGATCGTGGCTGATCCTGGTGACGAGGAGGCTGGTGTGGGGTCGCACCAGCAGCCTGCGCAGCCGGCGCTCACGTCAAACAGTGAGAAGGCTGAAGAGGATGTGGTGTCAAGAGGAAGAGACTCAGCCAGGGCCTTCAGAACCTCCAGAGGTTTCTTCAAGTGGAGAGAGCGAAGTGGAGGAGCCTTTCCTCAATGCTTGAGCACGGAGGGCTTCCAAAAGGCAGGAGTGGCTACTCAGGAGGAGGAGGTCTCCTCAAGAGTAAGGTTTGAGGACAGTTGGCCACTCCCTTAGCCTATTTAAGTCACACGCAGTTAGCAATTTCTTGCTGGAAACAACGTGTAATTATTACAGAGCATTTTGGTGAGTTAGTGTCTTATCGTATCTTGTTTTCTGGACTGGTTGCCAACCTTTGCCGGACTTTGTTTATTCTTGGTACGTTATAACTTTGATAAGGACCGTTGGTGTGTGTCACAATCCTTGGGAATCCGGAGCTGGGGCAGAACAGAAACAGGGTACATCCGAGTTCTTACCAGTTCCCTCTTCCAGTGCTATCAGTTAGCCTTCCTGGCGTGTTGGACTCAAAAACCCCATCATCCCCAACCAACATGCTGGCTGGGATGATGGGAGTTTTGATTTAACAGACCTGGACACACTAAGCCTCAAGCAAAGGAGAAGGTTATCACAGAGGACATTTTTTGAATAGTCAACAGAGCAAAAATGCTATGCTTTGGGAGAACACTCGCATATGTAAGAGCCAAGTTAAGAAATATTTGTCCATCAGAAAGTGATTGGAAACTTTTTAGGGTGGTCAGCCATCCAGAAGACTGGACAAATGTCTTCTCCATCCAGATACATCATCACCACCGTTCAGAGTTTGGTGATGGATGCTTGCATGAGAACTAAACGATGGAAAGAGAGACCAAAAGCTGGAATGTTGACAGTACAACACTGTCAGGGTTCCTGACATCTTTTTTGTTGCATCTTCAGGCCTTCCAAACGCATTACCTCTACTAGTAGTGTCCTTGGTTGAACACCATAGTTGCATTTAAGCATGATCTAAGATGGGTACGCAACAGTTTTGTGTAGCTCGAGACCTAGATCAGGCGTATCAAACTCAAGGATGGAAGGCCAGATCCTGTGGTGCCTCTGCCAGCAAAAACAGAGCTCAGGAGGACTCACCTGAGCTCTGTTTTCGCTGACAGAGGGTTGCAGGAGGCTGTCACAGCCGAAAATGGAGCTCGGGAGCCTGTTTTCGCTGGCAGAGTGCTCGCTGGCACAGGCGTCCCCAACATGAGTGACGTTGACTAGCCACACCCACCCTGGCCACGCCCCCCACCCAGAGGTCAAACACAACCCTGATGTGGCCCTCAATGAAATCAAGTTTGATACCCCTGACCTAGATGCTTGCTTGGGAAGGAACTTTAGTAGATAGCTTGAATGGATCTGAGCGATGCCCTACCTAAACCCAACTCTAACCCTAACTCAAAGGAAACCACAGTTTGTTCATCGCCAGCCAAGACCATCTGGCCTTCAATACCGAATGAAATCCACGTAGGTAGACAATCCCCCAATGAATTCATTAGCTAAATAACCATATATATATATATAGAGAGAGAGAAGCTGGTGTAAAACATGCAAAATCTTACCAGGTAGAATTGAGGCAGTAATAATAATAATTAATAAAAAAAAACACAGGAGAGAAAACATTATAGAAATACCAAGAATTCAGTTGTCCCAAAAACCCCAGGAAGGAAAAAAGGAGGAAAGATGATTTAATCTCATATACTGTCCCCCCCCCACCCCCCAGGCAAGTAAGACCAAAGTTTGCTCTTCCCAACTTCATAAACAATCAAATCATCAACCGTCAAACGATATCGGATCTCTGGAGAATAAATTAAACAAAGGACAGGCGAGAGAGAGAGAGAGAGAGACATTCCAGTTTTGTTCTACGACATGCACAAGACTTTCCAAAGAGGACATGCAGAAAACCTTATCCTGCTTTGCCAAACCTCAGCTAGTGGAAGCAATTTTTGGGGGGGAAGATCAGCAGAAGCAATGCACAAACCAGCTTTCACGAAGGACCCCCCAGAATTAAGTTTCAAGGACAGGGTAATAACAATTCTCCCCAGCTCAGGACGACATTAAAAGCATCAAGATAACTCCAGGGATGGATGAAAAGGCCGGAGCTGGGAAGAAACCGGAAACTCCCAAGATATTCTTTTAGAAGAGCAAGCAAATTTTGCAGCCAGAAGGCCAACGAAAACGACATTATGAATGTCTCAAAGGGGACAAATGGCTTCTTTACAGTTATAAAAGTCCCATTTTTGTGTGTGTATGTGTGACACGAAATTACAGGCTCTTCCCCACACCTTACAAGCAAGCAAAAACAAGGCGGAGTGACGAATTCTAGGCAGCTTCTCATTTCCTGGTGCATCAAATGCAGATTCAGAAGTGAACATAAGAAGAACGACTCAACAGGCCAGGCACAGGCTTTCCAGAAAAAAACAAAGCAAAAAAAAAAAGAAGAAATGAAAAAAAAAAAGGAAAGGGAGAAAGAAAGAATCCAAGGAGGAGAAGGGAAAAACCAAAAAAAGAAAAGAAAAGAAAAGAAAGAAAGGGCAAAAAGCAAAAGAAGATGCACGGAGCACAAACCTTCGGGCTCGGTATTCTCTTTGAGGTGAACTTGCTTCAGTGGGCAACAGAAGATTTCGTGGCATTTAGTTCGGAAAGGGGACTGCCTTTTCCTTAGTTCCGTGGATTGGATGGAGTCTTGCCGTAACATAATATATTCCTGTGTGCCAGGAGAGGCGTCATCCATAACTGCGGTTACCACACAACAAAAATGAACTAAAGTTAGAATGGAAAGGGTAAAACAAAAACAACCGGAAAAAGAAAACTTAAAGAAAAAACCTAGAGAAAGGGGGGAAAAAAAATCAAGTTTGTCATGATCAGAGGGAGGTGGTGAGGAGCAGGGAAGGGACAGAAGGGAGTAGACCGTGGCTGGGAGGAAAATTAAAATGCAGTGGATTAACATACTTGGTTAGACGAAGGAGAGAGAGAGAGAAGAGAGAAAGAGAGAGGAAAACACAAAAGGCAGAACAGTTCACTCCTACATACTTACAACAGGCTTACATTGCAGCTTCTAATAGGATTGTCTATTTTAAACCATCATTCTAGGAAATGCAGGCTAAGTGAAATCTTTACCAAACACACAACTTTTCCGTGGGGGGGGGGGGGGGGGGACCTGATTTATTTTCTGGAGGTGGGTGGGGGAGCAGGTATGCAGATTACAAAGGTGTAACAGGAAACACTTTTTAAACTACCCCACTCCTACATTCAACAAAGCAAAAAAACACGATTAAATCCCCAACGTGGCCCGCCTAAGGGAGCAGAATCACAGGAGAAGAGAGTTGGAAGGGATCTTGGAGGTCTTCTAGTCCAACCCCCCCTGCTCAGTCAGGCGACCCTATCCCATTTCAGACACAGGGTTGTCCAATCTCTTTTTTTGAAAGAAAAAACTCTGAAGAAAGTTAGCACCCACCCCACTCCTAGAAGACAAAGCAGCTCTCTGCAGCTTCCCTGCCCCCCCCCTTCAGCTCCAGGGCGAATAGAATAGAATAACAGAGTTGGAAGGGACCTTGGAGGTCTTCTAGTCCAACCCCCGGCTTAGGCAGGAAACCCTACACCACTTCAGACAAAGGGTTAGCCAACATCTTCTTGAAAACTTCCAGTGTTGGAGCATTTACAACTTCTGGAGGCAAGTTGTTCCACTGATTAATTGTTCTAACTATCAGGAAATTTCTCCTTAGTTCTAAATTGCTTCTCTCCTTGATGAGTTTCCACCCATTGCTTCTTATCCTACCCTCAGAGAATAGTTTGACTCCCTCTTCTTTGTGACAGCCCCTGAGATATCAGAACACTGCTATCATGTCTCCCCTCGTTCTTCTTTTCATAACACTAGACATAACCAGTTCCTGCAACCGTTCTTCATATGTTTTAGCCTCCAGTCCCCTAATCCTCTTTGTTGCTCTTCTCTGCGCTCTTTCTAGAGTCTCCGCATCTTTTTTACATCGGGGTGACCAAAACTGAATGCAGGATTCCAAGTGTGGCCTTACCAAGGCCTTATAAAGTGGTATTAACACTTCACGTGATCTTGATTCTATCCCTCTGTTGATGCAGCCTAGAACTGTGTTGGCTTTTTTGGCAGCTGCTGCACACGGCTGGCTCATATTTAAATGGTTGTCCACTAGGACTCTTAAGATCCCTCTCACAGTTACTGCTATTGAGCAAGGTACCACCTATACTGTACCTGTGCATTTGGTTTTTCTTCCCTAAATGTAGAACCTTACCTTTTTTATATGATGGCATTAAGACATGGCCTTCACAACATGATAGAATTAGCCCTCTACCCATCTAGCAACAGAACTCACCACATGACACCTGGGGAGATTGCATCACCCAGCAAGGCTCAACCAAGCCTGGGACTCAAAAGACAACCTACAAAGTTACCCCTGCATGACCCCATCGGAATCTGACAACCAATCAGAATACAAGCTCAAATTCAAAGCCCAACAGAGGGTATAAATCTCTCTCTCTCTCTCTCTCTCACCCATGTGCTTTTTTTGCCTAGGACCTCAAAACCATGTGATCCTGCTCCATCATTAAACCAACTTTCCGAGCAGCTTCCATGTTTCCAGTGTCTTTCTCCCCATTTGGAACTGAACCCAGATGGACATTTCTTCCAAGACCTCCAAAGTTGGAGCAACCACAACTGGCAAAGCCATACCACCGGTAAATGGTGGTATGAAACGATGATTTCCTGAGAGTTAAGAGCATATATTCTTCATTAGGGGGGATGAAGAAAATCAGCTCTTAAAATCTTTTGGGCAGGAAACCACCCAGAGTTACCTTGAGGCAGCCTATAAATTTTATAAGCAAAGAAAGAAAGAGAGAGAGAGAGAAAGAAAGAAAGGAGGGAGGGAGGGAGGGAAGGAAGGAAGGAAGGAAGGAAGGAAGGAAGGAAGGAAGGAAGGAAGGGAAGGAAGGAAGGAAGGAAGGAAGGAAGGAAGGAAGGAAGGAAGGAAGGAAGGAAGGAAGGAAGAAGGATTCTATTAACACAGCCACCCTATATAGCTTCTCTGATAAAACTTGGAATTAGTAACTAGATTCTAAAGTACAACACTGTTGAATCATTGCTAGAGCTGAATCCAGGGGTGTCTGGATTCAGGGTGCAAAAACAAGGAGGCTTTGGTGTATGAGTTGTGAAGTATTTCTGCTAAGTCCTTCTCAAAGCCCATCTTGAATTTTCTCCCTCCTTTGCCTCCGGGATCATCATGGACTGGTCCTTCCCAAGGAGCAAAATAACCCAGTGAGGATTCAAATCTATTTCTCCTTCTCTTTGTAACCCAAGCCTTGTATAATCAGACCACGCGGTGTCTCTGGAAGCTCCTGTAACCCACTCAAGACACAAGGAGGTGTCTGATGAAGGGTTGTCAGCTTCGAGGGGCTAGGGATCTTGAGTGTTCAAGCCTTGGGCTAATTCAGGAGGCAGGACGGGGTCCAACACTCTGGAATGCTAGAAGTGGAGAGGGCAGGAAGTCGTCACTCTCACCCAGACAGCATTCGAAAACTAGCTGGACGGGCAGGAAGAAACTATATTGGGTTTCAATGACGGAACTGCTCCCAAACAACGGAAGAAAACCTGTCCTCAAATTTTTCAGGCTGAGAAATTAGGTGGATCATTTCTCCAGGGGAAGCTTTTCAATGATTCTGTCCCCCCCACCCCCTACCCTCACTCTCTCGCTGATATCTCTCTCTCTCTCTCCATCTATCTATCTATCATCTCTTTCTCCTCTCTCTCCATCTCTCTCTCTCATCTCTTTCATCTCTCTCTCTATATATATATATCATATATCATCTATCTATCTATCTATCTATCTATCTATCTATCTATCTATCTATCATCTAACTATCATCTCTCTCTCCTCTCTCTCCATACATATCTCTCTCTCATCTCTTTCATCTATATATCTGTCTGTCTGTCTGTCTGTCTGTCTGTCTATCTATCGTCTCTCTGTCCTCTCCATCTCTCTCTCTCATCTATCTTTCATCTCTCTCTCTCTATATATATATATCATCTATCATCTATCTATCTATCTATCTATCTATCTATCTATCTATCTATCCAACATCTATCTATTATCTATCTATCTATCTATCTATCTATCTATCTATCATCTATCTATCATATCTCTCCTCTCTCTCCATCTGTCTCTCTCTCTCATCTCTCTATCTCTTCCATGGTGAAAGCAGGGGCATCATAGCTGAAAAATCTTCCTCTCTACTCATTTATGAGAATACGGTCATAAGCCGAGGACTGTCTGTTATCACCCAATTGGAACTGAGACCCAGTTCTAGAGAAAGTTCTTGCAGATGGTTTGGATCTTGGAATCAGCAAGCTGAACTGTTGATCCCAACATCAGACCAACCTTGGTGCCTCAAATGCAGAAGTTGGCCAGGCAGACCCTTTCTTCGCCTACGGACCTCTCGTGCATCAGCCACCAGGTCGAAGGAGAATTCCTGTACAAAAATGCTGTCCTTCCTGCTTCTCAGCTTCATCAACTTAAAAACAAAAGCAGAACTGACTTCTTTCATGGAACAGATGCTGCTTTCCAGTTGCTAGGGGACTTGAGGAAGGCGACCAACATCTGGTCTTCTGCCATTCATGGTAGCAAATTAAGCCTTTAAGAAGAGGAGGAAATATCGGTTGCTTGGAGAAGTCAAGGGAGTTGCACAGCTAGTTCAAAAGGAAAGTTGGCAGCAGATTTGCCGGCATGCAACCGAGATAAATACAATTAGGTAGTGTTTTAAAATCTCTTGATAATTATGCATGACTGCCTGAGGATAAATTGTTTGCCGTTTGGTTTCGTAGACGGGTATTTGGGCTTACAGAGTAATTACGCCATTAGCGAAATATTGACATTTAGACGTTAATGAATTGGCCTGACGGTTATCTATTATTCACTTGCGCTTTGGAATATGAATTCCTTTGCTGCTCTTTGTGGAATCGTGGCCAGGATTTCTCAGGGAAAGCTGCTCAAATTGCTTTGGTCCATGAGGATCCATGAGGACTAGGAAGCTCTGAAGCCTCAAAAGGGGCAGTTGAAACCATTTGGAGAACTTTGCATCGGCTGCTGATAACAGCTGGTTTGGCTACCAGGGTAAATCTCTCTGCTTTTTTCCTAATTGAAAGAGAACTGCCTTCCTTTCCCCAATCTAGAACCAATAGGTTGCAATGCTGGCTTGTTGCTATGACAACGCTCCCAGGAAAAAGTGCGGTGGTTTTTCCCATCGAAGGACTATAACCCCAACACCACCGTCTGGAACATGGCAGAAGCGTGCCGTTTGTGCAAAGAGGATGTTAAAACTCATGGGGTCATTGATGCAAAACCCGGACATTTAAGAGTCTCAACTTGGTAGCTTTTAAGATGTGTGGACTTCAACTCCCAGAATTCCCCAGCCAGGGGAATCATAAAGCTGGATTCTTAGAAACCATAAAAGGACGACCTTCCTGCCATTATTGGAAGCTTAGAAGTAAAACCTTATTCTTAGAAAACATAATGGGGAAAAAAAAATACTGTAATATCTTCCGGCCTTTGTCAAATCATTAAAAAAAAATTGACGTAGACTTTTGCAAACAAAGAAAGAAGTCGGAGAAGAAGGGAAAAAAATCCAGCATTGCAAAGTGAATTTTTTTTCCCTTTTATAATCTGTTTCTTCTTAGTAACTGTTCCCCCCCCCCTTCTTGTCTTTGCTGCTGACATCATAATCTGTTGCCATGGCACTGGGGGAACGATCAGAATAATTTCGCTCAAGAGCATAACCTTTCATCAAGGTGAACATGCCAAAGAGGGACAGAAAGAATTTGGAAAGTAGCATCTCTGAATATGCGAGTATTTACAATGTTCATGCTCTCGTGCCTGGCCTTAATCCTTTGGAGAGAAGGGACTACGGAGAGAGCATCAAACGTAGATGTTATTGATCAGAACTGTTATTTTTAGCAAAATCCACCAGGGGAAAAACCTGTGGTTAAAAGTGAGCTTTTTTTTTTTAAAAAAAGAAAGGATGTTTTTTTCCCCTAACTTGACAAATTTCTTTTCCTAATTTGAAAAGTTCTGGGAGTTGAAGTCCACAGGTCTTAAAGTTGCCAAGGTTGGAGACCCCTGATCTAAGATGTATTTAAGTCTCAAGTTGAAGGAGACTGACAGTTCGTAGCTGAAAGTCTCCATTTCAAGGTACTTTCCCAACTCCCGAGAAAACAGATTAGCTCTGATTCATGGCTTATGATTTGAGGGCCAATAAACTCCCCAAATTTAAGTTAAGACGATTAAGTTTTGGTTGCCACAATAAGCCACAAAAGTTGTTGAGACTCTAGAAAGAGTGCAGAGAAAAGCAACAAAGATGATTAGGGGACTGGAGACTAAAACATATGAAGAACGGTTGCTGGAATTGGGTATGTCTAGTTTAATGAAAAGAAGGGATGCGGTGGCTCAGTGGCTAAGACGCTGAGCTTGTCGATCGAAAGGTTGGCAGTTCAGCGGTTCGAATCCCTAGTGCTGTGTAATGGGGTGAGTTCCTGATACTTGTCTCAGCTTCTGCCAACCTAGCAGTTCGAAAGCAGGTAAAATATGCAAGTAGAAAAATAGGGACCACCTTTGGTGGGAAGGGAACAGCGTGCCGTGCGCCTTTGGCGTTTAGTCATGCCGGCCACATGACCACGGAGACATCTTTGGACAGTGCTGGCTCTTCATCTTTGAAATGGAGATGAGCACCGCCCCCTAGAGTCAGGAACAACTGGCACATATGTTGGACTAGAAACTTCCAAGGTCCCTTCCAACTTTGTTATTCTCTTAAGTCTTTAGGAAGAAACAGAATGTTAGCAGGAAATATTGGTATGGATTCTATGGTCTGTATCTGTTGGGTGATGTTAAGTTTCAGGGTTTAGTTACTTGTGACTAGACTGCAGATTTAGTGATATTTCATCAAGAAATTTGCTTTCGGGGTTACAATCACTAAACCTCGAAGACCTAACACTGTCCAGAGGAATGAAGAATGCTTCATTTTGCAAAACTAAAATTAAGCTATCAAACCCCTTTTCTGGACCTTCTCCCTCTCCCTCTGCCCCCAGCTTCCTAAGAATCTACAAATTAAGTTAGGCTAAGAAAAATAAGTCAGATTAAGAACATACAAAGCTTCCCGTCGAAGTCAAAATTCAAAGCTCAATTTCACCGGGCCTCATTCAGCACTATCACCATGTTGTCACTCCAGCTCCGTTAAACGGTGTTAAAATATGATCATAAGTTTTACAGGAATGTCAGAGCAGACTGTCCCAAGTCACATGGACAAAGCAAACGGACACAGCAAATTCAAATTTAAAAGGTAACCTGATAAAATAGCGTCCGTGTATATGGACTGCTAAGACAGCCCTTCATCAGAAGCTGCTGCAGGTTCGGACAGGTTCAAGTGAACCGGTAGTTCCGACCAGCGGCTGGGCCTGTCCACCTGCTGGTTTTCCGATGCCGCGGAAGACGAGCGCTCACATTTTTGGTTCGTCGTTCATTCTGATCGATGGTTCTTATTACACATCTACACACTGTCTTCAGTGCCCTGCTTAATTATTGAATCTCAATTTGATTTTAATAAGGGTTTTGAAATGTTAAATTGTGATAGGATCCCTTTTATACTGTACGCAACACTAAACTAGTGAGATGCTGAACATTCTTATTCATTTTTTTTAAAACAGCCTCTTCTACGTCTTCTTCTCTTTTTCTTTTTTAAAATAGCTTTTCAGAGTCAGAAAATCTACAGCAGCGGGGGGGGGGGGAAGAGAGAAATAATCAATTAGCTGATTGATCACACTGTTGCTGAGATTGGATCTCTCTGGTTTATTCTAGATTGACTAAACCCACTCTCAATTTTGGGTGTTTTTTTTGAGATTTCAGTCCTTTGGGAGTTGGGCGGCATAGAAATGTGACAAAACAAACAAACAAACAAACAAACAAACATGCTACAATTTCGGACAGGTACAGATTCTTCTTCCTTCACTCCTTGTAAAAACCTTGTGAGTTCTTGGCTTAATATAGGGCTGTGATGGTGAACCTATGGCACGCGTGCCACAGGTGGCATACACAGCCATATCTGTGGGCACATGAGTGTTGCCCTAGCTCAGCTCAAGCACTGGCCAGCCGATTTTCGGGCTTTCCGGGCCCACCGGAGCCTGGGGAGAGCGAAAAATGGGCCTTCCCAGCCCACCGGAAGTTGGGGGATATTTCCAGCCTCCAGAGGGCCTCCAGGGCAGCAGGGGAGGCCATTTTCGCCCTCCCCAGGCTCAAAAAAAGCCTCTGGAGTCTGGGGAGGGCAAAAAACAGGAGTACCGGGCCCACTGGTAACCTTTTTGCTGTTGCGTGCGAAAAGCGGGGAGAGAGCAGGGGTGTGTGTTTGTGCATGCATGTGCTGGGGATGGGTGGGGCATGGGGGCATTGAATTATGGGTGTGGGCACGTGTGTGTGACCCCCCCATGCTCCCCGCACTTTTGGCATGCGACGGCAAAAAGGTTAGCCATCACTGATATAGGGGATGAACAAATATGGAGCTTTTGGCTGCTCCAAGAAGCGATTCTCTTTTTAAAGCAAAGTAGTTGGAAGCCTGCACTTCCTTGTCTCCGAGTTGGGACAGTTAATTGATTCCTTAATTTCTCCAGTCCTCCAATGGACAATAGACTGTAGAATCTATTTTTAAGGTCTAGGTAGCCAAGCTGGTGTTTAATAGACCCATTCAACCGTGCCAGGAAATTTCTATAAATTGCACTGGAAGGTGCCAAGAGACATCGGTCATTCTTTGTCCTGGTTGATAGCAGCATGGTGAACGGACAAAAAAGCCACCAGAGATGAACCCTGAAAATAGCTGCTGGTATTCATGAATTATGGGGGCATATTTCTCTTGCCCCCACCCACCCACAGCTCTCTGACATTCCATATAAGATGTAAGCAAGTCATGTGAGTCTCCAAGGATGTTGGGGTACAATTTAAATTAAGCCAAAGGAGACCCTGTTGGAAAACTCAATAGGAGTTGATGTCAACGTTATAAACGAGCAAGGAAGTGCTCCTTTACCAGTCCTGGCATAAAAATAATCCCTTGCAACAATGACCTGGTTAGCTGAGATGAATCCAACCCAAGGACCTCAAAATTAAGTACAGCCCCCTGTCTCTTCCTTGGGGGCCCCAGAGATTCAGCAGGTTCAATGAAGATATTGACACAGTCGGTGTCTGCTATTAAAAGGCTAAAAGAATAAGAAACGCTATTGGAAATAAGGATGCCAAAGGGATTGAGGATGTTATCTGTTGAGTTGTGTCTGTGTTGTGGTCCGCCAGCAGCCTGTGGAGCTGGCAGCGGAGTCGGACAGTGAGGAGGCTGGGGAGGAACATGGGCCAGTCCTGGAGTCTGGGGAAGGCCCAGATGAGGGCTCTGTGTCGGAGGCAGAGAAAGGGCCATCTGGGAGGTACGTGCTGCCTCCAGAGCCTCCAGAGTCAGACCTCAGCGAGGCAGAGGAACAAGGGGAGCCTGTTCCCAGTGCGCGCATGCGCAGAGATGCCAGAAGGCAAGAACAGTTAAAACAAAAGGGACGACTCAGGGGTAGGGCTGGGAGATGATTGGCCCCTTCCATAAGACTTAAAAGAGGAGCAAAAGCACGTCAGCCTTTGCAGGAAGCAACCTTTGTTCATTCTGTGCAGTTTAAAGCCTGAAGCTCTGTTTGATTCTGGACTCCCTGTGGCTTTGCCAATTAGGTCTTTGGCAGCGTGTCAAGGGAGATAAAGGTAGGTGATTATCAGCCTTACCCCAAAAGACTCTTTACAACTATTTGGGACTCATCTGTGAATGAACAGAATTCACAGCTGTTGCAATAAAAGAGGTTTTTGGGACTCCTCGTGTGTTTTACTGACTCAGGATGCCTAGGTCAGAACAGTCTGATTCTATGAGCGATTCTATGGGCCAGGTCTCTCCACGTCTTTGATCTTGCACTCCTTTGAGTCGCTCTCTGCTGCACTGGCTGGTGTCAGCGTTGATGGTGGCCAAAGGCATCAGCGCCTTGATATAAATAAAACCGTCTGACAGCATCTGGATTATGATGTGCTGTTCTGGTCACTGCTCCTCCAAAAAGGTCTAGTAGAATCGGGAGAAGGTTTTTGAGGGACAGAAGCTAAGATGACCCCAGAACTGGAGCAGCTTCGAGTTGCAACATTGGTGGCCTTTTAGTCGAGGGAGGAGGGGAGCGAGAGGGGACATGATGGAAGTGTGTAAAATTATGCATGGCATGGGGAGAAAGCGGACAAGGAGACGCTCTTTGTCTCTGCCCAAAATACTGCCACCAGACGGAATGAATGCACACATCCAGGATGAACTAAAACAGACCAAAGGAGTAGTTTATTCTTACATGAAACGTTTGCAAGGAAACAACCAAGTTCAGAGAGCACCAAGAACCCCTCATTTCAACCCCCGAGCTACAAACATTCTCCTTTATTGGGATATTTACTAGCACAAATGTGGAGATGGCTACCAGTTTGGTTGGCTTCTAGAGGAACTTGGTCAAATTCAAGGAAGCCCTGGGGATCGATGGCTAATAGTCTTGATATCAGTGGGGCTACCTCTAAAGGCCATCTGCTAGAAGACTAGTGGACTTCCATGTCTCCTGGGTTACATTGGCATCCTTCAGTCTCGAGAGACTATGTGTATCGTGCTCTGGAAAGAGGTCCTAAAACAGCATCTGGTGTGACTAAAAAGGCCAATTCGAGAGTGGCCATCCCTTCCACACTGAGGGCAGATACATTCTGTCCCCTGACCAGCCCCCAGATTTTGCTGGTTCCGGGACTGCCTCTTCGCCTCAGCCTGCCGAACAAGGGTCTCTTCGAATTGGAGAAGGCCCTGCTGCGTCTTTAGCCTCCAAGCTGAATGATCGGAGGTCAAGGTTTCCCAGTTGTTAATGTCCATTCCCAGGGCCTTTAAGTCCCTCTTGCAGATATTCTTATATCGCAGCTGTGGTCTCCCTCTGAGACGCTTTCCCTGCACTAATTCTCCATACAGGAGATCTTTCGGAATCCGACCGTCAGCCATTCTCACAACATGCCCCAGCCAGCGTAGACATCGCTGTTTCAATAGTGTATACATGCTAGAAATTCCAGCACGTTCCAAGACTACGCTATTTGGATCTTTGTCCTGCCAGGTGATGCCAAGGATACGTCGGAGACAGCGCATATGAAAGGTGTTCAACTTTCTCTCCTGCCATGCGTAGAGGGTCCAAGACTCACCGCAGTACAGGGTTAGCCACCATGAGAACAGACAATGAAGGCCAATTTCTAGGTGGGCACACCTTAGACTGTAATGGCCATAGGCTGTCCTGTATCAGAGGTGGTATTCAGCCGGTTCGAACTGGTTCAGGCGAACCGGTAGCGGAAATCATCGGTGGGCCCGTCCACCCGCCCCGGCTCAATGCTGTCCTATTTAGGCGCGTTTTTGAGGCTGGGCACATGTGTGGAAGGCGTGCACGTGAGCAAAGCACATGCACAGAAGGAGGTGCATGTGCTCATATTTGCGAACCAGTATACCACCCCTGTCCTGTATGGGACACCCCATTTTAAATATGCAGGAATCCCCACACCGCAAAAGGAGAACTGACATGAGAAAGAAGTTGGAGGTCTTTTGCAAGCAATGTGGGCATCATGTCAAGCATTTCTGTTTATCCTCCCCTGAGCAAAATGCCAAGTGTCAATCAAGGCATATGGCCTCACCTGCTGTAGACATAGCAATATTGGAAAGAAGCTATTTATAGCGAATGAGTAAACCAGAAGCTCGGCTGGATGTTTGACCTGCCAGAAGCAGCAACAACTAGGTCGACATACGGGCGCAGGAGAGATTTCTCCGTCGAGTTCTTCAGTAAGAAAGAAACACACTTGGTCATTGAAAGAACAATGGTTTAGTCTGGCACCTATATGTAGGAGGTGGAGATCGCCATAGCACATCACTGCCAATCACTGCCTGCCTGCGTTGCGTTTTCGGCCTCTGTATGCCCCGATTTTGGCCTCTGCGCGTCACATTTTTGTCCAGTTCCAGGCAATGGCAGCCTGGAATGGATCTAAAATGGAGCATGCGGTGGACGAAAACACGATGCGCGGAAGCCAAAAAACGTGATGCATAGAGGCCAAAAGCCTATATATAGGACGTGGCCAGGCTGAGCCCGAAGGCAGAGTCAAACGCATCATTAGTTTGGAATCTTTACATCCCTAAGTCCAGACCCTCATGAATTCCACTGACTCTTATCTAGTCCGATCTGTCTTGACCGTTCATAGATCAGATTCTGATAAAGGAGAATATTTGTAGCTCAGGGTTGAAATGAGAGGTCCTTGGTGCTCCCTGAGCTTGGTTGTTTTCTTGCAGACGTTTCATGACCCAAACTAAGTAACATCTACTAGCACTAATGATGTTACCTAGTTTGGGTCATGAAACATCTGCAAGAAACCATCCAAGCTCGGAGACCACCGAGGACCCCTCAGATCCTTCAGGTAGCATGAAGTAAACTCATAGTACTTTTGAACTCTATCCCCAGTTCTGGTTTCTTGCACCTGCCACCTCCTGTGTTTTCCCCAAAATAAGACAGGGTCTTATTTTCTTTTGACCCCCGAAATAAGCGCTTGGCCTTATTTTCAGGGGGGTCTTATTATTTTTGAGGTGCAGGAGGTCACCTTATGGCTGCTGTTGCGTTGCGCTGTTGCGATCCCTGCAGCCTGGAACAGCTGATTGCCGATATTCTGGGAGGCTGATCCAACCGCCAATCAGCTGCTCATGCTGAATCAGGCTGCGATAATGTTCTGAAGCTGACCAGGCTGTTGGCTATTTGCTAGCCAGATGAATACCAATGGATGCTGGTAGGCAGAGGCAGATTTTCTTCTTCTTCTTCTTCTTGTTTTCCTCCCCAACAACTAATGTGCATGGTATACTCCGGAGCATCTTATACTTCAAAAAATACGGTACTTAAGCATGCTTTAATTGTCCCCGTCCGACTCCCTTGTATGCATGGGGAAACGACCGCAGGCCCTTCTTTCCAAAGATAAAAAGGATTAAGGCTGAATCAATCAAGTCCCTTCAGAAAACAGCGCCTAAGAGGTACATAAAATGAAATCTAAGTGAAATATTTCAGAACCGAAGAGACTCAAGTGCTTCCAACCGCCAAAGCCCCGGGAATCAAGGACCGGGAAGCGACGGAGTGAGGAAACGGAAAACTCTCATAACTTCTGATTTATTTTATGCCTGGATTGCAATCCCATTTCCCAGGGTGGGAATGTCTGTGGCTTTAGGGGGAAAAGAAAACCCCACAGCAAAATAACCAACGCCAGTGTTCCAATCACCGAGACTGAGAGGGAAATTAAAAAGCAGCTGACCTCATGTAGAAAAGATTTAGCCCCAAGTCTTTCTCCCTTGACAAAGGCACATCTCAACCTCCTCGTCTCCAGCTTTATGAGCGAAAACCAACGAAGGAAGGAACTGCCATCGAAAACCTCCACAGAAGGAGGAGGAGAGCCAATCGCTCCGTTCAACTCAATTACAGGAAGTCCTCGACTTACGACTGCAATTGGGACTGGGATTTCTCTTGCTAAGGGAGGCCACCGTTTGACTTATTTCTTAAAATTTATTTGCCACCCATCTCCCTTCAAACGACGCGTTGTTAACCCAAAGGTCCTTTTTTTTTTCCAAGAGGCAACTGGACTTTCTGGTTTTTCTTTTCGAAGACGTTTTGCTTCTTATCCAAGAAGCTTCTTCAGCTCTGAGTGAATGGTGGAGAACGGAAGGATTGATACTCCTTGCAGACAGGTGGTCATTTGCCTCCTTTTAGAGCGTCGTTGCAGGTTTGAGGACACAGCTAAACCTCCAAGTGGCCTCAATGACTCTCTACAAGAACGCAAATGACCACCTGTCTGCAAGGAGTATAAGCCCTTCCGTTCCCCAGCATCCAATCAGAGTGGAAGAAGCTTCTCGGGTGAGAAGTGAAACGTCTTCAAACAAAAACAAGAAAGTCCAGCTGCCTCTTGAAAAAGCACCTTTGGGACAACCATGACCTGGAGGACGGAGAATCTCCAGAGACACTTTGTTAAGTGAGTCACACCCAGTTTTACAAACTTTATTTTTTGCCTGTGGTCATTACGCAAATCGCATAGGGTACTAGAATAGAATAGAATAGAATAGAATAGAGTAGAGTAGAGTAGAGTAGAGTAGAGTAGAGTAGAGTAGAATAGAATAGAATAGAATAGAATAGAATAGAATAGAATAGAATA
>WNWU01000055.1:2390406-2406337 GCA_012654045.1 Ptyas mucosa
AGAATAGAATAGAATAGAATAGAATAGAATAGAATAGAATAGAATAGAATAGAATAGAATAGAATAGAATAGAATAGAATAGAATAACAAGAGTTGGAAGGGACCTGGGAGGTCTTTTAGTCCAACCGCCTGCTTAGGAAGGAAACCGTATAGCATTTCAGACAAATGGTTGTCCAATCTCTTCTTTAAAACTTTAAAACCAATGTTAGGGCATTCACAACTTCTGGAGGCAAGTTGTTCCACTGGTTAATTGTTCTCACGGTCAGGAAATTTCTCTTTAGTTCTAAGTCGCTTCTCTCCTTGATTAGTTTCCACCCATTGCTTCTTGTTCTACCCTCAGGTGCTTTGGAGAACAGCTTGGCTCCCTCTTCTTTGGGGCAGCCCCTGAGATATTGGAAGACTGCTATCCTGTCTACGCTAGTCCTTCTTTTCATTAAACTAGACATACCCAGTTCCTGCAACCGTTCTTCTGTCTGTCTGTCTGTCTTTCTCTCCTCTCTCGCTCCCTCCCTCTATCTCTATGTCTTTCTGTCTCTCTTTCTCTCCTCTCTCTCTCTGTTTGTCTCTGTCTGTCTCTTTCTTTCTCTCTTTCTCTACCCCCTCTCTTTCTCTCTCTCCTCTCCCTCCCTCCCTCCCTCTCTATCTATCTCTGTCTGTCTGTCTTTTTCTCTCTTCTCGCTCTCTGTTTGTCTCTGTCTGTCTGTCTGTCTGTCTTTCTCTCTCTCTTTCACACACACAAACACACACACACAACCAAAAAAACCCCCCACAGCCTGGCCTTTTTCCTTTCCCAAACCGGGCTGTCTAATCAGCTCTTGGCAATGCTGATTAGGGATGTCTTAATTACTGTGGCTTGGCCCCAAACACTTTTGCAGGCCTGCGAAGTCTGCAGAAAGGTTCTGCTAAAATGTCTTGCAGCTCTTTCGAGGCTAACAAGCTGATTATAACAGGAAGTTCGTGGATTTCATCTCGCTTCGGTTGGGGAGTATTTTTAGATCCGTGGCTTGGCGGGAGGACGGAGAAAGAACTTTGGGCCGGAGGGAAATTCAGTGCCAAAGGTACAGATCGCGATAATTACTTTTTCCAACAGCGGCAATTCGCAACATCCTTGCTAGGTGTGACAAAAACATACATTGTTGAACTGATGAATTAACTACAGCAATAACTACAGTATATAAAAAAAAATCCAATGCAATCCTCGGCGGCATTAACAGAGAGATTGAACCAGAGGCGGCATTCAGCCGGCTCGGATCGATTCGCCCGAACCGGTAGCGGAAATCACAGGTGGGCCCTGGCTCCATGCTGTCCTATTTAGACACGGGTTTTTTTTGAAAAGTTTTTCAGTTTTAATTCTTATACACCTAACATAAAATGTAAATTTTCTTATACATAATTAATCATACATATACATTTTTCCTTAAAGAAAGCATTCAAATGAGGCATTTTAATTTACAGAGTTGCTCTTCTACCCTTTCTTCCCTCATTTCGCAACAACCCTTCTTCTTCTCCTCTTTCCCTTCCCTCCTCTCCTCTCCTCCTTTCTCCTTCCTCCTCTCCTACCTCATCCTACTTCCCCTTCCTTTTCCCCACTCCTCTCTTCTTTTCCCCCTTCTCACCTTCTCTCCTACTCCTGTCCCCTGCCCTTCCTTCCTTTCCTTTTCCCTTCCTTCCTTCCCCCCCTCTCCTCTTCCTACCCTCTCCTCCTCTCTCCTTTCTATCTTCTTTGCCGTGGAATATTCTCCTCGTTTGGTATCCGAGCAACTCCTGTATTCTAATAGTATATACTTTCTTTCAATTTCTTTTCAGATTTATTCAATCTATCAGTATTATCATCATAATTGTACATTTATTATCTAGGCACGTTTTTGAGGCCAGGCATGCTCACGAACGGGGCGCACGCATGCACTAAGTGTGTGTATGCATGCACGGGGAAAACTGGTAGTAACATAATACGAAATGCATTGCTAGACAGAATCAAGATCACGCGAAGTGTTTAATACCACTTTATAATCCCTTGGCAAGACCAAACTTGGAATATTGCATCCAAACGTATTTCTTCCTTTTCCCCTCATCCTAAATGCTGCTGCAAATTGTTCCCGTTTCACAGACGTAAAGAACGAGGAACCAGGAATCCATCCCATTCTAGACCAATGATTTTACTGAATTCGATGGAAGGGACGCCACTCCAAGCTTCTCTCTGTGAAGTTTCCGAAAGGTGCCCTAATTAATTCATGAGCCATGAGCCAAACTTCAAAAGAAATACAGTCATTTATTAGGAGCACCATTTCGGCAATATTCGGATGCAGTTAGAAGTAATCCCACGTAGATTTACGTTCCCCTATGACCCTGTCTCTCCCCTCCTCCCTGGCCATGTCATAAATCACATTCTACAATTAACCACTTTGGCTGGCTGTGAAATCCAACACTCTCCTACTGATTGCGGTAAGAAAGCATGTATGGAATGTAGCTTCAGTTAGGGAAATCAATCAGCTCTATCAGTTCTCCTTCCCTCCTGATCATGGCAACTTGAAAGCTTTGCAAGTTGACACTCTCATTATACGACTGTTCCTCTCGACAAATATCAATCAATCAATAGCTTGGTTTCCCCCCCCCCCCCAAATCCTTTTCGACGGCAGGGTGAAAGTCTTCTGCTCATAAGGCCCTCTCCTGACCATCGCTCTCTTTTCAATGCCAAAGCTATCCGATACCATTTTTCAAATAAAAGATATCTGGTAGCAGAAGAACGCTGGGAAATATAATTTCCCAAGATTCCTGTGAAGGTAATTTAATTTAATTGGTTCCCGGTAGTCAAATTACTGTTACAGCCTTAATGAATGCTTCTTCGGCATCACAATCTAGTACAGATAATTTAGCCTGGAGGGTGAGAAGGGTTCGTTTGGCCTCCTCGCAAAAGAGATGTTTGCAGAATTCATTACGTTCCAGATAACATTAGACAGAAGCTGGAATTTGGCATAACCACGGGCTTTATAAATGAACACATCTGGACTTGCTAAGATCTGTTTTTTTAAATCAGCTCCTGTAGGCGAGCCTGTTTTCTGTCAAATCCAGGAAACCTTACCTGGTACTTAATGTCCGTCGATAATGATCTTTGCAATAACTTTTTGCAAAATAATGTCTTTACAGAGAAACACTCAAGCACAGTGGTTCTGGGCGGCAGATCTGTTCACACAAACTCTCGTTCACAATGACTAAAACTCCCGCCAGGTACATGTGTTTTGGCTTACATTTCTACATGTACTTCGGGCAGGAAATGTTACTACTGGTGTATGATTGGGTACCTTTTAAATGGGGCTGCACCCCGCTTTTGGCACGCGATGGCACGGGGGCCCAGTAGGCCCATTTTTTGCTCTCCCCAGGCTCCAGAGCCTCTCTAGGAGCCTGGGGAGGGTGAAAATGGCCTCCCCCACCCCTGGAGGCCCTCCAGAGGCAGGAAGCAGGATGTTTCCCTACTTCTGGTGGGCCCAGAAGGCCCAAAAACCAGAGGCCAGTGCGCGCATGCACGCCGCAGCTGAGCTCGCATGCCCACCAATATGGCTCAGCGTGCCACCTGTGGCATGCATGCCATAGGTTTGCCATCATGGCCCTATACCATTTCTGACAGCTGGCTGTCCAGACTCTTCTTAAAAACCTCCAGTGATGAGAGGTGGCACTTCTGGTGGCAAGCCGTTCCACTGGTTAATTGTCCTCACTGTTAGGAAGTTTCTCCTTAATTCCAGGTTGCTTCTCTCCTTGATTTAGTTTCCATCCATTCTTTCTTATTCTACCTTTCAGCTGCTTCAGAAAATAAGTTGACCCCCCCCCTTCTTCTTTGTGGCAGCCCCTCAAATACTGGAATGAGGCCATCCTGTCACCCACCCCCTAGACTTTCTTTTTGCTAGACTGGCCAAACACAAATCCTGCAGCTGTTCCACCTATGTTTTAGTCGCTGGATTGGACATACAAAGTTTGGGGTTTTTTTAAAAAACACTTTTAAAACAGTCCTTCAGTTTATTTGAGGGGGTGCCACAACGTTCCCCTGTTTCTTCCTAAATGGGGCAGTGGTGCCTCGCAGATTTAGAGGGTACAAGATTTGTGTATTATCGTGTTTTTTTCCAAAAATAAGACCGGGTTTTATATTAATTTTTGCTCCAAAAGACGCATTAGGGTTTATTTTCTGGTTAGGTCTTATTTTGGGGGAAATACGGTACTAAATGCATCCATCTGGCTGACAATCTTAACTGGGGTTTATTTTGGGGGTATGGCTTATATTACGAGCATCCTGACAAATCATGCTAGGGCTTATTTTCCGGTTGGCTCTTATTTTCAGGGAAACAGGGTATCATTTGCAGAGCCCAGTTTGAAGCCAAGGGCCCGCCCAAGGGAACAGACTCACAGGAGAAGAGAATTGGAAGGGACCTTGGAGGTCTTCTAGTCCAACCCCCCTGCTCAGTCAGGTCACCCTATCCCATTTCAGACACAGGGTTGTCCAATCTCTTTTTTTTTTAAAAAAAAAACCTCCGAAGAAAGTTAGCACCCACCCCACTCCTAGAAGACAGCTAGAAGACAGCTCTCTGCAGCTTCCCTGCCCCCCCCCTTCAGCTCCAGGGTGAATAGAATAGCAGAGTTGGAAGGGACCTTGGAGGTCTTCTAGTCCAACGTCCTGCTTAGGCAGGAAACCCTACACCACTTCAGACAAATGGTTATCCAACATCTTCTTGAAAACTTCCAGTGTTGGAGCATTCAGAACTTCTGGAGGCAAGTTGTTCCACTGATTAATTCTTCTCAATGTCAGGAGATTTCTCCTTAGGTCTAGGTTGCTTCTCTCCTTGATTAGTTTCCACCCATTGCTTCTTGTTCTACCCTCAGGTGCTTTGGAGAATAGCTTGACTCCCTTTTCTTTGGGGAAGCCACTGAGATATTGGAAGACTGCTATCCTGTCTCCCTTAGTCCTTCTTTTCATCAGACTAGACATACACAGTTCCTGCAACCGTTCTTCATATGTTTTACCCTCCAGTCCCCTAATCCTCTTCTTTGCTCTTCTCTGCACTCTTTCTTGAGCCTCCACATCTTTTTTACATCATGGCGACCACATAAATCTTTCTGCCCAAATTCACAGGTTTTTTTAAAAAAACGTATTTGTTACCAAGGAGGTCCAGAAGATGGATTCCCTTGGAATTCTTTTATCTTTTGTGAGCTTCTGTACCATTTTCATCTCTCTGTCAAACATGTCTTGGGGAGGAAAAATTTTCAAAATAACTACACAGCCTTGGCTCAGATGAGTTAGAACCATACAGGACCTTCCATCCAGAAACACAATGCTTTCTGGAATCCAATCGAATCTTTATTACAGTCATAGCTCCAGCCTAAAACGAGTGGGGTACCGTCCATTAAAAAGCACATAAAATACATCAGAATCTAAAAACGAAAATGATGAAACATAGAGCAAACCCCAATCTCTACTAGCACTAATAATGTTACTTAGTTGGGTTATGAAATATCTGCAAGAAAACAGCCAAGTTTGTTGAGCACCAAGGACCCAAGTCTCGTCCTCCTCCTCCTCCCACACACACCACTCCCTCCTAGCACTGATGATGTTACCTAGTTGGGTAATGAAACGTTGGGTAAAGAAAACCTCCAAGCTTAGAGAGCACCAAGGACCCCACTATCATCCTCCTCCTCCTTCTCCTCCTCCTCCTCCTCCTCCTCCTCCCCTCTTTCTCCTCTTCCTCCTCCCATTTTCCTCCTCCATTTCACAAAGCCCATTCCCTTCTAGCACTGATAATGTTACCTAGCTGGGTCATGAAACGTCTGCAAGAAAGCCTCCAAGCTCAGAGAGACCACCAAGCCCCCCTCCCTTGCCCCAAAATGTTGGAAAGCTAGAAGATATAAAATATATATCCAAAGAGAAAAATCAACACGGCTTTCTGGATTTTCCAAAATCCAGAAAGGACAGAAACGTCCAGGGCACGTTGCAAAAAAAACCTAAACCCTATCCGTTCATCTCTCCCAAATCATGTGTGAATAAGAGATCAGTAGTTTTACTCCTCTGACGACAGACCAATCAACGTCCACACCCCAAACAACGAATCATCTTGAGACTGTCAGCTGGCTGTCTTGTTGCTGTTGTTTTTTTTTTCTTTTAACCTAAGTTTAACACAGATGGATTTTTTTTTCAAACCCCTTCTGTTAACCGGCGTGAAAATGCGCCAGATCCCCGCACCCCACAAAAAAGATCTTTCAATCCGAAAAGGCAAAAACACAGGCAGACTACGGATGAGGATGGAGAACCCTTCTTCCTCCCGGAGTCAAAGGAGACTATAAAAGCCATCAAATGGACCACGGCTTTCTGGAGCAGCAACGAAACTCATCCTCCCCCCCCTCCCTTCACACACCCTCCAGAAGCACACAAAGCTTATCAAGGCACATGCCTGTCATGAACGCATCTCAAGAACAAAAGAAGTTAGTGCACGGATCGCTTCGCCAAGGATGACGTGCGCCGAGGCCGACCCGCTCTCTGCGAATCGAAACTGCCCTGTTGGAACGTAAATTTTAGTCTAAAAATAATAATTTTTTTAAAAAAAAGGCACATGGGAGAAGGTATCTGAAGGAGCTTCTCTCTCTCTCTCTCTCTCTCTCTCTCTCACACACACACACACACACACAGAGGTGACAAACTCATTCAGATGATATGGACCAAGATGGGGAGACATCGCCAAGGATTGTAAAACACCTCCCCGCACCACCCCAAAGATGGATGGATGCCCTCCTTGGCTGTTTGCCTTTTGTCTACCAAAAGCAGAAAGTTTAATCACGGACAAAGATGGCTCCTAGGAAAGCCCACCCCTCAGCATAAAAGGACCGAATACCCATTGTGTGGGTATTGTTTAGCACAGTCAACATCTGAAGCAGCCATGCTGCTGGCCGTAAGCACGAGTCCTTCTGCTTTTCTGGCAAAGCTGAGAGTTTGAATCCAACTACTTGGCGGTCACCTCATTGAAGAAGGGCTCATATAGAAGAGGGACAAAGCGACTGAGGTGTACCCCACCCCTTGGTTTTTTCAAGGCAACGGTGTTTAGATCACAAAGCATTCCCCCCCCCTCTCTCTCTCTTAGGCCCTGATTTATCTGGACAAAAAGGGGAGCCATTCACTCAAAAAAACCCCTCCCTTCCTGTATCATCTGAGACATTCAGGTTTGTGCCCAGTAGGGAGTCCTCCACATGAACATTTCTGGGTTAGGATTGATGCTGACGATCAAACCTCTGAAACCCAGGTTCGTCTTACTTTGCAGCAAAATAAGGAAAGGAAGGAAGACATTCTCGGTGGGTTGAATTCACCCGAAGGGGGCAACAGCAAAAACCTTGCACCAACCTGTCGGGATATGAGAGACGGATCAGGTAGAAAGCCTCTTTGGATGCTGCCTGCCCCCCCCCCACACACCACCACCCACACCTCTGAAAAGGGGGAGGAACTTTTCAGACATCTGGGTTTGCTTTGCCCTCTTTTCCCCTGGACAAAGCCAGAGGTGGCCAGACAGAAGCGTGAGAGAGAGCAGCTGTCCCTGGGAACCCTCCAGTCTACAAGTCCCCCTCCTCTTCCTCCTCCCCGCTCTCCCCCCTCCTCCTCCTCCTCCCCCCAAATTCCGTCTCCATAGCAATTGTTGGCCAGTTTATATATTCAGAAGTGAGTCGGTCTGTCATACGGCAACATATTTGCAAGAAACCTGGCGACAAAGCATCTCTCTCCCCTAGTCAGGTTTCATGCCTCAGCTTCCTGCAGGCATCACCCTCACCGATGCAGTGCCCACAACCTGAAGCCCACATGATTCCCAACGTAGGAAACCAACTTCCAATTTTTGGGGGGGAGGAAGGGAAGGATGGAGCTGTATGGCAGCCTGCTAGGACATCACTTCTCTAGCCATTGCAGCTTGAGCAAAAAAAAAAAAAAAAAAAAAAAAAAAAAGAGGAAACAACCCCATCCATCTTCCGGCAGATCCTAAGCACTCTACTGTTTTCTCCTTGAACGTGGAGTGGTCCACGGGCTTCGCAGGACAAGATGTCCCTTCAGGGGAAGGTGGGAGGTAGAGCAGTACTTCCTAACCCTACCAGATGCCTTCAGGTGTCTACCAGGTGGAAGTACGGCAGTCCACAGGGAGACTTTTGACCAAGGAGCACAGAATGTTCCTTCTAGCTCCTGACTCAACACCCACCCACCTCAAAAAAAAAAACAAAAAAAAAAACACACCAGCATTGTCTTTTTTTAGTTCAACAAAGCAGACCCCCCGACTCTCTGGCTTCCTGCCCCCTCCAACCTCCTCCTACGGGCTCCATTACAGACCCCTCTCGGGTTCCTTCCTGGCAAAGACCCTCTCCCCCACCCCCAAAGCGGGCTTTGCTTTCTGTTTCTCTCACACACACACCCCTCCCGGAGGTGGGGAAGGTCTGAAGCCCCAGTCGTGCAAGGAGACAGCTCGAGTGGTACACCACGCGCTCTCTCTCTCACACACACAAAAGGGACGTACAAGGGAAGACTGCAGTATTATAGGAGGTCTCTCTTTGACGGGGGTGGGGCGGGGGGGGGGTTTGTAAATAGGTTAGTTTCTCTCACCCCCCCCACCTCTCCCCTCTTCTTCCAGGACTGGGATGGAAAGATAGTGAGGTGGAGAAAGGGAAAAGGACGAGGTTGTGGAGCAGCCGGGGAACCAAATAAAACCAAAAAGACGCAAAGAGAAGGAGGAGGTGGGAAGGGGGTGGGTGAGCTATGGGGCTGGCATGCCACTTCTCCCCATCCCTTCATTTAACACCCCCCTCCCCCGCTCCTCCTCCCCCCTCCCCCGCTCCTCCTCCCCCCTCCCGCAAAGGTCAGCCAAGCCTGGGAAGATGGAAAGAGGCGAGGGTTTTGGGGGGAGAAGGTCCATTCAAGACAACGGAGGGGAATGATGGAGAAAGGGAGAGCAAGGAAGACGGGGGAAGGAAGGCGGAGATCCATTCCTTACCTTTAGAGGCATCTTTCTCTTCTTTCGGCTTGTTCACCTTCCCGCTCATAGATCCCAGTTTGGTTGTAGAGATTCCCCCAGGATACCGCGTGGCGCGGCGAACCGGATTTCCAAGAAACCAGGAGATAAATAAAGAGAGACGCGCAAGAGAGAATGAGAGAGATGGCTGGATGGCTGGATGGTTTTCTTTCTCTCTCTCTCTCTCTTTTCTTCCTCCCTCTTCCCTTTTTCTTTCTTTGTTGTTGCTCTTTTCCTTCTTTCGTAGATCAGGGGAAGGAGGGCTGAAGAAGAGGGAAACCCTAGAAGTGGGGAGGGGGGGAGAAGAGAGAGAGAGAGAGAGAGCGAGGAATCAATCACGGATCCAACCGAGCCCTGACTGGCTGCCTGGTTCCTTCGGTGGCTGGCGCAGAAGAATGCGCCCAATACCACCACTGAAGCTTTGGAAGGTTTGGGAACCGCTGCTGGGGGGAGGGGGGAGGGGGAGGAAGGACGGGGCACGGAGGGGGGCTCCTGCCTTCTTCCCACCCACCCCATTCCCTTTGGGGAAGGACGCAAGAAGATTGATTTCCTGCACATCTGCCAGCTTTCTCGGTCCCCTGGGAGGTTTGCAGGAGACAAAAGCTGGATCTATCAACCCCCCCACCCCTCCCCCCCTCAGTGCCCCCCCCCCCACCCTCCCCGTTTTTTGGCTGGAAGAAATTCTCGTCCCCCTCACCAACCACCTTTCTCAGGAAGCAGCAAACACCTCCAGGCAGTCCTGGAGAAGAACCCTAAGCTTTGGCTGTGAGGAACCCACCCTCAGATGCCTCTGGAAGGCAGGACACACCCCTCTCTTCTGGCCCTACTCCAGCCACCAAGGTTGGATGGTCTGGTAGACATGAGGTGGCAGACAGGCTGGCTAGGATTGCCTTGCTGGGATTGTTCCCCCCTCCCCCTTTGGAAAGTCTAGAGAGGTCCCCCCCCCCCAGGAGAAGGAGGGGGTTGGACGCCACAGGAGGAGAACATGCAGAGTTTCCAAAATCAGGAATCTCAAGGAAGGACCAGAGGAGACGTTGGTGGTCTTTTTAGTTCTCCAGGTGAGGCAAGCAGACCTACCTGTTGGGACCGAGAGCCAAGGGTGGGGGGGGGTTATAGTCTCAAACAGGAAAGGTATTGGCATATGAAATCCTTCCTGATACAATTGGGAGTAATGAAGAAGGAGGGACAAAGGAGCCATGGTCTGACATTTGAGGGGTTGCCACAAAGAAGAAGGGGTCAACCAAAACAAGAAGCAATGGGTGGAAGCTAATCAAGGAGAGAAGCAACCTAGAACTAAGGAGAAATGTCCTGATAGTGAGAACAATTAACCAGTGGAACAACTTGCCTCCAGAAGTTGTGCGTGGAGGTTTTTTTAAAAGAAGAGATTGGACAACCATCTGCCTGAAATGGTATAGGGCAGGGGGTCTGCAACCTTAACCACTCAAAGAGCCATTTGGACCCGTTTCCCACAGAAAAGAAAACACCGGGAGCCCCAAAATCCTTCCCGTGCCCAACTATTTCTTGAGCGGCCACAAAACTAGCCTATGTCGTTGAATTAAACCTTCTGTTTTCTTCTGAAACTTTTCTTCTCTTGGATTCATCCATGGTTGGCCTACTGAGGGTTGAAAAGCTCAATAAATCATATGCCGGGCGGGTGTCGCACATTGGTGGTTGTGACACATATTTTGACTCCCAACTTTGTTACTGTGTGATTTTGAGCAAAGATGTCCACCAATAACCCCCAGCTAATGGACGGGTGGGAAGAGAGGAATAAACAATGCACACTTCATGCTAGTAAAAATGCATAGGCACATCCATGCGATTCTCTTTGGCAATAATATAACTCGTCTATGGAGATTCTCAGTCATGATTGTCTCAAAGGTGCTTTTTCCAAATGACAATTGGACTTCCTTTGTTTTTCCTTGAAGACACCTCGCTTCTCCACGGAGGAAGCTTCTTGGATGAGAAGTGAAATGTCTTCAAGGAAAAACAAAATCCAGGTGCCTTTTGAGAAAATGGAGACAATATGATATAATCTTCTTCCAGGATAATTTTCACAAGTCCTAGTCTAGACAGATTAACAGAGTTGGAAGGGATCGTTGTAGGTCTTCTAGTCCAACCCCCCAACCAAGCAGGAGACCCTACCCCATTTCTGACAGATGGCAGTCCAATCTCTTCTTGAAAGCCTCCAGTGATGAAGCTCCCACAACTTCTGAAGGCAACTTCTGTTCCATGGGTTGATGGTTCTCACTGTCAGAAAATTTCTCCTTATTTCCAGATTCTCCTTATTGAATTCTCCTTATTGAATCTCTCCTTGGTCAGTTTCTTGTGACATGTTCTGGTGGCTTCCATCCCAGTATAACCAACTCTGTTTTTCCAAGTCAGCCAAGAAAAGTAGGCACTCACACCCACCAACATCACCTTGGAAGGTTTCCAAGGGTGGCAGAGAAAGAAACTCTGGCCCATCTTTCTTTCTGTTGGCTCTCCAAGAACTTCATAAGAGGAAGAGCTGCATCTTGGTCTCTTTCCCATTCGTCCCATGGGAAAAAGACAGTCCTGATTCTCCTAAGATTTGGGGATAGGCTCAACTATTTTCAAGGTCAGAGAGTGTGATGTTATCAGGGACTGAGTGATATGATGTGTCCTTCAAACGATGTGTTGAAAGCCACAATTCTCAAAAGGGACAGCTGGTGCCAGGGGGAAAAACAACAATTGATTTCATCTGGCTCGACGCTTAATTAAAATTAAATATAGTTAATCAAAGTCCTCTTCACACGTGTGTTTGATAGCTTTCTCTACAATTCCGAAAGAGTTTGGGAGGCCCACAAAGACCACACCTGAAGCTTTGAGGGCTTCCTTACAGCTTTGGATGGTGGACTTCTGTTTCAGGGGAGGTCACCTTGTCCGTCTGGACTTTTGGGACAGCTGATCTGAAGCTGTGGAGCTGTGATGCCTACAAATCAGCACACGCTTCTCCTTCCCCCTTCCTCCAGTTGTAAACTTGGTTTTGCAGTTTAATAATATATGTCCACTTCCATATATCACGATAACTTGACGTGCTTCTCAGGATTTTTTTTTCTCGACTAGGAAAACAAGACGTAAAATTGTGCCTTTCTCAGTGCTGACTTTTGAAAATTTGATCCTCAATTTTATTTTATTTTTTTAGCATTTGGAATCCAGTTGGCTTCGTGAAGGCTGGAAACACAACTTGAAATTTAGCCAAAACTGCAGTTCAACCCCGAGCTACAAATATTCTCCTTTATTAGCCAAAACTATCTATTTCCAAAGCCAATGAAGCATTTCTCTTCTATACCTTCTCTTCTGTAGAAAAGAAGAAGGTGAGGGTGTAGAAAAGAGGTATTTTTTCTCATTAACCGTGTTTCCCCCAAAATAAGACCGGGTCTTATATTAATTTTTGCTCCAAAAGATGCATTATGGCTTATGTTCCAGTTTGGTCTTATTTTGGGAGAAATACAGTACTAAACGCCTCCGTCTGCTGATGATCTTAACTGGGGCTTATTTTTGGGTAAGGCTTATATTACGAGCATCCTGAAAAATCATGCTAGGCCTTATCTTCCGGTTGGGTTTTATTTTCGGGGAAACAGGGTTGAAGAACGATAGAAAATGCCTCTCTTAAGACAGCCCTTCTTTCTCCATTGGATAACTCTGTTGATGATTTGTACAACATGCCACCCTAAATTGAAAGTTGGTTGTTTGGAACTGGATATGCTGTGGAAAACATAACCATTGCCTTCCTTTGCAGTGTGAACCGGGAAATCACATTCCTTCAAGGATTTTTCCAAAATCTTTCACAATGGCATGAAAAGATGGGAAGCGAGGATGTTTCAAAAGGTAGAGCACCTCTGCAAACCCAGTGCCAAGATTTGAGGGGCTGCCACAAAGATGATGAGTGGGGATTAAACTTACCCGAGGGCAAGACAAGAACCAATGGATGGAAACGAATCAAGGAGTAGAAGCAACCTAGAACTAAGGAGAAATTTCCTAACAGTGAGAATTGGCTTGCCTTCAGAAGTTATGGGTGCTCCATCACGGGAGGCTTTTAAGAAGAGACCAGAAATGGTAGAGGGTCTCCTGGTTAGCCAGACTAGAAGACTCCAAGGTCCCTTCCAATTCTGTTATTCTATGCTCTATGTTCTGTCGAAGTGAACCCAACCGTCCTTCATGGAAGACCTCCAAAGTGTCTTCTAGATGTAGAGACTTCAATTCCTGGACCTCCATTTTACACAGAAGAGAATCCTGGTAGCTGAAGTCCACACGTTTGAAGGACTATTGGAGAAAGCTGCGCTGAGGACTGCCACATGCTTACTTATTCACACATTACGATTCCAGAAGACCCCCACAAACGTCATCCTCTGGTTTCGAAGAGACTTCTGCTGCAATTCGACGTCTCAGATTCCTTCGAGCTACCCAACGGGATGGTTGCAAACTCAAGTCGAGGGAGTCATCCCAAACACGGATGCAAATCAATAACATCCTCCTTTAAGAGTTACTGCTTAAAAGCTTACAGGCTAAAAAGCCAGTCATTTGCACACTTTCAAGTCAAAGAGACGACCAGCTCTTTAAGAGTGTCTGATGATAGATGACAGGTGCATCCCCAGATGATGTCACTCGTCTACTGCCCAATCAGAGCTAAGGATTTCTCAGACAGAATTTAATGAGCAGAGAAATATTTCCCATCTGAATTGTCCGGCTTGCTGGTACTTAATTCACTTTTCAAAATTCACTGCAGGAAGATACGGCTTGTCACCGACGTTTGCTAAACCGAGCCTTTTATTTCTGAATTGTTTAACCTTTGGAGGTGCCCCCAAATGTTTCTGTTTTTAGAAAATGGGTGTCCTTCTGCTACAGTTGAAGGACTCATTTAGAACATGGTCCGGAATTGATGAACTCCAGAAGCTGCACTGGATTAGGGTGGAATCCATCATTCCATTATACTGTCTACTGTTGGCAGAAAAATGATGTAAAAACAATAACAGTGAATTAAATGGCCATTTTATTCTTCGCTCGAGTCACCAATGACCGCACTCTTCACTGTAGAACCTGTTTAACAATTCCTTCCTTCCTTCCTTCCTTCCTCCCTCCCTCCCTCCCTCCCGCCTTCCTGCCTTTCTTTCCCCTTTTCTCTCTCTCTCCCTCTTTTTCCTCCCTCCCTCCCTCTTTCATATTTCCTTCCTTCCTTCCTCCTCCTTCTCTTCCTCTTTCATATTTTCCTTCTTTCCTTCCTTCCTTCCTCCCATCCTTCCTTCCTCCCTCCCTCTTCCTCCCATCCTTCCTTCCTCCCATCCTTCCTCCCTCCCTCCCTCCCCCTCCCTCTCCCTTCCTTCCTCCCTTCCTCTTTCATATTTCCTTCCTTCCTCCCTCCCTCCCTCCCTCTTTTGTATTGTCCTTCCTTCCTTCCTTCCTTCCTTCCTTCCTTCCTTCCTTCCTTCCTCCCTCCCTCCCTCCCTCCCTCCCTCCCCACCACGTTGACTCCGACTCTAAACTGGGTGTAATTCAACCGTCTTGTGATTTAAATAGTCATACTGAGTTTCAAGAAGAGTCATTACACCCTGTACGTTATACAGGAATGAAAGTTCAAAGAGTTTGCACCACACTGCTAGTTATGGCTAAGTATTTTCTTCAATCATTCTCTCACTGAGAATTCAGTGTCTAAACATAGCTGGATTTCCATTGTCCACAAGGACCTGTTGATTGGGCTCCTGGCACAAGATGCGTTGCGAGGAAAGCTGTCAAACCAGAGAATCAACTTCTTCATTTAGCAATCAGAACCCTTTGACTAACCACAGGTTGTTCAGGACTGTTGTGAGGATAAAATTAGTTGTTGAGATGTTCCTCAACCCTGAGCCGGGACAGAGTTTAAGGGGTCCTTGTTGCTCTCTGAGCTTGCTTGTTTTCTTGCAGACTGGGGTAGGTTCTACTTACCTTTACTACCAGTTTGCGTCGTGCCCGCATGCGCAGATGGCCTATGATGACATCCAGGTCAGTGGGCGGAGCCTCCTGTCAGTTTTACTACTGGTTCTTGCAAACTGGTCCGAACTGGGGGCAACCCACCACTGTTGCAGACGTTTCATGACCCAAATTAGGTAACATCATCCGTGCTAGTCCTGCTACTAGCACGGATGATGTTATGTAGTTAGGGTCATGAAACGTCTCCAAGAAAACAAGTAAGCTCAGAGAGCAACAAGGATCCCCTCATGTCAATCCTGAACAACAAATATTCTCCTTTATTGGAAGAGAGTTTAAAAATACAAGAAAATAAGTAACCCTGTTATTATGATTTTAAGCGTTATTTGCTCCTCAAAAGACATAAGACAGCCAAGATGGACGTGTCTTGCTTAACCGGAAAGCCCAAATCTCCAATGCAAGAAGAAGAATGCAAGAAATGTTTCTGAAAGCTTTTATATTTTCAAGAAGGTGGTCAGAAATTCTCAGAATCCAGGCAAAAAGGGTGTCAAGAAATAGCAAACTCATCTTCTCATTTGCTGGCTGTTCTCCAGTTTTGCAGAGTTTTTCCAATATGGTCACGTCACGTATTATTTTTACTATCCGAGCAGGGTTATTGTTGACAAACATTAGGAAGGCAAGAGCCGTTCCTTTGGGAGAACTGAGGAACAAAGGAGGCTTAAATCTTCATGAGAAAGAACTAAAGAAGGCGGGTTGAGACTTTTTGCCTTTCACAAGAAAACACATCCTTCCTGCTTTGAGGGAAAAAAGATGAAGAGACCAAAAGGTGGACAGAAGAAGTTTCAGAAAGCCAAGTTTGGAGAAAGCAGGTCGGGAGAGAAGTTCTTGCTCTTCCTGAGTTCTGTTCTGTTCTGTTCTGTTCTGTTCTGCTCTGTTCTGTTCTGTTCGTTCCATTCCATTCCATTCCATTCCATTCCATTCCATTCCATTCCATT
>WNWU01000055.1:2406347-2433215 GCA_012654045.1 Ptyas mucosa
TTCCATTCCATTCCATTCCATTCCATTCCATTCCATTCCATTCCATTCCATTCCATTCCATTCCATTCCATAACCTTGTTTCATACATTTAGCAAATGTATACAAATTTATCTGGTTGTCCCACTCACACCTAGATGGCTCTCATGATTAAATATCCTGCCTGCCCAGGGAAAACGCAACTTAAGAGTCCCATTTATGGAGCTGCCTTCCATCCATTGAAATTACAACCAGATGGGACCCTTTCCCTTCATAAGTGGACATTCAATTGCCCCCACCCTCTGAATTATTGCTGCCACCTACCTTGATCAGAAAAAGAGGTGAGCTGAAAGTTGAAAAGCTCAAAGACCACCCTAGGTTTTTAGAAAAATCCCGGATTAATCCATGCCACGCTCCTTCCTTGCTCGTTGCCCATGAATACAAGAAACATCAATCCTGGTCCTTCAATATCTCCTCTTGGCTTCTCCTGCAGTCTTGGGCTGCAGAAAACAATCTCCAGCAATCTCCAAGCTCAGGAAGCCACCGAGAAGACCGATGGGATGGAAGCTTTGTTCTCTTCCCCTCCGATCAGGTGAAGGTTTGGGAGTCCAATCTGTTGGGAGACCTGTTGCTCCTGGGCAAAGAAGTAACAAGTCACACGGTAACTCCTCTTGCTATTTTTAATCCTTCAAGCTGTTTTGGTTTCCAGAATTGCCCTGCCAGAAGGCGCCTGGAAGAGCAGCTGCGAACGCTCGTTTTACAGCTTCAAGGCAAACCTCTTCAGGCACTCCGAAGACGCTGGGGAGATACAAGCAGGGAAACAAACTACAGGAATCTATTTTTTATATTTATTGTTTTTTAGGCATCCACATTCTCACTTATGACATTATTTTTCACAAATTCGCTCCCCGTCTTACGTTTCAAGGCAGCAGCAGGAGCTCTCCGAAATGCCAATTTTATCCCAGCTGTAACAGCCCTTCTATTTCCAACAGGTGATGTAACAAGCTTCAAAAACCCAAATCTCAAAATAAGCCCACTGTCATAAGAAAGATCAGGGTTTGAAGAAATCCATTGTTTGGCCAAAGGATCTGGTTGGGTGATCAGGTGCAATCCAGACAATCGGTCCTTTCGGATCCAGAGACGATGGGCACAATAACGAATAAAGAACTTTTTAAAGCTTTCAATATACTTGAGCAAACAAGATTGCAAAGCGTAGCATCAAAAGCAGACAGAACACATGTATAGATGATACTCAAATCTCTTGCAAGCTGCCAGGAGCCCCTTAATAAAGGTAGCAGAGATTCCCTAGTTGAGGGGCTAGTCTTGTGCTCAAAGACCACCCTAGGTTTTAGAAAAATCCCGGATCAATCCATGCCACGCTTCTTCCTTGCTCGTTGCCCATGAATACAAGAAACATCAATCCTGGTCTTTTGATATCTCCTCCTGGCTTCTCCTGCAGTCTTGGGCTGCAGAAAACAATCTCCAGCAATCTCCAAGCTCAGGAAGCAACCAAGAAGACCGATGGGATGGAAGCTTTGTTCTCTTCCCCCAACTGGGTGAAGGATCCATTGGTTTGATTACCAGGCTCAGAAGTTTAAGTCAGTGGGGGGATTCAAATAATTTAACAACCGGTTCTCTGCCCAAATGACCAGCTGGGTGAGCGTGGCCAAGGTGTGCGTGTGACAGATAGCACTCGGCCTCCTGTAGCCCCCCAGAGAGCAAAAACAGGCCGTGCAGGA
This sequence comes from Ptyas mucosa, assembly GCA_012654045.1. Classification (NCBI taxonomy): domain Eukaryota; kingdom Metazoa; phylum Chordata; class Lepidosauria; order Squamata; family Colubridae; genus Ptyas; species Ptyas mucosa. The sequence goes on from WNWU01000055.1 coordinate 2,408,063, forward strand.
GCCATACTGCACACCTGTGCCCCATTTTGGGCCTAGTAGGCCTCCCTGCAGCCTTCTGGGAGTAAAAACAAGCCATGAGGGGACTGTGCTGCACCCCCCATGCCCTGTTTTGGGCATTGTAGGTCTCCCTGCACTTACCAGGGAGCCAAAATAGGGTGCATGGGGACTTCTGGAAGGGGCGGGGTGGAAGGGGCTGGGCCAGCCAGCAATTTAACAACTAGTTCAGCTAAAATGGTGCGAACCGGTTGAATCCCACCACTGGTTTATGTCTTCTGAGCTTTTGCATTTGTGCTGGAGCTCATCCCCTGGGAACTCCTCTCTCATCAGTCCATTTCGATGAGGGAATGAGACCCATTCTGGTGAGAGAGAGAGAGAGTCTGAAATTCTCTGAAGATGGGCTCCAGCACAAGTCCAAAAGCTCAGAAGACAAAACCTCTGGTCCTGGTGACCGACCCAGATTGAATCCTGCAAACATTATTCTGGGACACGTAGATTCGTTCCTTCATGTGTTGACAATTAAGAGTTGTTAACCTAATTTTGCGAAGCTTCTTCTCTGGTAACACTGTACTGCAAACCAGGGCATACAAAACCTTTGCCAGACCAATTCTCGAATACAGCTCGTCTGCCTGGGATCCACACTGTATATTGGACATTAATACATTCAAATGGGTCCAGAGGTATTTCACGAGAAGAGTCCTCCACTCCTCTGCTCATAATAGAATCCCTTAGGCCACCAGGCTTGAAATTTTGGACTTGAACAACCTTGAATTACGCCGCCTACGGTCTGACCTAAGCATCATACACAAAATTGTCTGCTACAACCACCTACCTGTCAACGACTACTTCAGCTTCAACCACAATAATACACGGGCAAACAATAGATACAAACTCAAGGTAAACCACTCCAAACTCAATTGCAGAAAATATGACTTCAGCAACAGAGGGGTCAATGCCTGGAATGCACTACCTGACTCTGTGGTTTCTTCCCCAAACCCCCAAAACTTTAACCTCAGACTGTCTACTGTTGACCTCACCCCATTCCTAAGAGGTCTGTAAGGGGCCACCAATGTCCCTACCGTCCTGTCCTACTGTACCCATTTATTCATACCCATTTCCTGTCCATGTTTATACTTATACCTGTTATCTCGTACATGTTTGACAAACTAAATAAAAGAAAAAAATGTCCGCAGCACCCAGTGCTAGATCCCGTGCAGAAGCTCCCAGCTTAAAGGTCAGTACAGTATTAGGGTTTTTATTAAGCCTGGCATCATGACTGCATGGTCCTCCTTCTGTGTCAGATTGCAAGACCTGACCTTCACTGGGTAGCACATGACCTGAAGATGTCAGACTTTCACAGCTAAGAAATGCTTTGTGTCTCTGGGAAGATTCCCTCCCCTTCTCCCTTCTTCAGCAGAGCAAGAGTGAAAAACAAGCAGGATATCATATGATATGATATCATTGAATAGTATAGTATAGTATAGTATAATAATATAGTATAGTATGATATGAGAGAAGAGAAGAGAATGTAGAAAGGGTAGGGTAGGGGAGGGGAGGGGAGGGGAGGGGAGAGGAGAGGAGAGGAGAGGAGAGGAGAGGAGAGGAGAGGAGATGGAATACCATATTGGCTAGGCCAGAACAGAACAGAACAGAACAATAGAGTTGGAAGGGACCTTGGAGGTCTTCTAGTCCAATCCCCTGCTTAGGCAGGAAACCCTATACCATTTCAGACAAATGGTTATCCAACATCTTCTCAAAAATTTCCAGTGTTGGAGCATTCAAAAATTCTGGAGGCAAGTTGTTCCACTGATTAATTGTTCTAACTCTCAGGAAATTTCTCATTAGTTCTAAGTTGCTTCTCTCCTGATTAGTTTCCACCCATTGCTTCTTGTCCTACCCTCAGGTGCTTTGGAGAATAGCTTGACTCCCTCTTCTTTGCGGCCACCCCTGAGATATTGGAACACTGCTATCATGTCACCCCTAGTCCTTCTTTTTATCAGTCTAGATATACACAGTTCCTGCAACTGTTCTTTGTCTGTGTTGAGGGTAAAACTTCCCTCTGCATAGTAGACAACGGACCGGACAACAAAGAGATATGTTGCTGGTTAAACACACAAATACTCACAGACTCTGAACGGTGAAAGAAAAATAAATATTCTTTACTCTTAGTGAAAAAAACAAACTTGGTTTCTCAAAACAATGATAACACGTCTTCGAATAATCACTCTCCAACACAAAACATAGTTTGCTTACAGTTCTCTTAGTCACACACAGTCCATCATCAGGAGATCAACCACCAAATAGCAGGAACAGGAGCTCCTTGTTCCTGTTTCCTTTTATGGCTGCCTGAGCATAGCACAGCCAATCATTCCTCTTATATCATTTAAAGTCACAAACATAGTTTTTCTATATATTAACTACCCAACCGTAGGATGAATATCCAACAGTACGATTTAGCCTCCAGTCCCCTAATCATCTTTTTTGCTCTTGAAAGTCCATTGTGTTATTAAGTAAGCGTTCCATGAGATCATTTAATCCCACTTGAATTCAATTGTGTTTTTTTAGAAAATTGAGTGGCAATGCAGAAGACCATTGCATTCCATGGATTTAAGTGACATATTTTGATTTCTCCTTCATATTAGGAAATGACTAGAAGCTTGGAGCTCATTCTGAGGTAACCACTTTATAAGGCCTTGGTAAAGCCACACTTGGAATCCTGCATCCAGTTTTGGATGCCATGATGTAAAAAGGATGTGGAGACTCTGGAAAGAGTGCAGAGAAGAGCAACAAAGAGGATTAGGGGACTGGAGGCTAAAACCTATGAAGAACGGTTGCAGGAACTGGGTATGTCTAGTCTGATGAAAAGAAGGACGGGGTGACATGATAGCAGTCTTCTGATATCTCAGGTGCTTCCATAAAGAAGAGGGAGTCAAGCTATTCTCCAAAGCACCTGAGGACAGGACAAGAAGCAATGGGTGGAAACTCATCAAGGAGAGAAGCAACTTAGAACTTAAATAGTTTGTTGAAAACTTGGAGTAAATTCGATAGAAAATTGCTCCCAGATAGATTATAATTGGGGAATTTGGAAGATGGGGATTTTCCCATAAATGTAAATAGGGAGAGGAAACAGGTGTTAAAGGAGGAAAATCTGGAAGGAATAAAAGAATGGATAAACGTAGTAAGAGATGATTTTAAAAAAGAGGAAATATATGAAAAGTGGAAACTGAATTGGTGGGAGAAGATACAGGTTAATAATTGGAATAAGAAATATAAGGATAGAATGAAGGTGGAAAGGTTAAAAACGGAATTTGAGGAGCATTCACAACTCCTGGAGGCAGGTCGTTCCACTGATTAATTGTTCTCACTGCCAGGAAATTTCTCCTTAGTTCTAGATCTTCTACAACCCTTTCAGAAATCCTCACTTAGCGCCCAGTAAAAGAACTTTCCCTTCCTGCAGTTAATAAATTCCTACACAGCTATTCCATTTGTCTCATTACTATCTCTTTTTCATTACAACATTCCCTGGCACTGTTCTAACAAAATATTTAACAGATTGAGAAGCAATACCGTGCCGGCTGGTGCAGGCAAGTCAGAGCAATTTAAATTCCCTTGAATTTTTTAGGAACTGACAAGTTCACCAAAACGCTTCCGGTATAAATGAGACATAGAAATAGGAGATTCTTTTTTTTTTTGAAAAAAGTTATTTTATTTCTCATAAACCTATTGTAAATGTCCAGTCTCTTATCCATTGTTAATCATACATATATTCTTTACACTTACATATTAATTCATTCTTCATCCGAAGAAAAAAATTAAATATATTCAGGGTTGCTCTTCTACTATTTCTTCTCCCTTGTTTTATGACAATCCTTCTTCTCCTTCTTCTCTCTTTCCCTTCCCTCCCTTCTTCTATCCTTTTCTACTTTCTTCTTTCCTCCTCTCCTTCCTCTTCTCTCCTTCCCCTTCCTTTCCCCCATTCCTCCCTTCTTCCCCCCTTTCTACTCTCTCCTACTCTCTCCCCCTTTCTACCTTCTGACACCTGAAGTGATGAATTTTACTTCAATGGAGGCCTTCCTTCCAACCATCCATTTGGCAGAGATGTTATAAATGGTTCTTGCACAGAGCAGTAGCTTGGACTGATGCTCTCTACAAGTAAATGACGGGAACATCAAAGTCTGAAGACTCGGGACTATTAATCTGTTAAAAGTTTGGCACTGTTAAACACATCTCCATGATCCTCTGCAAAAGGTTGGAAAGGACGTCGCGTGTGCATGTCATATCTACCTTGGACAATTCAAAGCACAGCTCTGGAAGACTGTTTTCAAACAGCACCAATTAATCTCTTAAGAATGGGAAGGAAATCTTTTTTTAAATGCACAGCAGGGAAGTCCAGCTTAATCTCGGCTTTGCTGACCCATAATTGCTTGAGGTGTGCTAAAGAGCTCCCCGGGGCGTTGATTGGAACAGCCATCTTCCTTCACCCCAAGCAGCCGGTGTTTATTCTTCGCTCTGCAAATCCAAGGAATTTGTATCATTGATTTGTCACAACACGGTCTCTTGGCTGTCTCAGCCTCTATGTGCGGAGCTTAAAACAAACACAAATACTCTGGTTTCCCAGCTGTAGGAATTCGGGTGATGTAGTAAACATTTCCTTTCTCACTCTCCACCCCTGTGGCTGCCTTTATGTCCTCGGCTGGCCTGAAAGTGGGGTCCTTGGTGCTCTCTGAGCTTGGTGTCTACTTGCAGACATTTCATGGCCCAGCTAGTTGACATCTTCAGTGCTAGAAGGGAGTGGGTTTTGTGGAAAGGAGGAGGAGGAGGAGGAGGAGGAGGAGGAGGAGGACTGTGGGTCCTTGGTGCTCTCTAAGCTTGGTGGTCTACTTGCAGACATTTCATAGTCCAACTAGGTAACATCAACAATGCTAGAAGGGAGTGGGTTTTGTGGAGAGGAGGAAGAGGAGGAGGAGAACTGTGGGGTCCTTGAAGAGGGAGTCAAGCTATTCTCCAAAGTACCTGAGGGCAGGACAAGAAGCGACAGGTGGAAACTCATCAAGGAGAGAAGCAACTTAGAACGAAGGAGAAATTTCCTGACAGTGAAAACAATTAACCAGTGGAACCACTTGCCTCCAGAAGTTGTGAATGCTCCAACACTGGAAGTTTTTAAGAAGAGGTTGGATAACCATTTGTCTGAAGTGGTGTAGGGTGTCCTGCCTGGGCAGGGGGTTGGACTAGAAAACCTCCAAGGTCCCTTCCAACTCTGTTATTCTATTCTATTCTATTCTATTCTATTCTATTCTATTCTATTCTATTCTATTCTATTCTATTCTATTCTATTCTATTCTATTCTATTCTATTCTATTCTATTCTATTCTATTCTATTCTATTCTATTTCCCCCAGTGGTGGGATCCAATTCATTTCTGTAACAGGGCTGACTTCAACTGAGCCAAGACTTCTAAAAATAGACAAGAGCTGCTAACCCCCCCCCCCCGCAATCTATAAACATTATTTGGGGGAGGGGAAACCTGGAAGGGTCTCTTAAACAATATGCATTCATCGTGGGGTCATGGCCAAGAAATAATCCCTTCGTCCCACAGGCAGGTCTGTGATGCCACCTGGGATGTGAAAGACGATGGGCTGGATGTCATGGAAACCAGGAGGAGAAACCTCATTTTCCAGCAGTTGCTGTGGCTGTTATTTATTTAATTTGGATAAGCTATTTAACAACAGACGACAATGGTGGGGTGGGAGCGAGATGTTGGAAAGGTGCCTGCGGCGAGGCTATAAATAGCCCGCTGCTGTTATTTAAATCTGTCTATGTACGGTAACATTGGCCACCAATATCTACAAACATCGCTCGCTGCATGCCTGAATGAGGCAGAAAAACTCTAGGAAGGTTTTGTTTAAATCGCTGTCCTCCACTCACCTCCACTCTGCAATGGGGGAAAGAAACATGGATGGGGATTACGGAGCTAAGCCTGCCCGACCAACTTTGGGGCTGATTCTCGGCACTTCATTCTGGGAAGAAAAGAAAAAAAGATTCTTGAAAGACTGTTGTTTGAGGTTGCCAAGCCCTTGTTCAGAGGAGGAGGAGGAGGAAGAGGGGGAGGAGGAAGCGGAAGAGGAGAGGGAGGAGGGGGAGGAGAGGAGGAAGAAGGGGAAGAAGAGGAGGGCGAGGGGGAGGGGAGGAGGGGGAGGGGGAGGAGGAGGAAGGGGAAGAAGAAGAGGAGGAGGAGGAGAGGAGGAGGAGGAAGAAGAGGAGGAGGAAGAGGAGGGGAAGAGGGGGAAGAAGAAGAGGAGGAGGAAAAAGAAGAGGAGAGGAGGAGGGCAAGGGGAGGAGGAGGAAGAGGAAGAGGAAGAGGAGGAGGAGGAGGAGGAGGAGAACAGTGGGAGACAAGAAATAGGACAAGATTAGACCACACCCAACAGATCCTGCAAAAGTCAAACTTGTGAATAGAGTCCTAGACCTGGCCTGGCTTTTCCCAGGTCTAGTTCGGCTTTCCGTCCAAGGAGGACCAGAGAGTCTGTGATGTGAAGAATAGGAACATTTTGCTTCTCTTCCCTGAAGAGGCAGGGAGGAGGGTGAGCCGAGCACTTTTGAATAGAGAGAGAAAGGGAGGACACTTATTTACACAGAGGTAAATAATTAAAAGGCAGCAATATGGAATAATGAACTGAGCTTTGCCTTCATATCTGATAGGAATTTGGAGATGGCAGGAGAAAAAAGGGACTCCTTTGGAAGGGACAACGAGGAGCCCCTCGCAAGCACCTACTTTCCTCATTTTGCTCTTTTGATGAGATTTGCAGCGTTCATCGCAGTGCGATTTTAATCTGTTCCTGGTTACAGGTGTTAAAAACAGGTGTTATATTACCTTCCTGCAGAGACTCTTGAGACTCAGATAAAAAAAACCTTGTTAGATTTTTGTGTGTGCACGTGTGTGTCTTGAAGCAAGCTACAACTACACATTTCCCTGCATGCTAATTAGACTCAGGCACCACCTTTATGGTGGTGGTGGTGGGGAGAAGACAGACCTTCCTCTCCTAAAGGATGCAAAGTAGTAGTAACGTAGGTGCAAAATGAGGTTGTGGGGTTTTTTTGCACCCTAGTAAGAATTCTTAGCTTTTCCTTGTATTTGTGAGATGCATTCACCTTCTGTATCTGAAGTACTTTGCTTGCTTTGATGGTTTTCATTATTCAAAACAGAGCCGGTGTAACTCATTTGCAAGGTAAGAGGAGCAGAAAAAACCAGAAATATTCAATCTCGCAGCCCGTAGGCCATGTTGTATTAAATTGGCTTAGCGGGCACCCAAGTCTGCAAAAAATATTTTCAGGATTAAGCGGAAAGAGAGAAGCATTTACAGGGGAAGGGCACCCATCAATCCAGGGACTTTAACTTTTGTTGTTGTTGTTGTTAGTTGTGAAGTTGTGTCCGACCCATCGCGACCCCATGGACAACGTTCCTCCAGGCCTTCCTGTCCTCTACCATCCTCTGGAGTCCATTTGAGCTCATGCCGACTGCTTCAGTGACTCCATCCAGCCACCTCGTTCTCTGCCGTCCCCTTCTTCTTTTGCCCTCCATCGTCCCCAGCATTGGGCTCTTCTCCAGGGAGTCCTTCCTTCTCATTAGGTGGCCAAAGTACTTGAGTTTCCTCTTCAGGATCTGGCCTTCTAAAGAGCAGTCAGGGTTGATCTCCTCTAGGACTGACCGGTTTGATGGCCTTGCAGTCCAAGGGACTCGCAGGAGTCTTCTCCAGCACCAGAGTTCAAAGGCCTCCATTCTTTGGCCTTCTCAGCCTTCCTTATGGTCCAACTTTCACAACCATCCATTGCAACTGGGAAAACCATAGCCTTGACTATACACACTTTTGTTGGCAGGGTGATGTCTCTGCTTTTTAGTATGCTGTTTAGGTTTGCCATAGCTTTCCTCCCCAGGAGCAAGCGTCTTTTAATTTCTTGGCTGCAGTCCCCATCTGCGGTGATCTTGGAGTCCAGGAAAATAAAATCTGTCACTACTTCCATTTCTTCCCCATCTATTTGCCAGGAATTGAGAGGGCCGGGTGCCATGATCTTAGTTTTCTTAATGTTGAGTTTCAAGCCAACTTTTGCTCTCCTTCTTCACCCGCATCAAGAGGCTCTTTAGTTCCTCTTCACTTTCTGCCATTAGATTGGTATCATCTGCATATCTGAGGTTGTTGATATTTCTCCCGGCAATTTTAATTCCAACTTTAACTTTACTGTTGTACAAATCCAGATTTGGAATATGGTGTGTCTACATCAGAGGTGGATTATGGACGACATAGTTATGGATGTGCCAGAGAAAGAAGTCCCGACTTCGGATTTGAGAAGCAAAGCTTATTTTGAAAGATTTGTCCAGATCAATCAGCGTAGAAGGAGATGTTTAGGAGGAAACATTTTCTGACTCCAAACTACTCCATCAGCTCTTGATCAGAACAAATTGATAAGATTTCTCGAGTACCACCAAGGAGAATGAAACTTGACCAGCTTTTGATTAAAATAAAGACTGCTCAGCGTTTCTGAAATTTGATTCAAAGAACTTGAAATATGAAACCAGATGGGACTCAAGGACAAGAACCTGAAGACGCAGTCAAGATAATCAAGTTTGATAGTGGATGGATGGCCATCTGTTGCCCTTCCTTGGATTTCAGTTGACATCTTCTTCTTTTTATTAGTTGAGACTATATCTATTTTTCCTGCTTACATTGCTTTGACCTTTCATTCCAGATCCCTTTCACTGGCACCATTATCCTACAGCAAATCTTGTTGTTGTTGGGGTTTTTTTTGGCTTGCTTCGTTGTAGTTATCAATTATTGAGGCCGGAAATCAAATTATCTTGAAAGAAACCAGAAACAAATCAACAATACTGCTTACCAGAAAGAACCCGCTTGGATATGCTTATATAACTAAAAAAACGAATCAACAGAGAAACTTTTGTTTGGTCTTTCAAGAACTAAAGAAAAATTTCCTATCAGTGAGAGCAATCAATCACTAGGATGGCTTATCTTCAGAAGTTGTGGGTGCTCCATCATTGGAGGCTTTGTAAGAAGAGACTGGACATCCATTTGTCTGAAATGGTATAGGGTCTCCTGGTTGAGTAGGGGGTTGGACTAGAAGAATAAGTGAATAAAAATAAATATTTCTTTGCATCAGAATCACTCTTTTATACACTAAATATCCCAATGACCTCAATTGCTCCTCATAGGTCTTGGGTTCCAGATTTCCCTAACCCTAACCCTCTCTCCCTCCATCCCTCCTTCCTTCCTTACATCCATCCATCCCTCCCTCCATCCCTCCCTCCATCTCTCCTTCCCTCCATCTCTTCATCCATCCATCCTTCCTTCCTTCCCTTCATCCTTCCTTCCTTCCCTCCATCCATCTCTTCATCCCCCCTCCCTCCAAATTCTGAAAACAAAACGCTGATGAAATGAATAAAAATAAACATTTCTTTGCATCAGAATCACTCTTTTATATGCTAAATATCCCAATGACCTCAACTGCTCCTCATAGGCCTTGGGGTCCAGATTTCCTAATAACGCTAATCCTAACTCTGTCTCCCTCCCTCCCTCCTTCCTTCCTTCCTTACAACCCTACCTCCCTTCCTCCATCTCTTCATCCCTCCATCCTTCCCACCATCCATCTCTTCATCCCTCCCTCCATCCTTCTATCCCTCCGAATTCTCAAAACATAATAATAATAATTTTTCAGAACATAATAAAAATAAATATTTCTTTGCATCACAATCACTCTTTTATATGCTAAATATCCCAATGAGATCAACTGTTCCTCCTAGGCCTGGGGTTCCAGATTTCCTAATAATTTCTGACTTACCTGTACCCTTTTTAAAGGGAGCTGGATCCCAGCTTCCAGGTGCATTCCAACCATTGGAATTCATAATGATCTGGATACAATGCTTCGGTTAAAGCTGCCCAGCCTTAAAATACATTTAAGTGCTTTTTTAACAGTTGAGAACTTTATTAGCATGCCAGCAGGATCTGCCAGCTTGATGAATTACTCACAGTATTTACTCATCCCTCAGCCGTCTTGGTATCATTCAACAAGGGAGAGGGCTTCTGAATGGAGACCTCTCAAAGCTGGTTTTGCATTTATTTATATTTGTTTGGAGAGTACTAGGCCAAGATTACTTTAACTGGATTATTGCAAATCACCGAGAAACTTCAGGTATATATAAGAGAACTTGTTACCTTTCAGAAGTTTTTGGTCTTCAACTCCCCTCCTCCTCCTCCTACACTGGGATCAATGGTAGAACAGACAAGAGATGGGTCCAATCAACATGTCAATGGAGATGATCAGTCATCCACGTTGTCCCAAAGGTGCTTTTTTCAAGAGACAACTGGACTTTCTTGGGTTTTTTTTCTTCGAAAATATTTTGTTTCTTGGCTTCTTGGTTGAGAAGCGAGATGTTTTCAATGAAACAAACCAAGCAAGTCCAATTGCCATTGGAAAAAAGCATCTTTGGCATGTCCATCAGCACATTTAGGAAATGGATGACAAGTATAGTCTTCATGGACATGGTAAAACCTAATCAGATTTGAACATTGGGCGCTATCAAACAAAATGAAATTCAATGGTGAAAAAAGGAAGGTTCTACGTTTAGGCAAGAAAAAGAAAATGCACAGGTACAGTATAGGTGGTACCTTGCTCAATAATAGTAACTGAGAGAGGGACCTTGGAGTCCTAGTGGACAACCACTTAAATAGGAGCCAGCTGTGTGCAGCAGCTGCCAAAAAAGCCAACACGGTATTGGGCTGCATCAATAGAGGGATAGAATCAAGATCACGTGAAGTATTAATACCACTTTATAATGCCTTGTTAAGGCCACACTTGGAATTCTGCATTCAGTTTTGGTCGCCACGATGTTAAAAAGATGTGGAGGCTCTAGAAAGAGTGCAGAGAAGAGCAACAAAGATGATTAGGGGACTGGAGGCTAAAACATATGAAGAACGGTTGCAGGAACTGGGCATGGCTAGTCTAGTGAAGAGAAGGACTAGGGGAGACATGATAGCAGTCTTCCAATGTCTCAGGGGTTGCCCCAAAGAAGAGGGAGTCAAGCTATTCTCCAAAGCACCTGAGGGCAGGACAAGAAGCAATGGGTAGAAACTAATCAAGGAGAGAAGCAACTTAGAACTAAGGAGAAATTTCCTGACAGCTAACACAATTAATAAGTGGAACAACTTGCCTCCAGAAGTTTTGAATGCTCCAACACTGGAAATTTTCGAAAAGATGTTGGAAAACCATTTGTCTGAAGTGGTGTAGGGTTTCCTGCCTAAGCAGGGGGTTGTGCTGGAAGACCTCCAAGGTCCCTTCCAACTATTCTATTCTATTCTATTCTATTCTATTCTATTCTATTCTATTCTATTCTATTCTATTCTATTCTATTCTATTCTATTCTATTCTATTCTATTCTATTCTATTCCCTTTTAGCACTGTGATGTTCTACAGAAACTTAACGCACCTTGTTTAGGCTGCTGTTATGCATCTGGAAAGGCCTCAAGGAAGGACCTTGAGGGAAAATATGACCTCTGTGTTAAGCCCCAAACAAATATGTACTTGCCCTTTGGAACGAGTGATCCAGAGGTGTCCATTCATGCGACATTAGCAAAGCCGCTGTGAAGTTGCAGGAAAATGGCCCACTGTGGTTTTGCCTTGGTCCTCGGACTGTTGGGAAGCCTTCTTCTCGCTGAGTGTGCAGGTTGGTTCCCTTTTCAGCTAAGTTTCTTTTGGTTGGAGTTGAAAAGCTGTTTTGGCCACCAACTCAGGAATAAGCCACGGGGAAATAAGTTGAAATTAAAAGCTTCTACAGATAGCACGGATATCGGATTCCATTTTTACAGCTTTCAACCATTGGTAACAATTCAGATTTCGTAATTCCGATTTATGGCCTATTATTTTATATGTTATGTACACCTTTAATTATATAATATCTTAAATATTATATTTTTATTCTTCATGAACATCGATTTACTCTATTCTTCATATAGGTAACATATACCTATGTATTTACATAATCCTTTTATCCTTTAACAAGTTATATAATATTTATAAATATATATAAAATTTTCAATTTAACCTACTTTCTATATCATCTTTATGCATCAATTTTACACCTCGTTTCGAGCCATTGGTACCACATATTCCAACTCTTGTAATACTCTTGATTCCTCTCTGTCTTTGAGCTCCATGGTTAATTTATCCATTTCCGCGCAATCGAGGACTTTTTTTTTTATTATTATCATTGCATTTGTTGGCATGTTTTCTTGTTTCCAATTTTAATTAATTAATTAGTGTAATTGCAACTCTAGGTGTAGGTACTTAATAGGACTTGTGTATACATTTGGTTTTGCAACCCTAAACTTTTGCATCTACCCAACCGATAAAATGTAGATTTGGGAAATAGTTCCAAAAGTGCTTTTTCAAAAGGCAACTAGACTTTGTATGTCTTGAGGATCATTAGTGTCTCATCTTGGATATAAATCCTTCAGGGAAACTTGGATGAGAAACTTCAAGGGAAAAGAAAGTCCAGCTGCCTTTTCAAAAAGCACTTTTGGGACAACCTCTCTGACCGAGAACCTCCACAGACATTTGGGAAATAGTAAGTGGGAAAAGAGATAGCTTATTAAAACGTGGCTGCTGTACGAACAAATACCTATTTCAAAAGTTAGAATCGCATTTACAATAATGGAATTAGTAATCCCAAATGTACATTTCAAATCTAACTTGGATTGTTTGCAAGGAATTTACAAACTGAAATGAATCCCCAATGCACCGGTATTCTATTTGCCGAAAATGTAATCCAAAACGGCTAAATTATTGCCTTCATTCATTTCTATGGCTTTCTTTTGTTTGTTTTGGGGTATTGTATGGTACTATTGCTGTTCATTAGGGTTGCTGAGCCCCTGTGGAAATCTTTTCTATTGATGACTAGCGATAAAAATCACCAGTCCAAATTGGAAGTTTAATTATTACCTTCCTGGGGAAGGTGATTGAAAAGGTTGCAGAGCTGCCTTTGATTTTAATCCACCATAGTTTAGCCTTTTGAAATTGACCAGTTAATTCCACCACACAATAATACAGTAATATATTCCTTGTCTCAATAAAGACGAACCTACAGCTAAATGAAATATATTAGTTTAGTATATAATTTTTTTAAAAAGGAAATTCTTCATTGGCAACAGGTAGTCATATTGCCAATGAAGTATTTTCTTCTTTCTTTTTTTAAATTCCATTCTAAGCTAGTATAAAAGAGTCTGCATTGTTCTTTTGGATAAAATAACAGACAGGACAACAGTTATGAAGCAAAACTGGAAATCCCCAAATGTCTTTTGATATCCCCCCCCCCCCCCGGTGTCTGCCTGGAGAACGTTTGTGTCTATAACCTCTCATTACTTTTCCTGCTGTAGTTTTTATTAATCAGCAAAAGGCAAGTTCTGTCTTGCGCCGATATAGAAGGTATAATTCTGGATACTTTGAAGAAGTTCTTCAAGGGAATCTTGAACGGGAGTGCATTGAGGAAATATGCAATTTTGAAGAAGCCCGAGAAGTTTTTGAAGATGATGTTCAAACGGTAATTTCAGTAGTCATACCTTTAGTCTTCCAAATATCTATATGTGGACCAATAAAGTCTATAAGCTTTATTTAGATATGAAACCAAAAGGAGATAGTCTATGATCAGGAGGAACTTCTCAAAGGATGAGGCTTGTAGATGTGTTTATGGACATGGTTGGGGGTGTAATACCTGAGAGATGATGAAATCATTACCACAAATGAACTTTGGGTCTGAATTTAGAGTCAAATCTACTTCTATTTGAATGCAATGTTGTAAATTGTTGTGTTTTTTGCAGGTGGCATTTTGGAAGACATATATTGGTAAGTGTTCCTTCAAAAGAACCATCAACACACATCTAGCATTCTAGGTCTCCTTTCATAAAGACTTCTCTATGGACTTCAACTCCCAGAATTCCTCAGCCAGCCAGACCTCCAGCCTTCCATTTTTCAAGTCACGTTTTCATTAGGTAGAAAGTACTTTTGAGAAGTAGACTCAAACCCAAGTATCCGATAGGCAACTTCCTTGTCTCCATCTCATAGAATTGATTGATTGGTTGATTGATTGATTGATTGGCTGGCCAAGTGTGATTGGACACACAAGGAATTTGTCTTTGGTGCATATGCTCTCAGTGTACATAAAAGAAAAGATACATTTGTCAAGAATCATAAGGTCCAACACTTAATGATAGTCATAGGGTACAAATAAGTAATCAGATCATACTAGGAAACAGTCAATATAAATCGTAAGGATACCAGCAACAAGGTTACAGTCATACAGTCATAAGTGTAAGGAGATGGGTGATGGGAACGATGAGAAGATTAATAGTAGTGCAGACTTAGTAAACAGTTTGACAGTGTTGAGGGAATTATTTGTTTAGCAGAGTGATGACGTTCGGGGAAAAACTGTTCTTGTGTCTAGTTGTTCTGGTGTGCAGTGCTCTATAGCATCATTTTGAGGGTAGGAGTTAAAACAGTTTATGTCCAGGATGCGAGGGTTCTGTAAATATTTTCTCAGCCCTCTTTTTGACTCGTGCAGTATACAGGTCCTCCATGGAAGGCAGGTTGGTAGCCATTGTTTTTTCTGCAGTTCTAATTATCCTCTGAAGTCTGTGTCTGTCTTGCTGGGTTGCAAAACTGAACCAGACAGTGATAGAGGTGCAGATGACAGACTCAATAATTCCTCTGTAGAACTGGATCAGCAACTCCTTGGGCAGTTAATCTCATCCTGATAAACTTATTCTTATTCTTTCCCTCTCACCATTGAAGATGTATGTTCAGTAGAGAATGGAAATTGTGAGCAGATTTGCAGAAATGTACAAAGAGGGAGGGCAGCTTGCTCCTGTGTTGATGGATACAATCTGTTGGAAGACCAGAAGTCCTGTGGACCATCAGGTAAACCTGGGGTGGGGGGTATTTATTTATTCATTCATTCCATTTCTGTAGCTGCTCATCTCAATCATCTTTGATTTGAGGATCTCCATTGTCTCTCATGCATTGAGGCTGTGGTTGTACGATAATTTGGCAATGAGATGCATTGTTAAGGTGGTTTGACTCGCCGAACCGGGACTTCTGATAGGTCACAGCAGTGACCAAGCATCTCCAAGCTTCATTCTTCTTGGCCACCATCTCCTTCTCTCAGAGGAAGGATGCTGTGTAGCACCATTCCCATGAGAATAAGTTAGGTGGTTATCAACCTCAACTCTGTTCTAAGCATGGAGAAGACTCAGATTGTGGCTGGGCAATTTGTTTCTCATGGAACAGTGCTTCCATCTTCTCTTTCTAGGAGCCTTTTCTTGTGGAACGATTACATTGCCAGAAGCTATAACACCCAGACTCTCATCGGACCAGAGCAACATCAACAATACCAAAAGCCACCAAGGGAAGTTAAACATTGCTCAGGTTGTTCTCCCGAGAAGAATTCCTACTCAAGACTGGGGTCAGTTTAATAGCTGGAAAGGACAGGTCCCATGGCAGGTAGGCAAATGAAACCACATGCCTCTGCATTTCTTGAGGTTGCATCACCTCTTCTTGTGAAGAATCCATCCAAACGATCAGTTCCTTGGGTTGAAGTGCCGTCATTATGTAGGCCAAACTCAGCTCCACCTCTTGTTTTCCTTTAAGACCCTAAAATGGACATCATTATTCTCGAATGAGGAAGTAAAGATAGTCCTTGACTTACCACTGGTCAGTTAGTGACCACTTTAAGTTAGTAAGGTCTAATTAGTAAGATCTAAATTAGTAAGATTTAGGTTAGTAGTAACTGTGAGCGGGATCTTGGAGTCCTAGTGGACAACCATTTAGATATGAGCCAGCAGTGTGCAGCAGCTGGCAAAAAAGCCAACACAGTTTTAGGCTGCATAAACAGAGGAATAGAATCAAGATCATATAAAGTGATAATATCACTTTATAATGCCTTGGTAAAGCCACACTTGAAATATTGCATTCAGTTTTGGTCACCACGATGTAAAAAAGATGTTGAGATTCTAGAAAGAGTGCAGAGAAGAGCAACAAAGATGATTAGGGGACTGGAGGCTAAAACATATGAAGAATGGTTGTAGGAATTGGGCATGTCTAGTTTAATGAAAAGAAGGACTAGGGGAGACATGATAGCAGTCTTCCAATATCTCAGGGGTTGCCCCAAAGAAGAGGGAGCCAAGCTATTCTCCAAAGCATCTGAGGGTAGAACAAGAAGCAATGGGTGGAAACTAATCAAGGAGAGAAGCAACCTAGAACTAAGGAGAAATTTCCTGACAGTGAGAACAATTAATCAGTGGAACCACTTGCCTCCAGAAGTTGTGAATGCTCCAACACTGGAAATTTTTAAAAAGATGTTGGATAACCATTTGTCTGAAGTGGTGTAGGGTTTCCTTCCTGGACAGGGGATTCCAGGACTAGAAGACCTCCAAGGTCCCTTCCAACTCTGTTATTCTATTCCATTCTATACTTGAAGTATGATGGATAGTCCTCAAAGGTACCTATGAACAAGTTCTGAAGTTCTGACGGCCCACCCTCCCCTCACAAAGATTACATGTTGGACACCTGGCAACCCAATTTGCAGTTATTTGCAGCATCACATGACTGGGCTTTATGACATTTTTGCTGAAAGCTGGCATTACTTGCGATTTTCAATCAAAGCAGCCCATTGCGAACAATAGATTTACTTTGCAACAGTAAAGTTGCAAAGCTCACAATGTTCACTCAATGACCATTCCAAAAAGGTCATAAAATGGGTCCTGCTTTATGACCATGATCATTTACCATCATAATCCCTTAGGGTCCTAAATTGAAAACAACCTGTAGAACAATGCTGCACAAACCTGGCACGTTTAAGACAGGAGGGACTTCAACTCCCAGAATTCCCAAGCCGTCATGGGGAAATCACCAAAGAACTAGAGAGTGCTTGGAAAGGAGACAGATAAACAGGTTGAAATTTAAGGAAAAATGCAAGTCTTAACTTGTGGGAAATAGTCAGCCTTTGGAAGATCTCCTGTCCTGTCTTTGTACATTTGTCACAATCTGACCCAATTTATCTGCTCCCAGGTTTATATGTTCAGCTTCGATAGAAAAGGATTTTGCGAAGGGGTGTTGATTAGTGATAAGTGGGTCATCACAGCAGCTCATTGCCTGGAGTATAAGCCTCACACAATCGTGGCAGGTAAGGAAGCCATTGTCTAGAGCATGGGTGTCCATCCTTGGCAACGGCAAGATTTGTGGACTTCAACTCCCTTGCTGGCTGGGAAATTCTGGGAGTTGAAGTCCACCAGTTTTAATTCTACTTTGTTGTAAAGCTACATTAACAGAATCTTGCACGCCTGAAAGTACAATTCTCCCACTGTCACCTTTGCAACCTGATTACTTAGGAAAGATCCCTCCTGACCAGGGATGAAATCCAGCAGGTTCTGACAGGTTCTGGAGAACCGGTAGCAGAAATTTTGAGCAGTTCAGAGAACCAGCAAATACCACCTCTGACTGGCCCCAGAGTGGGGTGAGAATGGAGATTTTGCAATATCCTTCCCCCAGGAGTGGGAAGGGAATGGGATTTTGCAGTATCCTTTCCCTGGAGTGGGGTGGGAATGGAGATTTTGCAGTATCCTTCCCCTGCCACACCCACCAAGCAAAACCATGCCCACCAAGCCATGCCCATAGAACCGGTAGTGAAAAAGATAGGATTTCACCAGTGCTCCTTACCTTTTTGCTCTGTCCATTATGCAGCTATGGGCTATGCTCCCTCTTATCTAACCTAGGTTGCATCTCTTTCTTCGGTCTCCCAAGGTCATTCTCACAGACTACTACACATTGCGCCTGGACTGGAGCCCAGCTAGGATGAGAGAAAGTTTATTGTAGCCAAACTAATTAACAGCAGCCATATTGTATAAGCTTAAAAGAAAAGCTTAAAATAATGTTAACAGCTTTCGGGCTGCTGACCCAGAGAAGAAGTCCTGGAACACTTTTGCAACATCTGGGCTGCCCTTAGAATGCCATCTTTCTGTTTCTTTTAACTTTTCACTCTTGAACCTCCCCACAGCAACAATGTGGAGAGAAATAGGTGTGTGTACGGGGATGGTAAGTCTCTCTCCCTCTCCCCTCAATGATGGATTTGATCTGAAGGTGACTGGACTTCCATGAATTTTTAAAATGGGAAGGAAGAGCTTCTTACCCTCTTTGGTGAGAATGGGAAGCAATCAAAGTTGTCGACTTCCCATTGGACCAAGTCATCCATGATCATGTGCTGCTGGGGCACTAGGCTAAACAATTATCCTAGGGCTGAAGCTTATATGGGTCAACCATGTCATCTGTTGTGGCCTGTCGGTTACCAGCCTCTCCAGCAGCAAAATCAGAGGAGAAGGAGGCATGGGAGTTAGGGTCAGCATGAGGGCAACCTGAGAGCTCTGAGGGGGAAGAGGGAATGGAGCTGGCAGAGAGAGAGGGGGGGGGAGAGAGAGAGAGAGAGAGAGAGAGAGAGATATGGAGGCGGAGCCTGGGCCATCCGTCAGCCCTCAGATGGAGAGTCAACAGCCCCCAGGTCTGGAGGTGGCTGATGAGGAAGAGGAGGAACAGCTGGGTCCAGTGCCTGACGTGTAGATGCACAGAAGGCAGAGGAGAGGAGAGCAGTGGAAATCTATGGGCCAGTCCTTGAGCCAGAAGAGCCACCATTACTAATGAAGTTCCACCCTAGCTCTGGGGATAAAAGGCAGGAGGAGGAGATGAATAGATGTGGCAGACAACTATTCATCTCCCTGCTGGCTGGACTTGTTAGCCTGAGAGAGAAACTTTTTGCCGGGGCTGCCGGGACTCCTAATTAAAGGAATATCTTGAGTTCACGTCAGAGGCTTTGTCGTGTTTGGGAGGCTGGGTCAGAACATCATCTGAACCCTGATCCAGGTGCCTTTTCCTTTAAAAAAAAAGATTTCAGACTATGTTCCTTCACTTCAACCTCCCCATTGAGTTGTAGATACCCGCTGTGGGCTACACGAGGCACCTCCTGGAAGTGAGGCAGCTTCGTCAGTCTGAAAACACACCTAATGGGTTTGTTGTTCTTCTCTTGAATCAGGAGAATACGACACGAGCGCCTTCGAGCACTCTGAGCAGCTCCGTCAAATCCTGAGAGCGTTCCAGCATCCTAGCTACAACAAGACTAGGAAGTATGAAAACGACCTCGCTCTTCTGGAACTCAGCACACCCTTGGTCCTCAACAAATACGTCACCCCCATTTGCATTGGGAACAGGATGCTCACAGAGTACCTCCTAGAGCAGGGAAGAGGCACCGTGAGTGGCTGGTGGAAGCTTGACTATTTACAGAAGATCTCAACAACCCTTCAGCGTGCCGACGTCCAATATGTCGATCAGGTCAACTGTATGCAGAACGACACCAAACCTTTTCCCAATACCTTCTGTGTAGGCCATCCTGCCTTTGTCAGAAAGGTTTATCATAGCAACAGTGGTGCTCCATTTGCTACAGAGAGGAACAACACATGGTTTCTAACGGGCATCGCGACTTGTGGAGAAGAGTGTACCGGGGATGAACCGTACGAGATCTTCACTTCGATCGCAAATTATATTGCGTGGATACACAATGTGATAAGAGGGGAGCTGTAAGGAAGAGGCACAATGTCTTCTATCAGTTCCCCGTTATCTCCTGACCATGTGAGGGAGGAGACATATATGCTTCCTAATTCCTTTGCCCCTTTCATTTAATTACAGTACATAACACATACGCAAAAATAGATCATGTTTTATTCTGGGGCCGTTATTTTCACTGAAATTGGATCCAATCTGCACAGAAATTAGCTAGGAACATAATACTGGTAGAGGTGGCAGAGCCCAATGGGTAAAGCCCTCGGCTTGGAGAATTCAAAGGCCCATTTTTAATCCCGTCGTTCCGAGTCTAGTCAAACCCCACAACACCATCAGTTTTCTAAGTGCCACCTGCTTACCTGGCTGGAGTGAAGGTAAAACACAAGAGTAGAAAAAAAGCGGATGGGAAAGGAGCCTGAGAAATGCGTGTTGAAATGCGGAAATGTGTACGATTATGAAGTATAACGAAATCAATCAATAAATAAATGGCAACATGAAAAAGATCACGGAAGGATGTGTTCTTATCTCTAACTGCTTTAAGAATGGTGAAATGGTGGAGGAGTCTTCAGTGCTTTCTGAGCTTGGGGATTTTGCTCCAGATGTTTCTGGACTAGGGAATATCAAGTAGAGGAAGAGGGAGGAGGAACAGGCGGGAGGAGGAGAAGGAGAAGGAGAAGGAGAAGGAGAAGGAAAAGGAGGAGAAGGAGAAGGAGAAGGAGAAGGAGAGGAGGAGGAGGAGGAGGAGGAGGAGGAGAAGAGGAGGAGGAGGAGGAGGAGCAGAGGAGGAGGAGGAACAGAGGAAGAGCAGGAGGAGGATGAGAACGAGGAGGAGCAGAGGAGGAGGAAGAGGAGGAGGTGGAGAAGGAATATGGTGGGTTCTTGGTGCTCTCTGAGTTTGGCTGTTTTCTTGGAAATGTTTCATTACCCAATTAGGGAACATCAACTAGAGGGGAAGGGGGAGGAGGAAGAGGAGGAGGAGGAGGAGGAGGGCTGAGAGGTCCTTGGTGTTTTCTGAGTTTGGTTGTTTTCTTGCAGATATTTCATTAACCAAACTAAGTAACATTAATAGTGCTAGAAGGGAATGGGCTTGGCGAGGAGGAGGAGGAGGAGGAGGAGGAGGAGGAGGAGGAGGAGAAATATAGTGGGGTTCTTGCTGCTCCCCGAACTTGCTTGTTTTCTTAGAAATGTTTCATTACCCAACTAGGGAACATCATCAGTGCTAGTGAAATCATGCTAAAATGTAGATTTAATACATGAATGCAAGAACATTGGCAGCCCAGATCCTTTGGATTTAGTAATTTATTTAGAAAGATGCAGCTTTGAACCATGAAAGACTTGGGTTCACTCAAATAATGCCCTGACAGCAAACCTCATGGAGGTTAAAGCCAACCAGTTTGGTCTCGTCTAGTGGTTAAGGTCTCAGGTTACAAACCACAAGACAGTGAGTTCTAATCCTGCCTTAGGTATGAAAGCCAGATGGACCAATCACCAGGAGATGAAGAATTCTAGTCCCACCCTAAACTGAGTCAGCCTTGAATTGGGTCAGAATCGAACTGCCGACAGACGCCAGTCAGCAGAAGCAGCCTCCTGTACCGCATTCTTAACTACTACGCCACCACGGCTCTTTATGTGAGTTTTTTTTTTTAAGGGTTAAACATCAAAATGGAAGCCTTTGTTGGCAACTGATTTGAGGAAAGGTCCTGGATGGGCGCAGCGCCTGGGAATTCTAGTGTGCGTTTTGGCACAACCGGATGGATATTCAGCCAAACCCTTCCAAAAAAAAGGAGAGGGGAGGATTGCCATTTGAAGACCAGTGGGCAGCAGCCCATCCAGAAATCTTCCGCAGAGAGATAAAACCCGCAAGAACAAATATTGACTTGCACTTTGGAACTATTATCGATCCGGTGGTTTCGTATCCCCCGAACATCAGGACGGTGTTGTGAAGTTGAAAGAAAATGGCAAACGGCATCTTTCTCCCTGCACTGGGCCTGCTGGGATGTCTCTTCCTCGCTGAGGGTGCAGGTCGGTTCATTTTACATCTATTTAACAAACCTCTGGATTTTGTTTTGGGCTTGTGGGGGAGGGGGAAAGAAAAACATCTGGAATTTGTTTTGGGCTTGGGCGAAGAGAAACACCTTCTGCCTTGGAGAAGGAATCAACAGCTCAAAGCCAGCTGCCTGTGAGCGAGTGACGGACGAAGCTGTGCTTACAGGTAGTCCTCGACTTACGACCATAATTGGGGCCTAGAATTTCTGTTGCTAAGTGAAACAATTGTTAAGCGAGTCCTGCCAACTTTTATGTCTGGGGGGTTTTTTTTGCCATGGTTTTTGAGTGAATCACTAAGCTACCTCCACGAATGAACGGTTTCAGGAACTGGGCATGGCTCAGTGGTGGGATTCAGCCGGTTCGCACCACTTCGGGAGAACCAGTTGTTAACTTTCTGAGCAGTTTGGCAAACTGGTTGTTGGAAGAAATCATTAGGGCAAAGCACTGGTTGTTAAATTACTTGAATCCCACCACTGTAGGGGACCAATAAGCCATATTTCTCATATCGAAAAGTGGTTTATTTTTCCTGAAGCCAGATGGCTCTTTACTCTGTGCTGTAGAAAATTGGTTGAGATTCATTTGTTTTTAAAGCACAACGCAAAGGGAAAACCACTCATTCTAAGGACCTCTTTAGAGGTAACGGGGGCCAGTAACAGCAAAAGGCAATAAATATAATTATCTCAGCACTGAAGTACGAACTCCAGTGGCTATTGGACACAGGTTGGGATATCTGCAGGATGATCGCATCGAAATTTTTTTTGCTTCTGCATCAATTGACTCTTGGATTCCTCTCATTGACATTTCACATCTACTCTTTGGATGATAGGATCTAATCAACCTGCTTGAATGTTGTTCCGTGGGTTTCTGAATGTCCTCTTTTGTTCGTTTTGGGATGTTCTCTTAAAAGAACAGGAGTCAATTAAGTCTCCCAAAGATGCTTTTTTTTTCAAGAGGCAACTAGACTTTCTGTTTTTTCGTTGAAGATGTTTTGCTTCTCATCCAAGAAGCTTCTTCAGCTCTGAATGTCTGTGGAGATTCTCAGTCATCCAGGACACTGGACTTTCTGGTTTTTCTTTGAAGACGTTTCACTTCTCATCCAAGAAGCTTCTTGAAAAAGCACCTATGGGAAAACCATGACCTGGTTGACCGAGAATCTCCACACCAAATATTGTTTGAAGGGACCTTTGTTTTCATTTAGAAAGTTCAGCCTTTGGCTGTTTGGATTGGTCTACTTTATCTTGGACAAAGAAGTCACAGGTCAACAACTGGGAGCTTAATTATTAATCTTATTGTGGGGGACAGATAGTGAGCTTTCGGTCAAGCATACGGTGGCAGCAACCGGGGTTTCGAACACGAGCCTGCCGATCGTCACCCGCAGCATCCTGACAGCATATGAGCCACTGAGATCCTGTGGGATGGATACGGTGCCAACGTAAGGGTTGAATCCAGACAAGTGGCAAGCGGCGTTTTCCCAGGCTAGAGAGACAGTGGCTCGTGATCGTTGAACTTGGAAAGATGGGCGAAAACAGCACAGAGTGTAGACGCTGGATCGCAGAGCGACATTAAACTTTGCTCTGCAATGCAGAGAGTTTACGATTAATGCATCGTTCTTGTCAGCAACCCCAGAGTTGAATTGAGCTAAGTTGTGTGTCCGTGGCTTTCTGCCAAAGCAGCCTGTGCCTGAATCACAGATTAATGGTTTGAAAAGCTGAAGTTTACTGCTCTGGTATCAAACCTGAAGATTTGGATGCTGGATTACAGGTGTTCCTTTAATCTCTCTGGGCACATTGAGAATAGATCTGCTGACTATAACTCCACATTGGTGACAAGAAGGGCATCCGGCCAGTAAACACTCAGCTCCGTTCAGTTGACCAGACTCCACCCAACAAAGGATTATGGGGTTAAAAGGAGATGATGATGATGATTACAGGTGTTCCTCGATTTACAACAGACCTCTCCAAAGCTACTTATGACGGCTACACCTCCTGTGGTCATCTGATCGCATTTTGGTTGCTTGGCAACCTGCTCATCTTGATGGCTGTTTGTAGCATCCTGCGGTCACAGGGCCACAATTTATGATGTTTTTGGCATTTGCTTTCCCATTTTCTAACATTTCTTAACAGTAATAACAATTAACCAGTGGAACAGAAGTTGCCTCCAGAAATCATGGGTGCTCCATCACTGGAGGTTTTTAAGAAGAGACTGGACAGTCACTTGTCAGAGATTGTATAGGTTCTCCTGCTTGAGCAGAGGGCTGGACTAGAGGATCTCCAAGGTCCTGTCCTCTTCTCTTCTCTTCTCTTCTCTTCTCTTCTCTTCTCTTCTCTTCTCTTCTCTTCTCTTCTCTTCTCTTCTCTTCTCTTCTCTTCTTTCTTCCAATCTCCTCTCCTCTCCTACCCTACCCTACCCTACCCTACCCTACCCTACCCTACCCTACCCTACCCTACCCTACCCTATTCTATTCTATTCTATTCTATTCTATTCTATTCTATTCTATTCTATTCTATTCTTATTTTTAGGAAAAACATCCATTGGGGAAAATTGATTGGTTGTAGAACTCGCCTAACAACCGGTGCTCAACTGTCAGGTTTGGTTATGTGATGCCTTGACTTACAATCACAGCTATACAGCTATACAGTCTCAATTCCGGTCGTAAACCGAGGACTAACTATACAGCCTCGTCCCAATCTCGGAATTGCTCGGGGTTGATCCGAACAGTATCTCTCTGACTCCCACTTCCTTCCTTCTTCCTTGGCCTCCTGAAGTTTTTATAAATCAGGAAGAAGCGAGCACGGTTTTGCACCGATACAGGAGATTCAACACTGGGCGACTTGAGGAAGTGCTCCAAGGAAGCCTTGAACGAGAATGTATGGAAGAACTGTGTAACTTCGAAGAAGCGAGAGAAATTTTCGAAAACGATGAGAAAACGGTGAGTCACCTGGTCGGAAATCTGGAGTTTTGATGGGGTCGGAGGTGGGGTGGGCTTTCAGGTCAGCTGATTCCTGGCTTCCGCAGAAATACCCCCTCCCGTTAAATCTGTAGAGGGTTGGTCATATTTATTTAGAAGTTAGAATGTGCTCCAGGCTCAGAGAAATATATTTAAACAACCAGGAATGTTACCTGTGCAAGAGACAAAGGCCTGCTAAAGTAGTCCAGAATTAGCACTGGATTTTGCAGGCTGAGGTCCTTTAAACAAATATTATTGTCCTCAAATAAGACTTTGTTTTTTTTTTAAATTGCTCTGACAATGTTCTAATTTTGGTGGACATGAGCAGTGGCCGTTCGCTCTGATGTCAAAATTGTTGACGAACTTTCTCCAGTAGCGTTTGAGATTCTACATTCTATTAGCTCTCAGTTCTTATTTTATATTGATTTTATCTTTGCATCAAGGCAAAGTTATGTCTTTTTCCTTTCCTTTCCTTTCCTTTCCTTTCCTTTCCTTTCCTTTCCTTTCC
>WNWU01000055.1:2439400-2453627 GCA_012654045.1 Ptyas mucosa
CATTTCTTATTCTATTCTATTCTATTCTATTCTATTCTATTCTATTCTATTCTATTCTATTCTATTCTATTCTATTCTATTCTATTCTGCTTTCAGCCACTCGGTGATTTTATTATTTCCTCTGGATGAATGCACCAGGTTAATAATGCAATCGTGTCCCTTTTTTCCCCTCCAATCACTCAATTCAAGGGCACGGCAGAAAAAAAAATTGCATTAAAACACACCCTATCTTTGTAGTCCCAAAGTCCTATGCAAATGCTACCAGAACCTTTTAAGAGAGTTAATGACACAAATTACGTTTTTGCCCAGTTAATTTCACTTTGGTGCCCTCTAAAGGCAACTCTTCACATTGCTATTTTAAAGGACCCGTTTCTAAGAATATTACCCATCGTAATATAATAAAGCCCATTCTGATGGATTGGGAACAGCTTATGTTCTCTTTGTTCTTTCTGCAACACATTCATTCATGGCTTGAGCTATTTTATAGCATTTTATAACCCTCCTTGGAACAAAAAAAAATTGATGCTGTAATAAAATTGCCTTGACTTTCATGTACTGCACAGGGAGCTCTTTGGTTAATGGATTAAGATGCATCCTAAATCTGGTTATTGTTGCTAACACAGAAATGCTGATATTTTGTGAATGGCCAGAAATAACGTGGGTATTTATCTACAAGGCTTCAAAACAGTGTGGAGGCCCTTATAAAATACTCAGAAGTCAACGTCGTTGAGTTTCACACTCAACTCATCGCAACTCAACTTCAAAGCCAACTCCTGATGACTTCACAGACACAGCTACATCACAACAACAATATGGAAGTTTTCTTCTGAGATACTTCCTAGGTCTAGCTCACAGCTCCAGAACTTTCTGGTAACTTCCCATCCAAATATTAGCCAGGCCTGCCCCTGCTTAGCTTCCAAACTTAGACAAGGTTAGTTAGGTGATGTCACCTGCTAAGGTATTCATTTGTGCTGCCCAAAATGCAGATTTCTAAAGGATCAGGCTATCAGCGAGTATAGTTAGGGATCCTGTCTATCTCCCATCATGTTCCACCAGAAGCTTTCTAGAAGACCACAGAGGTATGAGAGGCATGAGGTCACCTCAATTTCATCACCAAGATTTTGGCTTTCCCTTTCAACCATTGAGTTGCTCTGTTCTTAACCAACAGTACTTGACTTGATATGTTTCCTGCCCCCCTCCCCGTTCCCAGGTTTATTTGCTCAATTCCGAAGGGAAGGGATTCTGTGGAGGCACCATCGTCAATGAAAAGTGGATTGTCACAGCAGCTCATTGCCTTGAGTTTCAGCCCAAAAGGATTGTAGCAGGTAATCCACTAACTACCCCTTTCCTAGCTATCTATTTAAGTAAGTATATAGTGTTGCAATGACTTGGTTTATGACAAAATCCCTTGACCTGGACTGAGAATGGGGTTTTAAGGGTTAATTTTAAATCTTTTAAATTTTTAGACTTTATTTTATATTGTGGCTTTGTTTTTCTTATTGTGAGACGCCCTGAGTCCATTGTGAGATAGGGCGGCATATAAGCCGAATAAATAAATAAATAAAATCCAAGAGGCCGCAGTAGAGGAAGAAACAGGCATAGTTAAACATCAACAAATATGAGGGGGAAAAAACCCTCTTTCAAGCATTTTGGGGTAACAATACAGAATTCCCCTCAAGTTCCTGATCATATTATTTAGATTTTAGCATTTAGCATGTTAAGAGATTTGCCTTTCCTGTTTTAATTATATTGTATTTCTTCTTCTTCTTCTTCTTCTTCTTCTTCTTCTTCTTCTTCTTCTTCTTCTTCTTCTTCCTCTTCCTCTTCTCCTCCTCCTCCTCCTCTTCTCCTCCTCCTCCTCCTCCTCCTCCATCTCCTCCTCCTCCTCCTCCTCCTCCTCCTCCTCCTCCTCCTCCTCCTCCTTCTTCTCCATCTCCTCCTCTTCTCTCCTCCCTTTCTTTCTTGTTCCCTCCCTCCCTCCCTCCCTCCTTCCTCTTTCTCCTCCTCCCTCCTCCAGGTGAACACAATATCTATACTGTGGACAACACCGAACAATACCGCAATGTGGTGAGAGCCATCCCTCACCCTACATACAACACCACGAGCAAGTACCACAATGACATCGCCCTCCTTGAGTTGGACGCACCTCTGGAGTTCAACCACTATGTCATCCCTATTTGCCTTGGGGAGAAAGAGTTCACCAATAGCCTCCTTAAGTTTGGGAAGGGCACCGTGAGTGGATGGGGGAAACTGGCTCACCAAGGCCGGCAAGCGAGCATCCTTCAGGTGCTGCAGATCCAGTTCATTGACCGACCGACCTGTCTGAGGAGCAGCAGTTATCCCATCTTGTCAAATATGTTCTGTGCCGGCCACCCCAGTGAAGCCAAGGATACTTGCCAAGGGGACAGCGGTGGTCCATATACCACAGACATTGAAGAAGTGTGGTTTCTGACAGGGATCACCAGTTGGGGGGAGCAATGTGCCAAGAAGGATAAATATGGAATCTACACCCGCGTTTCCAGATACGTTAAGTGGATTAGAGAGACCACCAAGCATACATAAATGAATCAATCCAAGATCCTTTAGAGTGTCTCTTCCTTTCTCAAGAAACCATACAATTATGGAGCAGTTCTGTACCCACACAGTGGGACTCAGTGGCTCAATGACTAAGACATTGAGCTTGTCGATCAAAAGGTCGGCAGTTCGGTGGTTCGAATCCCTAGTGCTGCGTAACGGAGTAAGCTCCCGTGACTTGTCCCAGCTCCTGCCAACCTAGCAGTTCGAAAGCACGTAAAATAAAATGCAAGTAGAAAAATAGGGACCACCTTTGGTGGGAAGGTAACAGCATTCCGTGCGCCTTTGACGTTGAGTCATGCCAGCCACATGACCACGGAGACGTCTTCGGACAGCGCTCGCCCTTCGGCTTCGAAACGGAGATGAGCACCGTCCCCTAGAGTCGGGAATGACTAGCACAGATGTGAGAGGGGAACCTTCACCTTCACCTTTATCCACATAGAACTGTTAACTGCTTCACAGAAATAGATTTAGGGAATTAAAAATCATAGAACAATTGTATAAAAGAATTGGAAAGGATCTCGGTGATCTATTAGTTGGGCTCTTTGCCCAGTGCTGGAATTCTGTCTATCACAAAGAGAGAGGGAAAAAAAACATTGTAAGGGAAATGCTATTTGCATGAGCAAAGAAAATTCATGGCACCACAGCCCAGCGGGTTAATTTCGGTTATCCAGGCCATCCCACCGTCATGAGCATATCCTCGTTTTAAAAGTGTAGTACCGTGATTTCAATGGTGTTTCACGTACAAGGGGAAAGGGGCTGAAAATGGCTTGTTTGGGGGCCAGAACCGGTTCGGTGACATCATATCGTCACCGCTATCGGCTCGGGAGAACCGGGCCGAACCGGGAGGAACCCACCACTGACGCAGAGGCCCCAGGAGGCAAAAATGGGCTCGTTTTTAGCCTCCCCGGCCTCCAGAGAGAGAGAGGGAGGAAAGGAGGGAGAGAGAGACACATACACACAAACAGAAGTCCCTCACCCGCCCCTCCCCAAGGCAGCCACATCCTTTCACTAACCACCTTTCCACTCCCAGGAGCATAACAAATTAAAGTTTAATTTGTGCGTATTGTTTAATGGACTGCTAAATTGGCCACACCCATCCAGCAGGTCTGCTCCCCCCCCCCCCGAACAGTCTGGGGGACCATGAACCCCCCCCCCCCCGTTTAAAAAGTTTTAGGACCCCTGTTCTAGAGTCTCAACATCTTTTTTATAATGCGATGACCAAAAGTAGATGCAGAACTGTAGATGAGGTCTAGAGAAAGACGCCTCTTTCTTAAGAATCCAGGAAGCAGACACAAAACTCTCGGCACCAAACAAAAAGTCTTCCGGTATATTTCTTTATTCAACAAGGTTCATAATTCTTTTTTTTTTTTTAAATATAGAGTTAGCTCATTCTTCCAATGGCATTTACACAATCCGTTAAATAATTGGGACAGGGAAGGCATATATTCCGCAGCTCACATCGACTATTTTAACACCAGCCTATTTTGAAGAGGCCCTCGACGGTTTGTGCAAAGTTTTCGAAGTTTAGAAGTGCAACCCTACACACAGTCAATCTCTGAGCGCCGCCTAAAACGTCAGATTCAGACTTGCAACGTAGGCAAACCCAAGCATGTACAGTTTAGAACCTGGTAGACAAAAGTTAAAAAGATTCGAACTGTGCTGTACACACGAGGATGAACACTTTTAAAAAATAACCTTTCTTTGGGTTATTTAGGCCGCCCCACCGTAATGAACTCATCCTCGTTTTTAAAAGTGTAGTACCGCGATTTCAATGGTGTTTCACATACAAGGGGAAAAGGGGATGAAAATGGCTTGTTTGGGAATTCTTGCAAGGAATTCCAGCAGCGGCAACAGCGTGATTCTCAGCAACTAGGAAAGTGTGTATAAAGGGAAATTAAGGGAAGAAAAGTACAGCAACGTTTTCAGAGGTCCAGCTGAATCTCGGGCTTTTTAAAAACAAACATATCTACTACCCCTGTTCCAAAACCGGATGAGACACGTCGAAGAAAACAGATCGATGACAACTTACATTGACAGTGAATTTTTTTTGGGGTGGGGGGGTTTATGCACACCGTTCACTGCCCTGAGTGGTTTTGAGTAGCCTGTCTCAATAGTTACCCTGTGATTAGAAATGCTTTGGGAGGTTAAATTTGTAACCGTTGTCTGCAGGCACCGAATTACCTGAGCCTACAAAGAAAAACGTAAAAATCCTGAAGGTGCACCAGAAAAATAAATGATTGAAAGTCCCTTTTAAAAAGCCTTCAATCCTTGCCTAAACGTATTGTCTCACTACTAACAAGGACAATCTTAATACGTATAGTGCAAAAGGATCCTGGACTTAGTTATGGCACATATGTTTTCCCCACCACCACCCCCTTAAAAATTCCCGTGCAAACTTTGCTAGACCATGGCTTTGGCCAATGTAGAAGAATCCACAGTGAGATGTCTACAATCTGGAGTTGCCAACTGACCAAGTCTTGAGACACAACCCAGGTTCTTTAGACTCTTGATAGCAAAACCAGAAGGACATTTTACTGATCTCCCAAGTTCCTGCAAAACCTACTGAAGCTGGCTTCCTAGAGACCCCACGAGACCTTAGTCAAGACCAGACAATCCCAGCAAAAGGGTGGCTGGAAGAACCGGAAGCTCATCCTTCAACCTTCCCCAAAGCCACGGAACCGTCAAATGCCTTCTCAAAGGAAACTCAGGAGATGCTTGAGAGAGGAAGATGAGGTCTCATCCTTGGATCAAAAACAATGGAAAGCTTTTCTGGAAGTAGGGGAAGGAAGGAGAATGAAAAAGAAGAGGAAAGAATGGCTCCCAGTCATGGTCCCACTTGGATGAGGATGTGATGTAAAGGTAAAGTTTCTTTCAAGCTGAGGTCAACTTGTGATGCTTACAGAGATACGTCCATAGAGTTTCCTCAAAAACATTGCCATTGTCTTCTTCTGGAAGGTTTTCCAGCTTCCCCTCTAGCCTAGCCCCTTGATATTCTCCCATCCAAGGACTAACCAGGCTTGATCCTGCTTAGCTTCTGAGCCTAGACTGGATCAGCCAAATGCTGTCCCTTAGTATGGATCACAGATGACCGAATAAGTTCTAATTGGCCTCTCTGTCCCTTGTTACCATTCCAGGGTCTCCACTGGAGTATTCGCAAAGGGCTGGGCCTTAATTCTTTAAATTCAGGGGGAGCTTAACTTCCTCATCCTATCCTGGGCAGCGTCTAAAAAAGCAACGGAGAGCAACATTAAACGTCAGAAGGCACGGATCCCAGAATGCATGGCTTCTCCTGAAATTCCTAGCTTAAGAAATGAATGAATCGTAAACACAGGTGTGGTTCTTGAAAGCGAACCTGCCTCTTTAGCGGACAAACAAGACAGGACCTAAATTAAGGCTATTTGCACACAAGCTCATAACGAAAACAATCTTTAAAGTGCATAGGAAGTGCAACTCGGCAAGGCTACAGATCCATTTTTGGAGCAATGATACCCTCCCTCTCCACTCCCACTCCCACTCCCACCCACACCGGTACCTGCACAATTTTATCAAGCAAGCCTGCAAAAAGTTGAAACTCAGATCTCTCCCCTCCCCCCACCCCAACTCCAGTGTAAATGAAAAAAAGCTTGATTTCTACTGGTGCAGGCGTCCATGGTCAGTGTCAATCAAACCGTGATTAGCTTCTGGGCTAATCGGCCGTGGTCTAATGATGTGGTATCCTGACATTTTGCCAGCGACAGTGGCTGGCATTTTCACAGGCAAAGTGATGCCTTCTCAAAGACATTTCTTAGCAGCTCACGGGCCAGCAAGCATCAACTGGCTTGAGCTCTCGTAATTGAAACGAGTTAATCTCTAATTGGACCTTGTCAGTGAAAAAAGTCAGTTTCTGATGAGTTGGTTTTTGGAGATTATCAATCATCTAGGTCACGGTTGTCCCAAAGGTGCTTTTTTCAAGAGGCAACTGGGACTTCCTTGGGTTTTGCTTCGAAAACGGTTCATTTCTCATCCAACTGAAGATGATGGGAAGAGAAATGTTTTCAAGGGAAAAATCAAGAAAGTCCAGTTGTCTTTTGGAAAAAAGCACCTTTGGGACAACTATGGAGATCCTTAGTCATCCAGGTCATGGTTGTCCCAAAGGTGCTTTTTTCAAGAGGCAACTGGACTTTCTGGTTTTTCTTTTGAAGACGCTTCTCATCCAGAACTGAAGACGTTTCTTGGATGAGAAGCGAAACATCTTCAAAAGAAAAACCAGAAAGTCCAGTTGTCTCTTGAAAAAGCACCTTTGGGCCATTTCTGATGGGTTCTTCATCCAGGTGCATTGGAAATTGGTCTCATTTGGAGATGTTCCAAAGGAGCTAATGTTTGATTGACAGTCTTTGGATGATACCAGAGAGATTATCAGAAGACCACATTAGACCATGGCCTATCAACCTTACCCTGAACCCTGATTGGAAAAGTCATGCCATAAACCATTCTCCAAGGAAGTTTTCTCCTGCTGGAGTGATGCTTCCTTCGATGTCTTCCATCGGAGGTGCTCCATACCAAGAATGGACCATGTGGAACCCCAAGCCTTGCATAATCTAGTCCCCATCAGTAGCTTAATAAAACATTTTTGGTGGGGAAACAGAAGATGGTTTGGCAAGATTTGGCAAGCATTTCTCAACCCTGGCAACTTTAAGATGTGCGGACATCAAGAATCCCCTAGTTAGGAGAAATATGAAGAGAGTATCTAATCAGTGTGATTTGTTGTTTGACTGCTATTTTCCAGAGGCAAAGGGAGGAAAAATCTCCATATCAATGAAGAAAAACAAAACAAAACAGGAATATAACAATCTCACATTAACTAAGATGGAAGCCAATAAATGGTTTTGTACACCATCGAGAGTTGTCAATGATTGCGACACTGTGAAAAAAAATTGAATGCATGAAAGAAATGCTCTTAAAGCAATAGAAATGGCTTAAACTATTTGAAGCAATTAATGATGGATGTCACAAGAGTTGTCCAACAGAATAACAGAACTAGTCTCTTTCCATAACATCCAAGACTTGGTTCCTATCAGCCATGATTCTTATGATTAAATTAATGTTTCTCTGGTCAAACCTGATATTCCCTTTAGAGATATTTAGGGCCATGACAACAATGGAGGTGATAAAATACAATGTATATATGTGTCCCCCCCCCTTTTTAAAAAAAATATGCAGATTCAGCTTTTTGGCACAGGATCTTAGCAAACCATCTTCATTCCCAGTCTGAACAAGCAAGCATGCTTCTAATCCTCATAATTTACAGACCAAACCATAATTCATGCATCCAGACTTGGCCAAAGGGAGAAATTCTCATAGGCACATCAGCTATACCCAGTGGCAAGTCACAGATATGGCTTGCTTGGGTGGACGTTACGTCCTCTCATTCAAGTAAGTTTCTTTTTCAAGTCTTGATCAGTTCAGTTGTCGTCCTCCAAATAAAATCATAAGAGGAGGAGGAGGACGAGGAAGAAAGAGGAGGAAGAAGGGACAGGGGAGAGTACGTTAGAAAGGAAGAACGTTTGATACTATTGCTAAGTGCTAATTTCTTGGCATACATTAGGAGGGAGAGGAAGGAGAAGGATGGAAGGGAGATGAGAAGGATGGAAGGGAGACAAGAAGGAGAAGGAGAAGGGTGGAAGGGAGACAAGAAGGAGAAAGAGAAGGATGAAAGGGAGATGAGAAGGATGGAAGGGAGACAAGAAGGAGAAGAATTGAAGGGAGATAAGAAGGAGAAAGAGAAGGATGAAAGGGAGTTGGAAGGATGGAAGGGAGACGAGAAGGAGAAGAATTGAAGACAAGAAGGAGAAAGAGAAAGATGGAAGGGAGATGAGAAGGATTGAAGGGAGACAAGAAGGAGAAGAATTGAAGGGAGACAAGAAGGAGAAAGAGGAGGATGAAAGGGAGATGAGAAGAAGTATTGAAGACAAGAAGGAGAAGGATTAGGATTGAAGGGAGAGAAAGAGGAGGAGGAAGAGAAGAGCAAAGAGGAGAAAAGAGAAGAAAGAGTGCCTAACACTATTGCTAAATACTAACTACCTGGAACATATTAGATTATTGATCTCTCCGCATCCTCTGCTTTAGTTTAGCAAAAGTCAGGTTTCTTCTAAGCAAGCAAGCAAAGCAGTGCCCAGGCCTCCAAACTCCTGCGCATGCCGAGGCCGAAACAGTTCAGATGAGCAAGTCCCTTGTCCTCACAGGAATACCTGTGACTCCTGGGCTCCGAAACCTACAGTCCCCGAGGATTAGCTGCAGGCTGTTGGCGGGCACCCAGCCTTCTTTACTTCGGTTGAGATTTTTCACCAACCTTTCAGATAAAGGGAAGGAAGGAGACGGTGAAGATGAAACAAGCCAGAGAAAGCTCTCTGTAAAGCTGTAGAACATTCTCGCGCTTCTTCTTGCCCACTTTTATGTAGACCAGACATTGGACCTTTGGAGCACCTACCACTGGCCCTCTCCATCTTCATGCATGAGCTGAACGACATCCCCGTTCTTCACCAGAAGATCATCTGAGTCTTTCTTCTTGCAATCTGCTAAGGCTTTATATTTTCCTGGAGACTAAAGCACGAACAATAAATATGTGATTTACGCCAGAAATATAACCCTCCAGCTTAAAATGTACCGTTCTAACTTCCAAATCGGCTCTTCGGAGTGATCCAAAACCAGTCCAAACCATGGTTCAGAACGCCCCTCGTCACCGTAACCCTCAGAACAACACTTTTTCCAAGTTGAAGCATTCCATATTAGACCGTTTTGCCTACTTCTGGTTTAGGACAACCTTCCTCAACCTGTTGCTTTGAAGTTGTGTTGGCCTACAATTCCCAATGTGTATCCCACCCCATCTGCCCACTAACCAGTTGGTTGCCATCTTCTTCTTCCGTGTCGGAGCAGGTTGAGAAGTAATGGTGGCTGGACCACTCTTCAAGACCTTCACAGATTTCTAGTGAATGGGACATAGCTGCCCAAGCTGCACGAGAAGAGAAGAAATAATCCTCGTTTTAAGATGCCAAGCTACTGAAAGGGTCACCTCTTTCCGTGACTTTGCTCCTAGGATCAACTTTAGCATCACCGGTTTTAGATATTATCAGCCAAAAGAAATATGGTTGGAAGACGGATGTTTTTGTGATGCTACCTCAATTTTAGAACTTCTTTCCAGAAAAGGAAAACAAGTTCTGGTTTATGGTTAATGGGTGGGCGTGGCTATGGTGGGTGTGGCCTAGTCAGGGCGCGGCCTAATTGGGGCGTCTGCACCATGGCTGGTGGGGGGGCGTTTTTCACCCTCCCTAGGCTCCGGAGGCTTTCCTTAAGCTTCTGGGAGGGCGAAAACAGCTTCCTCCGGGGTCCAGAAATAGGCCCGTTTCTGGACTTCCGGAACCTCTGGAGGCCCGTTTTTTGCCCTCCAAGACTCTCTGCACTTACCTGGAATGATGAGCGGGCCGTGTGGAGACTCCTGGGAGGGGTAGAACAGGGTGGGCACGGCCAGCCAGGAGTGGCATTTGGGGGGAGGGGGATTCACCAAACCGCAGCGATCCTTGGCTAGAGGATTGCCTGAACTATGCCGAACCCCCAGAAGCCCACCCCTGCCTAGAGCAGGAATCTCCAAACTTGGCAACTTTAAGACTTCTGGACGTCAACGTCCCAGAATTCCCCAGCCAACATGGCTGTCTGAGGAATTCTGGCAAGTTGAAGTCCACAAGTATGAAAGTTGCCATGTTTGAAGACTCCTGACCTCGAGGATAGATAGGTTCCATTTCTCCTTGAGCTTCACAAGTCCTCCAAAAAATGCTAACCCCCACCCCAAAATTGTGCCTCCTGTTGTTGACATCCTCCCCAAACCAAAGTACCCAAATCCCCAAAGAGGATCAGTCCAGAAAAAGGAGAAGAATGTACAGGGATACATACGTTTGCTAGGTTTGCTCTGAGACGTGGAAGCTAAGTTCTCCACTGCTACTGGGCTGGTACGTTCAGAATCGTTCTCCTCTGAGCTTACAGAAACTCTGGGCTTTTTCCTGGAAGCACACAAAGTCCATTCAGGAGTGGTGCGGTGGCCTAGAGGTGGAGCTCTCGCCTCACATTCAGGAGGCTGTGAGTTCGATCCTAGCTAGAGGCTGATATTTCTTTCTCTGGGCACAGTGAGAATATATCCGCTGAATATAACTCCGCATTGGCAACAAGAAGGGCATCCGGCCAGAAAACACTCAGCTCCATTCAGTTGCCCAGACTCCACCCCGTGAGGTATTACGGGGTCATTAAACGACAAACAACAACACAAAGATCATTCAGCAGATCAGAAGGAACGAGACCCAAGTTAAAACCTTGGCTTGGCGTCTTTTAAGGAGCAGACTTTAATTCATGTTTCCTGGGTCAAAATGGACCACAGCACAGTTGTTATAGGTTTGTAGGGTTTTTTTTTTCAGATTTTGAGATCCAGGACTCCATTTGAAAAACGGAACAATTAAAAAAAAAAACAATTGAGAGGCAAAATATGCCCATTGTGAAATTTCCTGGCATATTTATTGAAATCTCTTTTCTGATGGGCAGCGGAGGAAGCATTTTTTAATCCCAAACGTTTAGCCGGAAAGGAGAGTGTATTTCATTCTGAGCAATTTGGGACATTTGCATAAGGACTTCATTATGCAAATGGAACAAACGATGCCATTTGCATCCTTTATGGAAGGAAGTCACCCTGTAAGTCTGTCATTTAGATAATCGTGTCCTTAGGCCAATAATAGTAATTAGCGCGGAATATTGGTTTGTTCCATGCTGTGTCCATTAAATTGAAGCCCTGATCAAAATTTCACTGCACTGGAATTGATGGCATGTGAAAATAATGACTTTACAGGTTGGGATTTTTTTTTTTAAAAAAAAGTCAGAATGATATGGAAATTCAATGGGAGTGATTTATATATATATAAAAAAATTAATGAGCTGCTGAGCTCTGGTGGCTCAGCAGACTAAAGCAGTGTCATTAACTGTTATTAAGATCAGCTGCCTGCAATTACTGCAAGTTCAAATCTCACCAGGCTCAAGATTGACTCAGCCTTCCATCGTTTCTAAGGTAGGTAAAATGAGGACCCAGATTGTGGGGGCAATAAGCTGACTTTGTATAAAATATACAAAAGTATGAAGGCTATTGCTTAACTCATTGTAAGCCACCCTGAGTCTCCGGAGAAGGGCGGCATATAAATCAAATTAAAAAATAATAATAAATAAATTATCCAAAGTTTGTTTGGTTTTTTTGTTTGTTTGTTTGTTTCCCTAACTTACCCATCACTCAACGGAGGAGAAAGTTGAATTGTATCAGTACACAAAGGCGACACTTGCTTCTCATCTGTGAACACGATACAATATTGTGTTAGTTCCATAGCTTTTGTTTACCAAATGTTCTCACGGGGAAGTTTGTCAGTATCCAGATCTGGGAAGACAATCCTAGATTAGATCTTTTAGTTTGGTCCAGAACATACAGTAGTGGCCAAAATTGTGGAAACCTTTTGGGAAAAGTGTATTTTCTAAAACTAGCTAATAACACCACTTTTTTTGGGGAGTAGTACCATTAAATGATATATCAGTGGAAAGGTAATTCAATCAAGAATGTAATGCAATCACTTTTAGGAAGGATTTGCTATTAGAATAGCAGTTACAGTATAAAGATGAAAAGTGAAACAGGGAGAAAAAATGAGATATGCAAAAATGATCCTCATGTCAGTTAATCGTTAGTTGGGTAACCTTTAGCATGAATGACGGCTTTACAATATCTTCCCATGGAGTGAACCAAGTCTTTTAGTTCTGCAGCTGTTATCATGTGAAACCAAGATTGAAGGATGGCTTCTATTAACTGGGTTTGATTCCTGGGTCGCTTCTGACTAACAAGTTTCTTTAGTTGGCGCCATAGATTTTCAACTGGATTAAGGTCTGGACTATTTCCAGGCCATTCCAGCAGTGGAATAGGATTATCTTGAAACTCCCCCCAAAAAGTGGTGTTATTAGCCATCAAACCTCAAAAATACGCTTTTCCCAAAAGGTTTCCACAATTTTAGCCAATACTGTAAAAGAGCTTCACGAAAGGCCTCCACTATTAAGGACAGGATTTAATTTTTAGTTTTCCAAAAATGGAGACGCACTTCCCAGTTCAGACTCTGGAGTCAAAAATCATCCAGGTTTTTGTATATGTCTTGAGGAGCTTCCAAACTAGGATAACTTACCTTTGATAAGCTGTTGCTGCTTGAATAAAATCTTTCGGATTTCATTTAACCAGGCCATCTTCAAGTCAAAGGTTTGTGCCTAAGAGAAGACGGTAAGATCTAAAATCAAAATTCCTCTTTAGAATCCGGTAGAAACGTTCAAAAGAACCTGAATTTATTTCCTGTCTCAGGAGTGGCCTTCCCACCTCTACAGGTGTGTATCGATAGAAGAGAATATTTATAGCTCAGGGCTGAACTGAGTATGGAGGGGTCCTTGGTGGTCACAACCTGCTGAAACCCACCTCTGGGACTTGATCGTTTTCCTGCAGATGTTTCCTTACCCAAATTAGGTAACATCATCTATGTTGGAAGTGTGCATCCCAGAGGTGGGTTTCAGCAGGTTCTGACCAGTTCTAGAGAACTGGTAGCAGACATTTTGAGTAGTTCAGAGAACCGGTAGTCAAAATTCTGACTGGCCCCGCTCCCCTCTATTCTCTGCCTTCCAAGTCCCAGCTGATCGGGAGGAAATGGGGATTTTGCAGTAACCTTCTCCTGGATTGGGGAGATAATGGAGATTTTACAGTATCCTTCCCCTGCCACACCCACCAAGCCATGCCATGCCCACCAAGCCACACCCACAGATCCGGTAGTAAAAAGATTTGAAATCCATCACTGGTGCATCCCCCAAGCAAGTCAAATCACGCCAAGGAAACGGTCATGATTTTGCAAACTGTGATGAAAACTCTATCAACTTTATAGAACTTAATCAGCAAAGTTTCATATCATGCCAGCTTTATTTGAGCTTTATTTATTTCATCCTATGGAGAGCCAAGAACTTGCTGGTTCTCCTCCAGTAGGTGAAATTTGGGGTTCGGTTTCAGAAATTTCAGATCTTTGTCCCTCAATGTCAACGTTCCAGAAGTTCCAGGAAGGCTACCTGCACAACGTAGACTTCTTCTCGACCGCTGTACCAGATCTCAAACTTGCGAGGGTCTCCCTTCACGTTTTCCGTGATTCCAACAGCATTCATCTAAAAGAAGGAAGAAATTCACATGCTGATCTTGAATGTACAACTTTAGCTGGTCATCACCATCCTGCGGGACCTTTCCATCAATCTAGCTTTTATTTTTATTTATTTTTTATTTAAAAAATGACTACTGACCAACTTCCAGGAGGCCTGTTTTTCGTCCTCCCAGAGTCTCCGCGCAGGCGTTGCACTTACCTGGCATCCGAAATGGGCCGTGTGGAGACTCCTGGGAGGGGAGGGGTGGGTGGGACCAGCCAGTCCTTGCAACTACCAGTTCGGTGAAATTAGCATCCGGTTTGTCCGAACCGGTCCAAACCAGCTGAATCCCAACCCTGCTACTGACTCTCCCTTCCAAGTCTTCCTTACAGTAACTACTTCTTCTTCTTCTTCTTCTTCTTCTTCTTCTTCTTCTTCTTCTTCT
>WNWU01000055.1:2453637-2464386 GCA_012654045.1 Ptyas mucosa
CTTCTTCTTCTTCTTCTTCTTCTTCTTCTTCTTCTTCTTCTTCTTCTTCTTCTTCTTCTTCTTCTTCTTCTTCTCCTCCTCCTCCTCCTCCTCCTCCTCCTCCTCCTCCTCCTCCTCCTCCTTTTCCTTCTCTTTCTCCTCCTCCTCCTCCCCTCCCCTTTTCTTCTTTCTAAGCAAGGAAAAGCTGGGAAGATTGAAAAATTGGCTGACTGGCCTAGTTATTCTAGATTGCAGGCTGCCAAAGCACCAGGCTGAGTCATCGGCCAGGGGCAGAAGATGGCTAGATGAGTCATGTCATGCAAACAAGGCCCTCCAGCCCGTCTTTTCAGAGCTGCTTCATTGCATCCCAACCTTCGAATGTCGAGCCAGATAAACAAGGCTCCCTGTAAATACGAACGGCGACATACAGAGCTCCTCTCGTGCTTACGAATGACATTTTGTACTGCCTGTATGCGGTAAAACAACACGGGCAGGAGAAGGACGGAGACATTAAACAAATGGGACCATCTGGGCAACCGTCTGTTCTCTCTTTCTCCTCTGCTTTGGACATCGTCTTTCAGCCACTGTGATAGATGGTCTCGGGACAGCCTTGGCCAATCGCAAGGTTGTCTCTGCAAATGAGCTTTCCAGGCACGGCTGGATAAACAAATCAGATTCTCAGCTGGAGGCATCTGATGGAGCTACGGACGTGTCCAGATGCCAAAAACAGCCAGGCCAAAAAAACACAAAACCCCACCACCAATCCTGTCCTCTTTCCAAGAAAGAACTGTTAGGTTTTCGCTGACAGGCCGAGCAGGAAAAACGATGCATTGGAGAGCAACGCCAGAGCAAAGGAGGGGAACGAAAAAGACAGAACGAGGAAGGTGTGACAGGAAGCAAAATGGCAAATGTTTTTGCCTCCAACCTGGAGAAGGGAGAGCTTTTGTTGTTTTTTTTTCATAATAATATGAACAAGCCCGTTCTGATTTGATGTCAATGCCTTATTTTACTGCCAAAGAGACAGTCGGCAGTCAGAATTTCTTTTTTCTTTTTCTTTTCTTATCCTCCTTCACTTCTCTTCCCCCACTTCCTCCCCATGTTTTTTTCCCCTATTTACTTTCCTATTTCATATCTTTTTGGGAAGGGCTTATTTTTGGGGAGAGGAGTTATTTTAGCGCATGCACTCAAAAGCCTGATTGGGCTAATTATCCGGGGAGGTTTTATTTCTGGGGAAAACGGGGTAGAACCAGGATGCTGGAAGCCGCCCGTATCTGAGCGCTCGGCGTTTCCTTACTTTCAGAAAGTGCTTGAAGCTGTAGGACGACCTCTTGTCGTAGCTGTCGCAGTGCTCTTCTCTTTTCTTACAGAAGACCAGGGCTTTCTCGTAGAGGAAGAGGTGCCTTTGCATGGGCTTGAAGCGAGCCAGGTCCTTCATTTTTGTCGGGCCCTTCCGGTGGCCCACCCACACGCTGAAAGACCCCTGCATTAAGACTTTGCCAAGCTCACCGAGGTCTCCCTGGAAGAAAGGGGAAAGGTTTATACCCGGCCCTTGCTTTGCAAGGCAAGGCTTTCCTTTGAGACTCCTCGTTTGCCGAAAACAGATCCCGAGTACAAGGTATCAAGAAGATAGAGAAACCAGTTTTGCCCAAAACTGGAAAGGTAAAGATCTACCGTCTGAAGATATGATTATAGGGAAAAATCATGGAATGTGCAGAAGCCGATAGGATAACTAACATTTTAAGAGATCAAAAAGACTCTGCGTATTTCCAATGCTGGGACTTACGGTATGTTTGGTTAGATAATAGAATAAAAAGAGGACAATGCTAGATTAGACTTTTATTTTCTATCTGTTTATTTAGATTGAATGTCATGTATTGTGTAATGTTTTCACCGTGATCTGTTTGTCGATAAATCTTCTGTTTGTGCTTTTTTAAAGAAATAAAATTTAATAATAATAATAATAATAAAAAGAAGATAGAGAAGCCGTTTCAGAATTTAAAAATATGACTGTAAAAAAAATAGGATTTCTGCAATAGAGTTGTCAAAGTCTGGAATGCCCTGCCTCATTCAGTTGTCTCAGCTACACATTTTTACAATTTCAGTCGCAAATTGACTTCCGTGGAACCTTACTTCATAATTAAGTTGTCAGTAGAGGGGGCGTGCATAAGGGCACTAAGA
This sequence comes from Ptyas mucosa, assembly GCA_012654045.1. Classification (NCBI taxonomy): domain Eukaryota; kingdom Metazoa; phylum Chordata; class Lepidosauria; order Squamata; family Colubridae; genus Ptyas; species Ptyas mucosa. The sequence continues at coordinate 2,455,795 of WNWU01000055.1, forward strand.
TGCCTATCATTCCTGTGGTGAAATCCAAATTATTTTATTACCAGTTGCTTGGGGGGCGTGGTGTGGCTTGGTGGGCGTGGCTTGGTGGGTGTGGCAGGGGAAGGATACTCAAAATCTCTATTTCCACTTATTCCAGGGGAAGGATACTGCAAAATCCCCATTCCCACCCCACTCCTGGGGGAAGGATATTGAAAAATCCCCACTCGCACCCCACCCTGGGGCCAGCCAGAGGTGATATTTGCCGGTTCTCCAAACTACTCAAAATTTCCACTACCGGTTCTCCAGAACCTGTCAGAACCTGCTGGATTTCACCTCTGCTGTCATTGTATTTTTATTCTCTTATCCTTGTTCTTGTTTTTTGTTTGACAAAGTCCAATGAATGAATGAATGAATGTCTATGGAGATTCTCAGTCATCCAGGTCATGGTTGTCCCAAAGGTGCTTTTTTTTCCAATATGCAACTGAACTATCTGTTTTTTTCTTTGAAGATGTTTTGCTTCTCATCCCAGAAGCTTCTTCAGCTCTGACTGGATGGTGGGGAATGGAAGGATTTAAAAGAATGCAAACGACCAGCTGTCTGCACGGAGTATAAGGAAGAAGGAATAAATAAAGAAGGAAGGAAGTAAGTTAGGACAAATAGATAGATAGATGATAGATAGGAAAGAGAGAGAGAGAAAGGAGAGAGAGAAAGAGAGAAAGAGGGAGGGAGAGATGAAGAAGGAAGGAAGGAAGTTAGGATGGATGGATAGATAGATAGATAGATAGATAGATAGATAGATAGATGATAGATAGATAGATAGAAGAGATAGATAGATAGATAGATAGATAGATAAATAGATAGATAGATAGATAGATAGATAGATAGATAGATAGATAGATAGATAGATAGATAGAAAGAAAGATAGAGCTGGAGACAGACAGATGGACAGACATAGACAGATATGAATGGATGGATGGATGGATGATAGAGGATAGATTGATGATAGATAGATAGATAGATAGATAGATAGATAGGAGATAGAGACAGAAAGACAGACAGATGGACAGACATAGATAGAAATGGATGGATGGATGATAGAGGATAGACCGACAGACAGACAAATAGATAGACAACTATATAGAGATATATGATATAAAATTTACGGAATATGCAATGTTTGTATTTCCCTTTCTACTTCATTTCCCTTTTGTGCTCCATCTCCTTAAATGTATTGAGATGGAAGGCTGGAATTATCTGGAGACCCTCCTCCTACCGAATGGATATTTCTCTCCGCTGAGAAAAAATCTTACATCGTAGCCAGTGATGGAAATCTGATGCATGGAGTCATTGACGGACTTGACCAAATCCAGCATGGCAACTAAAGCTTCTTGCAGTTCCTGCACACCTTCGCAGCTCGTGCTGTACTTCAGCAGCTCCTGCAAATTAAAACAAAACAAACAAAACAAAAATAGAGTTGGGTTAATTCTGAAAAAAATTCCTCAAGGGAATTTCCAGTAGATTCCAGAATCCTTCAGAAAGTAGGAAGAAGGTTCAACACGGAGCCCCTTTTACAGATCTCAGCCAAGATTCTCCATACCTTGAGAAGCAACTGGTACTTGGTTAACCTCTGCACTGGTTTGAGCAAGTACGAATCCAGACTGAGCTTGTGTTCTAGCTTCTTCTGGCACTCCTGCAGAAGAAACGCAACTTATTTCCCATTGGGAACATGAACAAGTTATCTTTTTTAACTTCGATGTCCACCAAATGGGTGGAGGCAGATCCCCAAATTCCTTAATTAGTAGGGCTCCCCCTGACAATTCTGGAATTTGAAGTCCGCCCACAGCCAGGTCTTGCCTCTGAAGTCTACAAAACTCTTAAGACGTTAAGACAAACCTTGAGGGGATGGGCCTGTGGTCGAAACTCAGGATTAAATAAGGTAAAGGTAAAGTTTCCCTCGCACATATGTGCTAGTCGTTCCCGACTCTAGAGGGCGGTGCTCATCTCTGTTTCAAAGCCGAAGAGGCAGCGCTTTCTGAAGACGTCTCTGTGGTCATGTGGCCGGCATGACTCAACGCCAAAGGCGCACGGAACACTGTTCCCTTCCCACCAAAGGTGGTCCCTATTTTTCTACTTGCATTTTTTACCTGCTTTCGAACTGCTAGGTTGGCAGAAGCTGGGACAAGTCACGGGAGCGTTCGAAGAATATGCATTTCGTTTCTCAGAATGTCTCAGGGGAGCCCCTAACATAAAAGCCACCCCTCTCAAAACTCAAGCATAACTCCACCCACATTCTCAGCAGATTCGTCCATGGAAAAAGTCTAAAAATGCATTCCCTTTATTGCACTCGCAATACCTGGAAAAAGAGGCTCTCGGCGTACTGCCGCCAGAGAGATTCCGACTGGGGTTTATTCTGACAATACTTTTCATACATCTGAAAATCCTCCCGCTGCAGAAGGGAATATAAAGATATAAAGACAAAAAATCAACGTCTAAGTTCAAAGCCTGCAAGGGAGTTTCTAGAGTTAGCCAACCACAGAAATGTCAACGGTGTCCCTGGGCCCTTCTGGAACTACTGGTTTTCCAGCCTTGGTGTAAGGGAACCCACAATCGGTTTGAAAAAGCTGCTTACAAACCCTTTCCAAGAAGCAGCACCCAACTCTCTCTGGAGCTTCGAGGCAGCTCTCCAGATGATGAAGGAAGATACTGCACAAAAGGGGAAAAGGAGGATGGAGAATAGATCAATTTCCATAGGGAAAATATTAGAATGTGCAGAAATGAATAGATTAACGTTAGCGATTAAGGAGAAAGAGCAAACTGAATATTTTATGATATGGGAAGTATTTTATCAATGGTTGGAAAATAAAAATGGAGTTTGGAAATGAAGGAGACCAAAAAAATAAGTAGAAAATATATTGAATAAGATAAAATAAATTGAATAAGAAATTGAAATGAGAATAAAGCTAATTAGAAAATCGGGGCTGCTCGAATACCACTTTAGATTGAACTGAAAAGGGAAGCAACAGGAGAGAGGGGAAGGAGTAGAGAGAGAGGAAGGGAGAGGAGAGGAGAGGAGAAAGGAGAAAGGGAAAAGGAGAGGAAGAAAAGGGAGGGGAAAGAGGAGCAGAGGAGAAGGTCAGAAGGAGGGAAGAAGAGAGGAGTGGGGAAAGAGAAGGGGAAGTAGGAAAGAGAAGGAGAGGAAGAACGAAGAAAGTAGGAGGAGGAAGAGGAAGTAAAAGAAGGGGAGGAGAAGAAGAAAGGTTGGAGTAAAGGTAAAGGGTAAAAGAGCAGTCCCGAAAAAGTAAAAATGGAAAATGTTAGTTATAAGAAAAGATGAATGAAAAATGATGGAAATGACTGTACACATAAACGTGTTTATGAGAAACAAAAATAAAAAACTTTTTTTTAAAAAAAGGAAATGAAGGAAACCAAAAAAATAAGTAGAAAATATATTAAGCTAGAGATGGAAATAAGATGGAAATTGTTAGCATACGTACGAAGAGAATAATGATATTTGATGTCAATAGGGTATTATTACTAAAAGATACTAAGAAGAAAATGGAGAGTTTTACAATATTTGTGTATTTATTGTTGTGAGCCGCCCTGAGTCCTTTGGAGAGAGGGCGGCACACAAGCCCAAATAATAAATAAATAAATAAACAAATAAATAAATAAATAAATAAATAAATAAATAAATAAATGTTTAATATGTTTAATATGTTTAATATGTTTAATATGTTTAATATGTTTAATATATTATAATATTCATGTGAACGTGAAAGATGTGATAAATGAGGAACGAGGTAGCACAGAGATGTATGTACCCAGACGATACGCTGCATAAGGAAAGATGAAATGTTTTATCTTTGTTCTTTTAAAAAAAATAAATAAAAAACTTCTAAAAAGAAAAAAAAAGAGAGAGAGAGAGAGAGAGAGAGAATAGATCAATTTCCTGAATCGATGATGAAGTCCAAGGAAAAACGTGAAGAAGGTGCCAGCTTACTTGTTGTGGAAGTCATAAATCTCAGGCATGTTTCCAAAGAGAACATCTCTGCAGCTTCTCAAAAGGGGCGGTAAAAGGAAGGCCATGGTGGGGTTATCCATCTCGGCTCGGTACCCCTGCCAACAGCATCACCCAATTTAGCATTTAGACAACCTTAATATTGAGTACCCTGAGCCAAAAAGCAGCATTAGGCACGCAACCTTTTTCAGCGCTAGGATATCTGGCTTCGTGGCATTTAACATTTCTTTTTTTTTTAAATCCCAAAGTACCTTCTTAAGAGCCCGTGAACCATTCCAAGAGATCTAATTTTCCTTGGCTACGTCAAATACACTAAGAGAAGTCCACGTTGACAGCTGGCTGCTTCAGAAACTGGCACATGATTCAGACTGTTCCACTCCCGTGGCAAATATTTGCACTGCCTCTCTTTTGATCTGCAGCCAAGACTTAGCATCTCCCTAAAATTCCCGGTCTATTGCTTGACAGTTTCCAGTCTTTGGCAATCAAAATCATTTTGACTTTGGTAAGCCAAAGTCAAGGCATCTTTGGAAAAGGAGATTAAATAAAGGAGAATATTTGTAGCTCAGGGTTGAAACGGGATGAACCTTGGTGCTCTCTGAGCTTGGGGGTTTTCTTGCAGACATCTCATGATCCAAATCAGTGCTGATGCTACCGAGTTTGGGTAATGAAACCAAGCTCAGGGAGCACCAAGGAAGAACCCTTCCAGTAATTAAATCCAAGGAGAATATAATGTTCAACGGCTTGGAGAAATCTTCAGGGTTATTTTGGTTTGCTAAGAGACAAAGTCTTGCTCGCTGGAGTGTGAGGACATGCTAGCTGGCTTGATCTCCAGCCATCTCTGTGGTTGAAGAGCTCTGGTGGCTCAGTAGACTAAGGCAGTGATTAATATCCACTTACATCTGCTGCCTGCAATTACTGCAAGTTCAAATCCCACCAGGCTCAAGGTTGATTCAGCCTTCCATCCTTTCTAAGGTAGGTAAAATGAGGACCCAGATTGTGGGGGCAATAAGCTGACTTTGTATAAATATACAAAAGTATGAAGGCTATTGCTTAACACATTGTAAGCCGCCTTGAGTCTCCAGAGAAGGGCGGCATATAAATCAAATTAAAATAAAAAATAAAAAATCTCATTCCATAAAATCCCAACCTTCTCAAATCCATACGTTGAACCAGAGCTTCTGGTCAGGGGTGGCTTCAAAAATTTTAGTAAGGGGTTCTCTGACCGGTTGCTGGGTGGGCGTGGCTTAGTCAGCCTCCTGCACCATGAGGGGAGGGTTGTTTTTGCCCTCCCCAGGCTCCAGAGGCTTTCCTTGTGCCTCTGGGAGGGCAAAAACAGCCTCCCCAGGCTCCGGAGGCCCTCTGGAGGCCGGAAACGGGCCCATTTCCGGCCTTCCTGAACTTCCGGTAGGCCTGCTTTTCGCCCTCCCCGAGCCTCCACTTACCTGCATCCAAAACAGGCCACGTGAGGACTCATGGGAGGGGTGGGGTGGGCGGGGCCAGCCAGGATTGGGATTTGGGGGTTCTCTGAACTGCACAGGATCTTAGCTAGAGGTTCTCCCGAACCCCTGCGAACCCCCCAGCAGCCCACTCACCCCTAGTTTTGGTTCTTTCTTCTACCAACCTTGACTTTCCAACATCTACTATCGACAAGCCGAGGTGGCGCAGTGGTTAAGAGTGCTGTACTGCAGCTACTTCAGCTGACTGCTAGTTCAGCAGACCAGCGGATCAAATCTCGCCAGGCTCAAGGTTGACTCAGCCTTCCATCTTTCCGAGGTGGGTAAAATGAGGACCCAGATTGTTGGGGGGCAATATGCTATTTAGTATACTGTCGATTGTTGTAAGCTGCCCAGAGTCCTCGGAGAGTGGGCGGCATAGAAATATGATTAATAAAATAATAAATAAATAAAATAAACTGTTTGCCCACTTCAAATGTTCCCTTTCAGCCAATGGATGAAGAAGGGGATTGCCATCAAATTTGACACTCTGCTTTAAATCTGTTCCCAAAGTGATTTAAGATGGAGAAGAAAAAAAGAATTATATGGTGGCTAGATGTTTATGGAGATTCTCAGTTATCCAGGGCATGGTTGTCCCAAAGGTGCTTTTTCAAAAGGCAATTGGACTTTGTTTTTCCTTGAAGACGTTTTGCTTCTCATCCAAGAAGCTTCTTCGGTTGAAGTTTGTCAAGTTCTTCAGTTCAGTTCTTCAACCCAAGAAACTTCTTGGATGAGAAGCAAAACGTCTTCAAGGAAAAACAAAGTCCAATTGCCTTTTGAAAAAGCACCTTTGGGTATGGTGGCCAAGTCCCTTTAACACTTAGTATACCTGGGAATAAGGGAAAATCAATGGAGGATGGGCACAGAAGTAGAATGGGAACACGAGATACATTTAAAGGAGCAGTACCGTTGAGAGGTGGCCCTAGAGTTGGGCGAGCTTATGTTTGTAAAAAAATAATAATAATCAAATAAATAATAAATAAATACTCACCATCAAAACTGTGAAAAGTTCCTCGACATACACTCGTTCGGTTTGTATCAGTTCGTGTATGACGTGGCTGGAATGAAACCAAACCCCAAAGCATCAATAGACGGCTCTACAACTATTTCACAAACCAACCCACAAAAGAAGAAGAGAGGTCCTTGGTGCTCTCTGAGCTTAGGTTTTTTTTCTTTTTTCTTGCAGACGTTTCATGACCCAAACTAGGTAACATCTTCACTGCTAGTAGGGGTGAGGTTTGCAGAAAGGAGGAGGAGGAGGACTGGGGAGTCCTTAATGCTCTCTGAGCTTAGTTGTTTTCTTGCAGATGTTTCATGACCCAAACTAGACAACATCATCAGTGCTGGTCCTAATGATATGTAATCCCAGTGACTAGCACTGATGATGTTGCCTAGTTTGGGTCATGAAACTTCTGCAGGAAAGAAACCAAGCTCAGAGAGCATTAAGGACCCCATAGTTGTTTCCTCCTCCTCCTCCTCCTCCTCCTCCTCCTCCTCCTCCTCCTCCTCCTCCTCCTCCTCTCCCCTGTAGCACTGATGATGTTGCCTAGTTTGGGTAATGAAACATCTGCAAGAAAACAACCAAGCTCAGAGACTATCAAGAACCCTTCATTTCAACCCTGAGCTACAAATATTCTCCTTTATTGGTAAAGCAAGAAAGAACATCTGAATCTGGCTTTTGGTAGAAGCCATAAAAGACTTCAACCTTCGTGCTTAAGGTCATATTGGTAGATTTTTTTTTCTCTCTTATGGATCTAGAGTTTTCAAATATCATAACTAATAAGATGACCCAAGGCATTTGTTTAAAGTTTGTTTGGTTGATCTAGCTTGTCTTTTCAGATGAAACAAACTTGATGGGAAGGAGATAAATGGAAAAGCCAACAAACCTTTTCAACATATCTAAGCTGTCTTCACTTTCTGTGATGTAATACTGCAAGGAATTTCTTTTCTCTTGGTAATTGTGGACGACTTCAATCTGGAGAGGACAGATAGAAATAAGAGATGGAAATTGAGCAATAGCTTGTTTTTAAGATTACTTTTGCATTATGCTCTCCGTGGATTCGAATCCTGCCTTTCGGGCAGTGTTTCTCAACCTTTACAATGTGTGGACTTCAACTCCCAGAATTCCCCAGCCAGCACAAAACTTTGCGGTGGCTTCCACCAGCTTTTCATTTGGTTGTTATACGTAGATCGTACCTTGCGGGAATTTTGAGATTTCCTTGAAGTTTTCTTGCCCGGTAGAGAGATATCGAAGGAAAACTTCAAACTGGAATTGAAATCCACACCTTGGACATAAAGATATGGATCATTTCTTGTTCAACGCCTCTCTTTTAAGTAAATTTGGTCATGGCAGGAGGGTGGAGCGGCCCCTCCCCACTCCCAAGGAAATGTTTAAAAGGGAGGGGGGAAAGTCATCCAAAAGGAGGGTGATTTAGTTGAAGGTTGAAATAAAAAAAGGACAGGAAAAAAAATCAGACAATTTGAAATGATTGAAAGAATGAATATATGCATGTATATGTATGTGTATGATCTTTATCTCTCTCTCTTTCTCCTCACAGGAGTAATCAATCAATCAATCAATCAATCAGTCAGTCAGTCAGTCAGTCAATCAGTCAGTCAGTTAGTCAGCTGGTCCATCCATCCATCCATCCATCCATCCATCCATCCATCCATCCATCCGCCCTCTATCCTCTATCCATCATCCATCTATCTATCTATCTATCTATCTATCTATCTATCTATCTATCTATCTATCTATCTATCTATCTATCCCATCTGTCCATCTGTCCATCTATCTATGCCTGCCTGCCTACCTACCTACCTACCTATCCCAACTATTCATCATCCATCCACCCATCATCTATCTATCTATCTATCTATCTATCTATCTATCTATCTATCTATCTATCCTGTCTGTCCGTCTATCCATCATCCACCCATCTATCCATCCACCCATCTATCCATCTATGAAATTCTCAAAACATCCATCCATCCATCTATCCATCCATCCATCCATCCATCCATCCATCCATCCGCCCTCTATCCTCTATCCATCATCTATCTATCTATCTATCTATCTATCTATCTATCTATCTATCTATC
>WNWU01000055.1:2484975-2499787 GCA_012654045.1 Ptyas mucosa
TAATCTAATCTAATCTAATCTAATCTAATCTAATCTAATCTAATCTAATCGGGAGACCCCTCCCCTGTCCATCACTAGAGCAAAGGGAGCGGCTAGTTCTTAAGGGAAAAATTTGAATTTTGATCGGAGTGTTAGCAGGTAGATCCCCTCTGGACCAAAACTGGCTATCCTCCTCTCTCTTCTTCTCTCTCCTCTCTCTCCCCCTCCTCTCTCCTTCTCTCCCACCCTCCTCTCCCTCCCTCCTCTCCCTCCTTCTCTCTCCTCTCTCTCCCTCCCTCCCTCCTCTCTCTTATTTTCTCTCTCTCCTCCTCTCTCCTTCTCTGTCTCTCCTCCCTCTCCCTCTCCCTCTCCCTCTCCCTCTCCCTCTCTCTCTCCCTTTGATGGGGATGGGGGCAGCACCCCAAAACCTCTGTAGACAAGGGATGCAAAGGAGGAGGGAAGCGAGATAGGAACCCCCCTCCCACAGCAACCCACCCCCCCTCCCACCTGCCTTCCATCCTGCTTTCTTCGCCGGGCAGAGATGCGCTTCCAACCCCCCCCCCCAGCCCCCGGCGGCTTACCAGCTCCGGCCAAAACCTCGGCGCGGGCGGCGCTTCGCAGCAGCTGGTAGTAAAGAGCCATCTCGGCCTCGGAGATGCGGCCGGGTGGCCGAGCGGGCAGAGCCATCGGGCCGGCGGTGGGTCTTGCGGGCGGCTGCAGCGGCGCGCCCGGCCGGGCTGGGCTGAGTTGGGTTGGGTTGGGTTGGGTTACTCCGCCTCCGCCGGTCCCTCCTTCCCCCCCCCCCCCGCCCCCCCCCGAGGGCGGCTGGCTCCGCAGGGCAAGGAGTCCTGCCTCGGTTTCCCCTCCGGTTGCAGCGCCGGGGCGCACAGTTGGATGGAGAGCGGCGCCTCCTTCTGGCCTCTCCGCGATTGATGGAGACGCGGGGTTGGCACCGCGGTCCCCAAGTTTCCAACGGGGGAGCCAAAGGCGGTGGGGAGACCCCCGAAAGGGGATCCTGACCTCCCCCCAAAGTCCTCACCCCCCCCAAAGGACGGTTTCTGCTTCCTGCTATCCCGCATCACGTCGGAACCGTCCACCCTCCTTTCACGGGACGAGGGTGGGCTTGGAAGGTGGGTTTCTTCATCCCCGGCGAGGGTCCCGGCTCCAACATTGCGCGGCCGGCGGATTTGCAAACAAGGAACCAGGAAATCGCCTTACAAGGAGTCGGACTGGTTAGACTGGCCTGATCAGCCCTTCTCCGACTGGGCGCTCTCCAGAGAGGGCCGGTGCTGCAGGCTGTCGGCAAGTCGAAGCTGGGCTGGCCGTTGGGGATTCTGGGAAGTGTAGTCCCAGCATAGTTTGGAAGCTTGCTGGAAGCCGGTTCTCTCCCCCCCTCCCCCTTTGGTAAGAGATGCAAGGCGAATAGCACAGGTCTCGCTAAAGCCAGTTTGTCAACCTTGGCCTCTTTAAGAGGGGTGGACTTCAACTCCCAGAATTCCTCAAATCCCCCCACTTTATGTGACTGTATGGAATGCAAGTAGTCCTCACCTTACAACCACAACTGAACCCCAAATTTCTGTTGCTAAGTGAGACATTTGAGTTTTTTCTCATTTTATGACCATTCTTGCCTCAGTCGTTGAGTCAATCACTGCCGTTGTTAAATTAGTAACATGGTTCTGAAGTGCTTCTGGTTTCTCCCTTAACTTGGCTGGTCAGAAGGTCACAAAAGGAATCTTGTGATCCCAGACGGGACACTGCAACCGTCATAAATGTGAATTAGTTGCCAAGCATTGGAATGTTCATCATACGACTGTGAGGAGGCTGCAATGGTCGTAAGTGTGAAAAACGGTCGTAAGTCCCTTTTTTCCGGTGCCATTGTAACTTTGAAGGATCACTAAATGAAGTGTTGTTAAGTCGAGAATCACCTGTATGAGAAGGACTGACACGATTGCTGGGTAGTGTTGAATAAAGGTTTTCCTGCAGTATCATCTCTTGCATTTCCCAAGATTCCGGGATTATTAGGAAGTCTCAAAAACCTTTCGGCATTTAAATTTGTTACGCCAATATCCGAAATAGAAGTGCCCTCTAAAAATCTTGTGTTTTTCAATCCCAGCCACTTTTAAAACCTAGCGGAGGGCAACTTTTGGTATGTATGCTGGCTGGAGAATTAGAATAACAGAGTTGGAAGGGACCTTGGAGGTCTTCTAGTCCAACCCCCTGCCTAGGCAGGAAACCCTACACCACTTCAGACAAATGGTTATCCAACATCTTCTTAAAAACTTCCAGTGTTGGAGCATTCACAACTTCTGGAGGCAAGTTGTTCCTCTGATTAATTGTTCTAACTATCAGGAAATTTCTCCTTAGTTCTAAGTTGCTTCTCTCCTTGATGAGTTTCCACCCATTGCTTCTTATCCTGCCTTCAGGTGCTTTGGAGAATAGCTTGACTCCCTCTTCTTTGTGGCAGCCCCTGAGATATTGGAAGACTGTTATCCTGTCTCTCCTAGTCCTTCTTTTCATCAGACTAGACATACCCAGTTCCTGCAACTGTTCTTCATATGTTTTAGCCTCCAGTACCCTCATCATCTTTCTTGCTCTCCTCTGCACTCTTTCTAGAGTCTCCACATCTTTTTTACATCGTGGCGACCAAAACTGGACACAGTATTCCAAGTGTGGCCTTCCCAAGGCCTTATAAAGTGGTATTAACACTTCACGTGATCTTGATTCTATCCCTCTGTTTATGGAGCCTAGAAGTGTGTTGGCTTTTTTGGCAGCTGCTGCACACGGCTGACTCATATTTAAGCGATTGTCCACTAGGATTCCAAAATCCCTCTCACAGTTACTACTAGAATTCTGGGAGTTGAAATCCACAGAATTTCAACCATTTCGGTGAAAACCGCAACTCCAGAATTTCACCAAGTTTTGAAAAACACTGCTCTAAATAATGCAAAGGATAATGCAAAAGAAATTTGCTTTTATTCCAATCTGGGCTAATTGATTGTTCTGGATATCCCTCTTTTAATATCCCTCAAATGCCAGCAAACTTTAAGAGAGGTTTGCAAACTTGCTTGCTGACTCCGTTAAATTGTTTGTAAGTGTATCCTTAATTTGACGTGATGTTGACGTCCCATAAAACAGACAAGTAGATATTTAGATATTTCCACATCTGGATGGTTTGGTGTTTTTTTTTTTAAACTTCACACGCATGACTTCATACCCTGCCAACTTCGCACTTCTAACTTCACACTTACCGTGGGCTTGTAGACAACGTTACCCGTAACACCCCAATAATACCCTCTTCAAGCTGTCTTGGGTGACAAGAGGCGGTTCAAACTCATCATCAGAACATACCAAAGTTTATTGATCATTTCAAAAGAAAACTCAAAAAAATTGTAATGAAAAAAGAGCCGATTTGCATTCATAAAATTTTAACATTCCACGATTATTGTATATAAAGCAACATGAAGATATAAAATCACAGTTGAAGTGATTAACATAGTCCCGGATTGGTTGCGTTTTTTTTTTTTGCAAGCTGAAAAATGCACCTTAAAATCTTTATAGAATGTTTACACCCCAGCTCTGACTGCTCCCCATATATACACATCCTCTTTCTTATATACGTATACATATATGTAAAAAAAAAAATTTAAGTTCCGGAGTTCGCAGTATGTCTGCTTCTTTTTTTTACTAATATACCTGGAACTCGCATTTTTAAAATAGTTTGTAATACATATATGCATATTTATATAATTATTCCTTCTGCTTTCCAGTTTGCAAAGATCCATTGCTGGTTTTACTATCAAACCGAGAACTAATTTCTTGAGCCTTCGGAGGCACTGATACACGGCTGAATTTATGGTTATGTTAGCTGACCAGGATACACAATCTTCAGTTAACCAACAAACCGGCATAGAAGAGCAGAACTCACACCCCAAGCAAACTTCATTATTTAACTTTAGGGCAGAAAAGTCAGTGCAACCCAAATTGGAGGTGACAGAATTGTCCCGGATTGTGCCATGTCAGAAGGAGCATCTTCCCCCACCTAATATTCAACACGGTTTGTTATCTGGATGAATTACAAGCTTCGATTGAAACCAGCTTTCCTATTTTGTTTTTTAAAAAAAGGAGGGAGAGGGGGGTTTGGAATGATGATTATTTTTGCCGTGATGTTTCTTTTAGTGGCAAACAGCAAAATTCTAGCTGGACCAGAATAAAGCAAAAAAATTAAAAAATAAAAATGCCAGTGTTTCCCCAAAGAGATGGGCAGGTTTTTCATCCAGAGGTCGTGGTTTTAAAAATTATATAATTATATATATATATATATATATATATATATATATATATATATATATATATATATATATATGCCATGCAGCAAAACCTGGGGAAAATGCCCTTCTATATTTAACCCATCTCTTTTTTGTCTAGGAAGACAACTACAATGGGAACCGAATGAGCTATTTCTCCTGGCTTCGTTTGAACGAAAAGCTAATTCTCAAACTCCCAAGTATTATTGTTGGTGTTATTAAAACAACAACAACAACAACGACACACTTCCTTCCTGTTGCCCAATTAAAAATGGAAGCGGGAGTGGTTTTCGGTTACAAAAAGCATCGGGGAATCCTATAAACAATCAAGAAGACCAACCAAGTCCCCCCCAGCTTTTTCTAAAAAAATTGGAAAAAACATGTGGTTAGCTGACATCCTGCAACCTTTTTCCTTTCCTTTTTTTTTTTTTTAAAGAGCTATTTGGACTCGGGTTCAGGTGTCCATTGTTCCTTTGCAAAAAATAAAAATAAAAATAAAATTCTTGGTTTGATAGCCTTTTGCAAGGTTGGGGGGGGGGAAATGTAGCTTATTTGTCAGTGCGCTGAAAATGAGATTGCTCTTGGATGATAGCGGGTGTTTTGTTTCTAAAGGGAGATGGTGACAGAAAAATAGTTCATTTTGCCTCCATCTCAACGATTAAGTACCTGCGTTCAAGACACTCCTAGTAACTTATCACATCCCTTGTTCTACAAGACTACACAGACCTTCCTCTGTCTGTGTCCTACTACCAACACACTTCTGGGTATCTTTCTCAGCCTTGCTTTGCTGGGGGAAGAACTGCGTCTACACATCCAAGCTTCGACTCTCCTTCGAAATCCAGCTTATTAGATCTCCCTCCACCACGGCTCTCGTGGCCAAGAAACACTTCTGAGGAAATGCCACGTGCCACCACGGATGTCAGAAGGAGGGTTGTTGGTTGTTGTTGGGGTTTTTTTTTTTGTCATGCTGCAAAGGATTCTGCCAATTTGCCTGTGGATACATGCTTTGCCGTTAGGTTCATGCAAAGAGGGATTTTGTTGTTGTTGTTGTTGTTGTTTTAGGCGCACCGAACGGTTTTACAGGGCACCTTAAAAAGGATGTCTAGAGATGGCTTGTTCAGATGTTGGCATGCCTTGGAGAAAACAAAAATCAACCGGGTTGGTCTTGATTAAGCCGCCCAAACTGGGCTGCAGGAAACAGGTGAAACGCTCTAATCCAAAGATTAAGGGAGATGAATGAACGGAGATTAAAGGGGGATGAATGAATGGAGATTAAAGGGGGATGAAAAGATAATTCCAGGGAGATCCAAATGAAAGCAGGATTGTTTGGATCTAACACAACTCCTCTTATCACCCATATTGTCTCACACGGGTGACCAGATAAGTCACTTGATTCATTCCTTCTGAGCAAAGTCTTAGAAAAATGGGGGTGCCTTTAGGAACGAGACCTCAGTCGATTTTTCACGCTAAACGGTGACAAAATATTGAAGTTGAGGATCCCAGATGTTTTGCAAAGCAATGTGCTAACGCATCCAGAATGTATTGCTTAAAGTATTAGTTCTTCCCTTTTGTACACAAGACAAAAAATAATATATATCTCTCTCTATATATATATATTGTTAGGGTTGGCGGTAATCAACCAGTACGGCCCAACGGAGATGTATAACTTCTCTCTTATCGGAACCTCCCACAAGTTTTAGAAGGGAACAGAATTTGCACGGCAAAAGATGACAAGCCCACTGGCCATCAACCACTGGCCAAGTCTTGCACTCGTGATGTTCTACATCCAAAAAGTTCTTCCAGTGTTCCACAAAACCAGGATAGTCCAGTGGGGGGGGGGGGAAGAGAGAGAGAGAGGGTTGAAGCCCAGGCACTTTTGACTCTTAAATGGACCTTGACTTGGATTGTGTGAAAGCTTCAAGCCAGAGGAAGGATTGCATTTCAAAAAAGGAGAACTTTCGGTGCATCTCATCAGCTTTCTGAGTTTTCTCCATTGTGTGTGGGTTTTTTTGTTTTTTTTTGTTTTGTTTTGTATTAAAAAAGTGGCTTTTATGACATCCTCGTTGGTGTCCTGCGGAGAAAGTAGAGTTAGCAGCCAACACGTCCATCCCCTCATTTCCTTAATCGAACCGCTGAGTTGGTTAGGAGGAAAAAAAATAAGACGTAGTATTTCATGACTCAATTTTGTTGATCGAAGAATGGAAACGCCGCGGGGGGGGGGGGGTTGCAAGGAAGCAGGCTAGACGAGAGACATAGTCCCACTTGACGCTTGCGAAGTGAGAATTAAAATCTGTGCTCTTTTTACTGGTTCAGAAGGGAAAGCCCACAGCTGGAAAATTGTCTTTTTTTTTCCCCCTGCCTCGCCCGACAACCCGTTGCAAAACAGAAGCTGCGTCCTTCGTTCCAAAGGTCCCAGATCTCTCTCGATTCTTTGCAATCCAAATGGCCAGTTGGGGTGCTCGGGGCTGGCATAATGATGAGGATGGGGGTGGTGGTGGTGAGGAGGGAGGGAGGGAGGGAGAGAGAGAGAGAGAGAGAAGAGATCCACCGCAGGTCTTCCAGATTTTGCACCGTTTTTTGTTTTTTTTTAAAGGCAAAACAAAACCATGCACCCTTTTCTTTTTTCTTTTTTAAATGGCATCCTCTTCCTTTTGGGTAGGACGGACCGTGACTCTTTGCATCACAAAAAAAAAAATAAATAGCAGAATTATAATTGTTGCATTTGAAATATCCTGAGATGGCATTCAGCCAGGTGAGTGAGGGTCTCTCGAGGTTTCGCTTCTGCGGAATGGCTGTTCTCTAGCTGCTTGTATGACACCAGCATCGGTAACTCCGAAGGGATGGGCTGTTTAAAAGAAGACACACATACAGACACATACAAACACAGGAGAGAGGGAAAGAGAGCTGTTTAGCCACATTTCTGCTTCTGCTTCGGCTGCTGTCATCGCGGTTTTTGCAAAGGTATTCGGGGTTGCAGCCAACGCATATAATTAAATTTCTAAGACTTCAGGAGGAAAAGAAGATGGTAATTTCCAAAGGAAAGGGGAAAAAAGAATGCCAAAAAGGTTATTTTCCGTGAAAGAAGCGTGCAATTAATCTTTTGGGTTTTTAAACGAACGAGCGTGGAGATTTTTTAAACTTCTGGGCAAGGCTGTTCAGAGGTTTGAGGAACTAAACAGCTATAAACTTTTTCTAAGTTGTACTATAAAAACAGAAACATTCATTTTCTCCATGGGTAGACGGTGAATTTTTTTCACCAAGGGTTATATAAAATCAGAGAGAAAAATAAACTAGGCTTAGTATGAAAACATTCCTATTTCTAGGAATTGCATTATTGCTGTTCAAGGTGGATGCATTAATAAATAAATAAATCAAGTTTGCCAGGAAAAAAGAGAGAGAGAGAGAGAGAGAAAGGGAGGGAGGGAGGGAGAGGGAGAGAGAGAGAGACTGTCATACTTAAAGGATGACAAAATGAGCTGGAAGCAGGGATTGGAAAAACAGAGCAAAGCTGCAGAAATTTTTCAAGTAGCAAAACTTTTTACATGTCTAAGGCCAAGATCTACAACAGGTTTAAACTGAAGCAGCTAAAGTTACTTAGAAAGAAAAGAAAAGGAAAGGAAAGAAAGAAAGAAAGAAAGAAAGAAAGAAAGAAAGAAAGAGAAAGGGAGGGAGAGGAGGGAGGGAGGGAGGGAGGAAGGAAGGAAGGAAGGGAGAGGAGGGAAGGAAGGAAGGAAGAAAAAGGGAGGGAAGGAGGAACAGAAGGAAGGGAAGGAGGAAAGAAAGAAAGAAAGAAAGAAAGAGAGGGAGGAAGGAAGGAAGGGAGAGGAGGAAGAAAGGGAGAAAGGAAGGAAGAACAAAGGGAGAGGAGGAAGGAAGGGAGGGAAGGAGGAAAGGAAGGGAGGAAGGAAGGAAGAGAGGGAGGAAGGGAGGAAAGGAGGAAAGGAAGGAAAAAAGGGAGGAAGGAAAGGAAGGGAGGGAAGAAAGGAAGGAAGGAAGGAAAAGGGGGTGGGTGGGAGGGAGGAAGAGAGAGGAGGAAGAAAGGGAAAAAGGAAGGAAGAACGAAGGAAGGGAGAGGAGGAAGGGAGGCAGGGAAGGAGGAAAGGAAGGGAGAAAGAAAAAAGGGAGGGAGGAAAGGAAGGAAGGAGGAAAGGAAGGGAGGAAGGAAGGAAAAGAGGGAGGGTGGGATGAAGGAAGGAGGGGAGAGGAGGAAGGAAGGAAAGGAAGGAAGGAAGAAAAAAGGGAAGGGGAGGAAAGGAAGGAAGGGAAGGAGGAAAGGAAGGAAGAAAGGAAAAGAGGGAGGAAGGGAGGAAGGAAGGGAGAGGAGGAAGGAAGGGAGAAAGAAAGGGAGAACGAAGGAAGGAAGAGGAGGACGGAAGGAAGGAAGGGAAGGAGGAAAGGAAGGAAGGAAAAGAGGGAGGGAGGAAGAGGAAGGGAGAGGAGGAAAAAAGGGGGAAAGAAGGGAAGGAGGAAAGGAAGGAAGAAAGAAAACTGATATTCCTCAGTTACAGTTAGCCATGATCCAGAGATCCTAGATTAAGGGTTGCTCAGAAGCATAGTTGTTCGGAAGAGACAGAACTTTTCTGTATTATTAAATTCAATGTCTACCATAAAAATAAGAAAGTTAGGCAGCATGTTTCATGCCACACTCAAAGAAATAACTTCATGGATTTCATCATGTTCCTTTCCTCTTGCCAACCTCTTTATTTATTTAACCTTAATCCTGGGGAGGAGCAGTTTAGATAACTTATTCCTTTATTCTTCTCCTCTTGGAGAGATCATGTAACCCGAATGCGTAAGATGGAAATCTTTAAGGGGTGAGATGCCCCGTTCGTATCTACTAAGAAAATTTTTTTGCAGTTGAGTTCCAATGTCACGGCTTTGGCATTCTTTTCTCTTAATTACATGAAAGTAATTAATTCAGAACAAACTCTAGATTAAAAGGCAATGCATGTGAAATGAAAAAATGGATCTAAAGCCTTTTTTCATTTCGTTTCTATATAAGCTACCAGCAGGCAATCAAACCAATTTATATTTAGCTCCTCTTAAGGCAGACCGGTAAGTGTACCCCAAGAGGATTCAGACAAATTGATTATGTCCTAGAAGGACAAAAGCTAAAATCAATTAATGATATGTTGAAATGCTCATTTTTAGCTTGACTGACATCATCTTCTTTTAACGACCCCATAATCCCTTGCGGGGTGGAGTCTGGGCAACTGAATGGAGCTGAGTTTTTATCTGGCTGGATGCCCTTCCTGTTGCCAATGCGGAGTTATTTTTTCAGCGGATATATTCTCAGTGCTGGCAATGGCGCGCGTGCCAACAGAGAGGGCTGTGCGTGCCACCTCTGGCACTCGTGCCATAGGTTCGCCATCACGGTCCTATACCATTTCAGACAAATGGTTGTCCCATCTCTTCTTAAAAAGCTCCAGTGTTGGAGCAACTTCAATCTACAACTTCAAGTTGCTCTGCTGGTTAACTGTTCTCACTGTCAGGAAATTCCTCCTGAGTTCTAGGTTGCTTCTCTCCTTGATTAGTTTCCATCCTTTGCTTCGTGTCCTGCTTTCTGGTGCTTTGAGAATAGCTTGGCTCCCTCTTCTTTGTGGCAGCCCCTGAGATATTGGAAGACTATCATGTCACCCCTACTCCTTCTCTTCATTAGATTAAGGTAAAGGTAAAGGTTCCCCTCGCACATATGTGCTAGTCGTTCCCGACTCTAGGGGGCAGCGCTCATCTCTGTTTCAAAGCAAAGAGCCAGCGCTGTCCGAAGACGTCTCCGTGGTCATGTGGCCGGCATGACTAAATGCCAAAGGCGCACGGAATGTTGTTACCTTCCCACCAAAGGTGGTCCCTATTTTTCTACTTGCCTTTTTTATGTGCTTTCGAACTGCTAGGTTGGCAGAAGCTGGGACAAGGAACGGGAGCTCATCCCATTATGTGGCACTAGGGATTCGAACCGCTGAACTGCCAACCTTTCAATCGACAAGCTCAGCGTCTTAGCCACTGAGCCACCGCGCCCCTCTTTCATTAATCATTAATTTCATTAATCAAATTAATTTTCATTAATCTAATCATTAATCATTCATTAATCAATCAATCAATCGTTAGATTAGACATACCCAATTCCTGCAACCGTTCTTCATATGTTTTAGCCTTCGGTCCCTAATCATGTTTATTGCGCCTTGATTTAATTACCTTGATCTCTTTGATTTATTTTGATTAGAGATAGCAAAACTTTGGGACGACCATGTGAGCACGGTCAACTGGCATCTAAAGGACCAGAGGAAGAGGGAGGGTTGAGGAACTGGTGAATAAGGCAAACATTAAAAATATAAGGTGGGACCTACAGCACAAAGTGGACAATCACGTCCCTTGAACTTCTGAGCCCTTAGCAGAACACGTCCATCCTTCTGAAGCCAATAAAACCCCCTTTTCATGCGCAACCCAGGAGTGGCGAAAACTCAACGCGGGTTTTGAGGCTCTCCATCGTGCCGTATGAGCCCGTAGGAAAACGAACCTTTCCAATTTTAAGTTTTATGACAAAATTAGGGCAGGCGATGTACTCGTGTTCTGCTGGGCTAAGACAGTATCACGATGGCGGAGGTTGAAGAATCACGTCAAGAATCGTCTCTAGAATTCCATTGATTCCAGGAATTATTTCCATGCCTTCCAGAGCATTGTTTGGGAGAAGTGGGGGGGGGGGAATACCTGTTACGATACATTAGATGTTTCTGAGAAGGTTCTTAAAAGCAGAGGCCTGACCGAAGGTCTGGCGGCTGGTGCTGAGTCCCTTGCAATTTTCCTGCGGGGTCTTTTCTGCAAACAGCGAGGCAAAAATAAAATAAAGGATATGAGCGGGCACTTCTGTTTTTAAGTTAGGGAGGTTTAGCATTGAAAAACACATTCGGTTCCTCAGCGTGAAGCTAAGAGGAAGTAAAAATGCATGGTTAAGGGAAAGAGAAAACCCACAACGATGTTTGAAAGAGATTGACCCAGGGGTGAAATCCAGCAGGTTCTGACAGGTTCGGGAGAACCGGTAGCGGAAATTTTCAGTAGTTCGGAGAACCGGCAAATGCCACCTCTGGCTGGCCCCAGAGTGGGGTGGGAATGGAGATTTGGCAATATCGTTCCCCCAGGAGTGGGGTGGGAATGGAGATTTTGCAGTATCCTTCCCCTGCCACCCCCAAGCCACGCCCACCCAGCCATGCCACGCCCACCCAGCCATGCCCACAGAGCCGGTAGTAAAACAATTTGAATTTCACCACTTGATTGACCTGTTGCTTGGAACCGGAGACATATCTGAAGATCTCCTCGAACCAACATGAGATCCTTGGTTAGCAAACTTTGCTTTTTTGTTCGGATGGGAAGAACTTCCTGGTTCGTCAAAAGGCCCGGGCAGTGTTTCTTAACCTCAGCGACGTTAAAATGGGTGGACTTCAACTCCCAGAATTCTCCAGTCAGCCAGCTGGGAGAATTCTGGGAGTTGAAGTCCACCCATCTTAACGTCGCTGAGGTTGAGAAACACTGGACCAGGAAACCAACAAGAGTTTAGATATCCTGAGTTCCTATCAGGGCGGAAATGATGAGCTTTCCCCCAGTAGTCCATCTTCCTTTCCTTTTGGATGGAGCCCAGTCCAGCAGGTTGGTTAGCAACTTAACAGGAACTGACTAGTTCAGATCACAGCAAAGCATGACAATGACCATCGTGCTTGGCTACATTATGAAGGATCTGGATTTGCCTGAAGCTTGACCTAAAGAAGGGGCCATCCATACACAATCAACAGAAAAGAATCTTCTCCATAATGGACTTGGCTTTCTTCCGTGACATTTCTACCTCTATATTTGGTTCCTAAACCAGATGCTAATTTTACATCTGGTTCACCGAACTGGTAGTTGCAAGGACTGGCTGGTCCTTCCCATCATGCCCCGCTCCTCCCAGGAGTCTCCACGTGGCACATTTTGGATGCCAGGTAAGTGCAGGGCCCGTGCAAAGGCTCTGGGAGGGCAAAAAATGGGCCTCCAGAAGTCTGGAAACAGGCCCATTTCCGCCCCCTGGAGGGCCTCCGGAGCCTGGGGAGGCCATTTTCACACACCCAGGGGCTCAAGGAAAGCCTCCGCAGCCTGGGAAGGGCAAAAATCACTCCCGGTCACGCCCACTATGGCCACATCCACCCAGCAACCAGGCAGAGAACCAGTTGCTAAAATTTTTAAATCCCACCCCTGGAGTGATCCCGTCACTTCCATCGTCTTGAGACACCACCTCTGCTTCTTACTGCCTCCATCGACTGATTCCCAGCAGGGATTCGGTTCGGGAGCAAAACCATCCAGAACACCCTAATTTTGGCAAGCGAGGGCAGAGCGGGGGCTGCTTCCTGCAGATGCTGGAATTGCAACTTCATGATTTTTTTTCAACTACCCTCCAAAACAGCAGCCAGATCGACGGCGAGAGGGATGGGCAGGGAAGGAGAGATGGAAGGGGAAAAAAAAAAAAGGAATGGCAATTAAACAGGACTTTGAAACTGCAGCAAATACATGAAGTGTTCCTTCTTTTTTAAAAAAAATAATAAAAAAGAACGAAAAAAGAAAAGAAAAGCAGAATGCACAGGAGACAGATAAGCGCATTATCAAAAGGTCAGACGTACCGGAAAGGAAGCACAGGAGAGACTGCGGAGAATGGCAGCTTATTAAAAAAAAAAAAGAAGAAGAAAATCACCTTATTCATTCAGAGAAACTGTGATTACTGGAGGTTTGAGAGAGGACGAAGATAGTAGATGTTCCCGAGGAAGGAAGACGCCGGGTTCCCTGGTTTGCGATGAGACAAAAGGAAAGTGGGAAATTGGAGACACAGAGAGAGAGGGAGAGAGAGAGAGAAAGAGAATGAGAGAGGGAGAGAAAATCAGGCAGCTGGAAAAAGCAGGGCACAAAATAATATATTACAAATTAGGTTTTTTTTTTTTACTCCGGTGCGGTTTTTTTTTTTAATGGTGGAAAAATACTGATAATGAAAGTTGAGAACGCAGGGGGACGTGTTAGAAAGAAGCTGTGAGATTAGGGATGGGGGGGGTGTAGCTTTTGATAGGAAGGCTGTCAGTAACGATGGCATCACAATGGCGATTTCTTTAAAAAAAAAGGAGAAATAATGGGTCCTTTTTTTTGCACCGTGTTTTTCTTGGCGTGGTAGTCAAACTCGAGAATTTAACTCTCTGCAAAAGTTTGGCGTTTGCAGCAGTCGGTCAAATGGGAAGCCAGACATTTGAGGCATCTCACACCTGGGAAAGCGTGCTCTTGGACAAAGAGGCTCTATTTAAGGTTCAGGAGATCTGATTGGTCAGAGAGTCTATGGAGATTCTCCATCATCCAGGTTATGGATGGCTTTTTCTGAAAGGCAGCTGGACTTTCCTGGGTTATTTTTCTTCTTCTTTGAAAACATTTTGCTTCTTCAGTTCTAACTTCAAACAAATCGGAAGAAGCTGCTTCTTGGATGACAAGTGAAACGCTTTGAAAGGAAAAAAAAAACAACCCCAAGAAAGTCCAGTTGTCTTTTGGAAAAAAGCACCTTTGGGACTCCAGAGACACTCTGAAAGGCCTCCTAGGCCGGTGGACATCATCACTTTCAGGCTACAGTAGGTCCACTAAGGAAGGATCAGACACCTTTCATCCATAATGGTAAAGGTAAAAGTTCCCCATGCAAATATGTGCTAGTCGTTCCCGACTCTAGGGGGCGGTGCTCCTCTCCGTTTCAAAGCCGAAGAGCCAGTGCTGTCTGAAGACGTCTCCGTGGTCATGTGGCTGGCATGACTCAACGCCAAAGGCGAACGGAACGCTGTTACCTTCCCATCAAAGGTGGTCCCTATTTTTCTACTTGCATTTTTTTTACGTGCTTTCGAACTGCTAGGTTGCAGAAGCTGGGACAAGTCACGGGAGCTCACCCTGTTACGCGGAGGCACTAGGGATTTGAACCGCCGAACTGCCGACCTTTCGATCGACAGGCTCCACGTCTTAAGCCACTGAGCCGCCGTGTCCCACTCTTTCATCCATATCTCCTGCCAGAAGGTCATCCCAACCTAAACGGAGATGGTTCTACAAGGGAGGGGAAACATCTCTCATTGTTCCAGTGGCGAATTTTGCAACATGGTGTTGCAGCCTCGTCCACCCCTCTTCTCTTGCCTGTTTTCAGATTTGAAAATGGGAGGAAATGACCATTGTCTCTGTGAAGAGGAGATAGAACCACACTGTAAAGTGTCCTTCCATAACCTTAATCAGAGGTGGGATCCTTCCGGTTTAACAATTGGTTCAGGGATCGCGCACTTTGCATGCGCAGTTCAACAAAAACATCATCTTCCGTGTTAGTGGTAGGGAATGAAAACAGCTGAAGCGCAGCAATCTGCTCTACCGCGCTAATCAGCTGTGAAGATAAAGGTAAGTAAAGCGCAGGGGCGGGCAGGCTGGCAGGCTCAGCTGATCATTGGAGCTACTGGTTCGCACGAACCTGTCTGAACCGGTAGAATTCCACCCCTGACTTTAATTCTTTT
>WNWU01000055.1:2525433-2577600 GCA_012654045.1 Ptyas mucosa
TCTATCCGTCTATCCATCTATCCATCTATCCATCTATCTATCTATCTATCTATCTATCTATCTATCTATCTATCTATCTCTATATATCATCCATCCATCCATCATCCATCTCTATATCTATCTATCTCTATCTATCTCTATATCTATCTATCTATCTATCTATCTATCTATCTATCTATCTATCATCCATTCACCCATCAATCTATCCATCCACCCATCCACCTATCCACCCATCCATCCATCTATGAAATTCTCAAAACATCCATCCATCCATCATCCATCCATCCATCCATCTATCTATCTATCTATCTATCTATCTATCTATCTATCTATCATCTATCATCCATCCATCTATCCATCCACCCATCTATCCATCTATGAAATTCTCAAAACATCCATCCATCCATCCATCCATCCATCCATCCATCCATCCATCTATCCATCCAAATGGTCCGTCTGCCAGTTTATCTATCTTAACCCTTGGCAACTTGAGTGTGTGTGGACTTCACCTCCCAGAATTGCTTTGGCGAGGAATCTCTGGGAACTGAAGTCCACGCATCTTAAAACAGTATTATTCTTCAGAACTGAGGAGAAACCTGCCCCCCCTCCTGTTACCTTGATCTTGTCACACTCCTTCTTCACACTTTCTCCATTTTCAATCACAAAGACTACACTTTTGTTGACTTCCTTGTCCGCTCGATGCCGCAGCCAGTCCTCATATCCCTGAAGAAACAAGGGGGAGGAATACACAGACCAGAACGGAAGGGACAGAAGACATGGGCTCCACTTGTTTTAAAAACGGCCTTCCAGATGCAAATCCCTTTCTCCCTAGCTACAAGAGCTCCCAGATGGAGCGAGATAAACTTAGAATATCAAGAAGGTGGGTTCAGAAGAGGTGGATAGAAACCAAGGGTGGGATTCAGCTGGTTCGGACCAGTTCAGGCGAGCCGGATGTTAACTTTAATCTGGTTCGCCGAACTGGTTGTTCCAAGGACTGGCTGACCCCACCTGCCCCTCCCAGGAATCTCTACGTGACCCATTTTGGATGACAGGTAAGTGCGCAGAGGCTCTGGGAGGATGAAAAACGGGTCTATCAGAAGTACCGGAAGTCTGGAAACAAGCCCGTTTCTGGCCTCTGGGGCTTGGAGAAGGCTGTTTTTGCCCTCCCAGAGGCTCCAGGAAACCCTCCAGAGTCTGGGGAGGGTGAAAATGCACCCCCTGCTGTGGTGCAGGAGGCTGAGTAGGCCACGCCCCCAAGGCCACGCCCACCCGGCAACCGGGCAGTGAATCGGTTGTTGACATTTTTCAATCCCACCCTCTGATAGAAACAGTCCTCTGTTTGCTGGGATAAGGAGCCAGAATTACCTGCTTAATAGCTGTAATCGTAATCACAAAGAAGAGAGGTAGGCCACTCGTCACTGGACTGGTTGGTGTGTCCACGATCACCTAATCAGAGATGCAGAAAAGCTACAGAATTGACCCTTTTAAAGGCAACAGCTATTCCTTCTAAATTTGGGTGCCAGCTGATGGAAGCCAACAAGGGAAGAGGTGTTCCAAAGTCAAAAGAGCCTTCACAAGCATGTTAAGTGTGTTCTTATTTGCTTGCTGGGAAGACCATCAGGAATTTGGGATGGTCTTCCGGAGTGATCTTGTGGAAGAGTCTGCCACTTGAAGGCATCTTGGGGAGCACCGGTTCCAGATCATCTAGAGCAGGGGTGTTGCTTAATGCATTGTAAGCCGCCCTGAGTCTCCGGAGAAGGGCGGCATATAAATCGAACCAATAAATAAATAAAATATTAGTGGTCTGCGGGATTTAAAATTATGAATTTAGTGGTCCCTGAGATCCGAAAGTTTGGTGACCCCTGCTTTAAAATACCGGTAGTCTTACCTGAACAAGGAAGATGACAAGAAAGTAGAAATTGGCAATTCTTCGGAACTGTTCAAACAGATTCTTGGGAAGAAAATTCCAGACTGTGTACTGCAAGGCAGAAAACAAGATGGGATCCATCTTAATACTACCAAAGGGCAGATTTTATAGGACTCTTCCTAATTTGCTGAGCTCCAGATATGCGAGTTTTTTTTTTAAAAAAAAACAAACCTCTTTTTAAAGCATTCTTTTCATTTTGAGAATGTATCCATCAATTCTATGAATCCTGTTTAGTCTGCTACCAGCCCACCACGGAACAAATACCGTTTTCAAAATGACTTTTAAAAAGTAAAAAGCTGGAAGGCAGACCTTAACGAATGCATATGCTCTAAATTTAATATTTAATTATGAATTTCACATGCTGCAAAATTGTATTCAAGCACCCCTAATCCCAATATAGTTACATGTGTCGTTACCAAAAAAGAAAAAAACGATCGAAACCAAAATGTTGGCCCAAAAGGAAACCAGGAAGTGTGATGGGTTGAACTATTGGATTAGTTTATAGATTTTTTTAACCTCAGCGTCCTAAAAAAGACCATTCTAAAGAAGGGCTGGATTAAAAGGGAAAAATAACTCAATAAAATACTTCATGATATATAAAGTTTGGAAGAAAATGAACCAACCCGATGTTTATTAAACACACAAATGGATATATATATACAAATACACTTGCTGGATTTAACCTTTCCTGAAATAAAATTAAAAGTCAACAGAGTTACACTTGGAAACTAGCCTAAAAAAAGATTGCAAAAAACAGGTTTCTACAAACTATGGAAGTCAAGATTGTCCAAGCTGGACCTTTTCTGAATTGGAAAACTTTGCAGGCTTTCGGGAACTCTGGACTCTATCTCAGTTCTATAGTTGGGTTCAGCCAAAATTTAATCTGGCTGTTTAGAGGCCAACATGTTGTCTGAATGAAGCTGGCTTAGTCTCAACCATTCAGTAGAAATAGGAGATATTCATCACTCATATGAATGATTCTTTAGCTTGTGTTAAACAAATCATAGTTTAGCGTATTATGCAAATCCAGATTTTGTATGGACTGGGATTAAAATATTTTTAAAAAACCACCATAGGGTTAGGTATGCTAATAGACTCTAAAGTAGAAGTGTCCAATCTTGGCAACTTTAAGACATGTGGACTTCAACTCCCAGAATTCCTCAGCCAGCCATGATGAGGTAGGGCTGGCTAAGGCTGCATTGAGTTGAAGTCCACAAGCCTTGGATAACCTTGCTTTAAACTCTTTGATACTGGAATTGTAAAACCAACAAGTGTGAAGACCTGAGGTCCGTTCCCATATCTTAAGTCAGACCACAGCCTCCATCATTCCCAACCAGCATGGTCTATACACCTGGAAACCTCTAGAAGGCAACCAGTTATAGAAGGACTTTCTAATCTTGATCTAAGGAGGCTCTGCACGGATCACCCTCAAGCTGGCCATGGCACAGAGGGATCCAACCAATGAAGTTCCCTCAATCCATACCTTGGAGGAGACAATTTGATTGGAGCAGAACTTTTGGGGCACATAAGCTTCAATATGAGGAATTAAGTGGTGGCCAACCACTACAGTCCGAGTCCCAACGCGCTTTTCTTCCCCAGCGAACTATAAAACAGGAAAAAAACAAGAAAGTTGTCAATGATGCATATTTTTTGTGTGTGTTAATGTTCTTGGCATCTGGCCTTCCACACATGCAGATTTATGAGTGAAGGTTCCTTGCCAATGAATAAAGTCAGCTTTCTCCAACTGGTGCAGTCATATTGTGTGGAGAGCACCAATCCCACATTTTTCAGCTAAGATGTAGACCAAGAATGGACAACCGCGTCAACGCACTGGCAGGATACCACGTTGGAAATCATCTGGTTCAAGCAGCAACTGTGAGCAGGCCATTCACATTGATTTCTGGGAAAAAGTCCAATCACTCTTCCATCTGAGGAAAAACAGATTCTCCGGATAGCTCGAGATATCCGGCAGAATAGCCCCCACAAACAGCGATAGTTCTGAATTATTATTATTATTATTTATTCTTTTAAAGCAGCGTCTAGAATTTTCTAGCAATCCGACGATTCCGGTCTCTCTTATTATGCAAAAATTATGCCGTTTTCCCCGTTATGCAACATTTCTGCGATAGGTAGTAATTACAGTTTTCCTCAACAGCAGAAAACCTCGTGCCAAAAATCGGCGGTGTTATTCTCCCGTGTTTTAAATTCTAACCAAGCCATCCCACTCGTTATTATTACCCTGTTTTCCCCAAAATAAGACATCCCCTGATAATAAGCCCAATCAGGCTTTTGAGCACATTCACTAAAATAAGCCCTCCCCTGAAAATAAGCCCTACCCCCCCCAAAAAAAATATCTAAACGCATGCGCAGCTGGTCCTCGCCATTTCCTCTTTTTAGGGTTAGGGAGACAGAGCTGGAAATCAGATAAGATGGCAAGAGAAGCCCCGTCTCGCTCCACGCGCCCCAAAATAATAAGACCTCCCCAAAAATAAGGCCAAGTGCTTATTTCAGGGTTCAAAAAAAATATAAGACAGGGTCTTATTTTCAGGGAAACGTGGTATTATTTTTTTTAAAAAGAAATGCGTATCCTGCCTTTCCATCCAATTAGAATCCACAGGGCAGGCAAAGAATAGCATCAAAGAAAGAATTAGGATAGTAAACGTTTTGAAAATACATAAAAATAAAAAATAAATATATATTCCCACGGAGCTTCCGAACAGCAGAGGTAACAACATGAAAGAGGCAATGTCAGTAGAATTCCCCAATCTCTGAAATTTGAATTATGCATTTCCGCTGATCTGGAAAACATTCAGTGGGAAAAAAAAGATTGGCCCTATTCATTCTTGTCTCTCCTGTTTAGATGCTAGATGGAAATTCAAAAGAACAATCTGGAAGCAAAAGCAACCCACCACCACATCGTCGTCAAGAAAACAACACAAACGTTTTGGGGACCGACAAGTCTTGTTCAACTGGATGACATAACTGGTTTAGTTCATTTGATAAACCATCCATTTTTGAAGACGTCGGATTTAACTGATCAGGAGAACATCCATTTTATTTCTCATGATACCACCACAGCAGATCTGAAGGAACAAGTCGGACAATTCTGGATTTTTCTAGATCAAATGGAAATCCACAATGAAGCCTGCCTGAATCCTAACAAGGCTGCCCAGAAGAGCCAACTCTACCACCAACACAACAGACTCCAATCCTGGGACAATATCTGCTCTACATCAGAAGCACCTTCACCGACCATCTTCGCTGGCATATACGCCAAGAACCTTCTCCACCAGAAGCCTTCTACCATTCTGGAGGCACTCTAGTTAAATTTTGCAGAAGTTCCTCGGTGCAAAAACCTATTTTGAGCTGAAGAAGTTCCCCTTCAAAAAAAAAAAACCCTCCATTTTTCTTCTGCCACAGGCCCCTACCGTAGAGCCATCAAGGCCCGTTCTAGAGAATGCAGATGGATTTGAAGGAACCTCGCCCTGTAGAGCTCAGAAATTGCCCCCAGAATCAAATTTGGTTTCAGGATTCAAACTTTCCTAGTTACGGAAAAGTTTCCACGTGTTTTTAAAGTGCCAGGAAAGAAGGGGGAGGGAGGGAGAGGTAGGGAGGAAAGGAGGGAAGAAGAGAGAGAGGGGGAAGGGAGGGAGGGAGGGAGAGAGAGAGGGAGGGAGGGAGAGAGAGAGATCAACGTACTGTTGCTGATTCACAGTCCATCTTTATCCAGTCCATAATGGAAAACGGAAAAGGACTCAAGATAAAACTTTGCAGTAAGTTTTTTCTTCTTCTTCTCGCCTATGACCTAGATAGTTTCTCTGGTTTCAGATTGGCTAAAGCTCCAGAATGTTTTTTTTTTTATGACTTAAACATACACCCTCAAACACTTCCCTGAAAAAAGCTGATTGGAACCCAAAGAACAAAACGAAACGAAACCATAAAAAATAAAATAAAATGAAGAATATGTCCTTCCTCTTTTGGCTTTGGCGGGCGAAGGATTCGTGGAAGTAAAATTATAGCCGGGTTGCCGGGAAGGTGGAAGGAAAGTCATCAGGCTAAAAAAACTCTCCAGAGCATCCTGAATTGGAAGATGTGCTGTTGACATTCTGTGTGATGTGTGGCCAGATGTCCTCATGGTTGGGTCAATGGACATTCTTGTTCCTTCCACCCCATCCTTTTTTTAAAAAAAAAACCTGTGTGAAGATTAAAATCTTGTAAGACCCTTCCAAGATATTTCCATGTGGGATGGAAGCACATCCTGCCCCCTAGATTTCCAGCTTGTCCATTTTTGTCTCTAGAATAGAAACTGTATTTTAGTGTATCCATTTTTCTTTCTTTCTTTCTTTCTTTCTTTCTTTCTTTCTTTCTTTCTTTCTTTCTTTCTTTTTCTTTCTTTCTCTTTCCTTCTTTCTCCCTTCCTCTTTCTCTCTCTCTTCTTGTCTCTTCTTGTCTCTTCTTCTTTCTTCTTCTCTTTTTCTCTCTTCCCTTTCCTTTCCTTTCCTTTCCTTTCCTTTCCTTTCCTTTCCTTTCCTTTCCTTTCCTTTCCTTTCCTTTCCTTTCCTTTCCTTTCCTTCCCTTCCCTTCCCTTCCCTTCCCTTCCCTTCCCTTCCCTTATTGATTGATTGATTCGATTTATATGCCGCCCTTCTCCGGAGACTCAGGGTGGCTTACAATGCATTAAGCAATAGCCTTCATCCTTTTTGTATATACCTGCTTAGTAGGGCTTTCGACCACCCCTGAGTGGTGTTCTTTTTTTTATATAAAGTCAGCTTATTGCCCCCACAATCCGGATCCTCATTTTACCTACCTCGAAAGGATGGAAGGCTGAGTCAACCTTGAGCCTGGTGAGATTTGAACTTGCAGTAATTGCAGGCAGCTGGTGCTACTTAACAGCACTTTAGTTTGCTGCACCACCAAGGCCCTTCCCTTCCCTTCCCTTCCCTTTCCCTTCCCTTTCCCCTTCCCCCTATCCATCCATCCATCCACCCACCCACCAGGATGTTGGATGCCAAAACACCATAAAATCGGGGGCAGCAACTCCAAACTTAGATTCACACACACACTGCTACCCCTGGCTTGCTTTAATCACAGTTTGTCCGAAGCTAAGCTTCAAATCAATGGGTTGCACCCGACACAGGTAGGAACTGGGCTACTTACTAAGCCAAACTGTAGTCTGCTTGGTTTCTGTGTAGCTCGCTGAAGGTATCTAACACAATTTAAGCCATGATTCAAGGCTCAGTGGGAGGTCTCAATCCAGGAATTTGTGATGGTCAGTAAACCCAAAGACGCAAACATAAGTTTAGTAAGAGACATCAACTCCATCTCTGGCTTATTATATTCCAAAGGTCTTTGATCAGAATTACAGTTAAGACGATGAAGGTGATCGCTGATGAATATGACACAAATGTAAAACGAGATCAGATAGTTCTGTTCTCCATTTCACAAAGAGAAGTAGCCCTCAAAGTTTTGGGCCTCAATTCCAATAAGCCACAGCAGCATGACCAAGGGGCATACAAAACCACAATATGAAACACCGTAGGGAACTACATAGCCCATCTTACATTACGACTAGCAAATTCCCCCCATGGCCAACGCATCAACCCATCCCTTTGTCCCAACTCACATGCCATTTAATTCATCTATCCCACCTTAATGATTGTCATCCGCCTTTCAAATCCCCAAAAGGTGGCAAGGAGGCTTACATACAACACACAACAGAAACAATGCTTGTTAAAAACACGGCCAACGACTTTGATCTCAGCGCCCACCGTATCTGGCGGTTTGGGGTCCATGGAAAGTTCTAGAACAGCAATGGGGGAACCTCCGGGTCTGGGGCACTCAAAGCCCACAAAGATGGTCCAGCCTTAGCAAAAAAAGTGGGAGATGCTGTGCCTGGGAAGGCGTTCCCATGACAACTGGCCAGCCTAAGGACTGGCAGTTGGCTATGGAATTCCAGCATCCAGAACGAGGGAGGGAAAAAAATCTGGAAATGTCCATACAAAACTGCATCTATATTTTTTAAAAAAGATACAGGGACACATCTGTATTCACATCTGTACACAGGAAACGGCATCAGCATGTATTTTTTTCAAAAAAACAGGGACACATCTGTATATATGAAACAGCATCTGTCTCTTTAAACAAGTCCCAGAGACACATCTGTATGCACATCTGTATACAAAGCAACTGCATCTGCAGTCTCCTAAAAGAAACAGGGACAGATCTGTACACAGGAAACCACATCTGTAAATTTTTAAAACCCCTCATGGCACATCTGTATAAAGGAAATGGCACCTGTTGCTTTTAAAAAGATATCTGGGCACATCTGTAGACACATCTATATACATGAAACTGAATTTCTTAAAGAAAACCCCACAGGGCACATCTGTATGCACATCTGTATGCAGAGAACCACATCTGTAATTTCCTTTAAAAGGGAGTCGGTTTCACATCTGTATACACATCTGCACACAGAAGCTGCATCTGTATTTTAAAAGTCTCATGATGCATCTGTATGCACATCTGTAGACAGAAAAAACAGCGCCTGTGTTTTCCGCGAAAAAATTTCCAGGACACATCTGTATGCACATCTGTATATAGGAAATTGCATCCATGGGTTTTTTTTAAAAGATGCAGGGACACGGCTGTATACACATCTCTATACAGGAAAAATGTATCCATGATTTTTAAAAGCATCTGTACACAGGAAATGGCATGTGTCTTTTTGTGAAAAGATCCAGAGGGCACATCTGTATACACATCTGTATACAGGAAACTGCATCCATAATATTTTTTAAAAAAGATACAGGGACACAGCTGTATATACATCTGTATGCAGAAAACTGCATCTGTATTTTTTTTAAGATACAGGGACACATCTGTGCTGAGTTCAGTTTAATTCAAATTTGTAATACGTACAAACCAACTTGGTATTTATTGAGCCAATGATGCTTTTAACAGCATCCATCTCAGAGGGAGATTGCTAAACAGCAAGTCCCAAAACAAAAACATATACAGACAAAGAAAAATAATTTCCAACCCAGAATCGCTATTTTAAAGATCAGGAAAGATTCCGAATTCAGTTTTGCCCTTTCCTTTCTTTGGTGTCTTTTAAAGTGTCTTTAAAAAGACACTTATGCATTGTCTTTTTAAATCAGGGCAAGCCTGTTCTTACTACTCTGAAAAGTTTCCATATTTTCAGGCTGAAAGGTTTTCAATACATAATCCGAATTTACCGAAGCAAATTATTGGATTAGACTTCATAGCAATACTTGTTTGTGGTGCTCTCCGAGCGTGGTTGTTTTACTACCCAACGAGGTGACAACATCCGTGTGAGCTGAGGTTTGCTTCCTCTTTATATATAGTAGCTTGCCCTGCCAATGTTGGTGAGAGTGAAGATTAGTGTAGTGTTTACTGCTTGCTTGTTTCTCTGGGGTTAATCCCTGCTAATCTCGGCATTGGGGAGTTGAGCCATCTCAATAATTTGGACTAGAGAAATATGAATGTTCAAAACACCTCTACCTTTAATTACATGTACTGTGATTGTAAACAAAAGTCCAAAATGAAAAACAAGGCAAACTGAAATCACTCCCATAAAACTACAACTAAGTTACTTGAGGGGGTAGAGAGGGAAAAATAAGCTATTTAGGAAGGGGAAAAAAGGACATTTTTGTTTGAAAAACATCCCTTGAAAGAAACTAAACCAGAAATCTCTTCCAATTAAAATAGACAATGAAGAGAACACATCAGAGATGGGTTTCAGCAGGTTCTGACCAATTCTGGAGAACCGGTAGCGGAAATTTTGAGTAGTTCACAGAACCGGCAGTAAAAATTCTGACTGGCCCCGCCCCATCTATTCTCAGCCTCCCGAGTCCCAGCTGATCGGGAGGGAATGGGAATTTTGCAGTATCCTTCCCCTGGAGTGGGGAGGGAATGGGAATTTTGCAGTATCCTTCCCTTGGAGTGGGGAGGGAATGGGAAGTTTGCAGTATCCTTCCTCTGGAGTGGGATGGGAATGGAGATTTTTGAGTACCCTTCCCCTGCCATGCCCACCAAGCCACGCCTACAGAACTGGTAGCAAAATTTTTTTAAAACCCACTATGAAGCACGTGCCTTTCTTTCTCCTATGCGTTTCGCATGGGTTTACAGACCCAGCATATTTATTTTGACTCTTGAAAATATTATCTGAAGCAAAACATCTTTTTTTTTTGCGTTAAATTAATTCTTAAAAATTAACTTGAGGGAGAGGGGGAAAACAACACAGAAAACTGTCTTTTTCCTACTTAAGAGTACCCTTTGACCTCAAGGGAAGTCTGATTTACTGGCAATACCGTTTGCATAATAGAAAGATCTATTGTTACTGGCAAAACTCTAAATCAGAACAAAAAAGGAGCTCATTCCAAGTGGATCATTCCCAAATAATTTTTGAACGCATCACACGAGAATTGAAAAGGAAACCAGTTTGACAGAATGAATAGAAAGGAGAGGAAAATCTAATTTAAAAGATTGCTTAATTAATGCCGAGATTTCAATTAGTCCCTCATTAAAAGAAATAGGTAGGTAGGTAGGTAAATAGACAGATAGATAGATGAGAGAGAGAGAGAGAGGGAGAGAGAGAGAGAGAGAGAGGGGGGGGGGAGAGAGAGAAAGAGATAGTAACCTATTTGCAATTTTTTTAAAAAAGCTCCCTTTTACTCAACGGGGGAGAAAAATGCTTCAAGGAGGTATTCTACTTTAGCTACTTCTTGTATTTCTGTTTGCCTGGAAATTTCCTTTGGGTATAAACAACAAGAGGTAAAACTTTTTTATTTACATCAACAAATTTATTTTTAGCCACTCAACTTGCAGATAGGTGAGTCTGGACGCCTTATAAAATTTAAACCTTCACCCCCTCCTTCGCTTATAAAAACTTAAATCTTTTTTGCCAGATCCCGCTGAAGCCAAATCCAGAAGGAGACCGAAAACAAACTTACCAACTTTGGCCAAGCTCTCAACACCACATCTGGGGTTAAAGAAAATTCCATTTTCTCGCAAGACAGCCAAATATTTTTTCACAGGGGAAGAGAGAGAGAGAGAAAAAAGAGTGCGAAGATCTAAAATGGATTTATTGACCCCTCACCAAGAGCAAAAAAAAAAAAAAAAAAAGGCAAATAGGCTTTCCAAAAAAATCAGATTATTCTAGGGTGGAAGGCATTCAATTTAAACAAACATTCCTTCCAGGAGGAGGAGTTAGATTAAACCTGGTTGTGTTTTAAAGCTACAATCCTATTTTTGCTAGTAAGTCAACCCAACAGAGCAGCACAGTCAAGAAACCTAGTAAAGGAATAAAAACTCGTGCTACAAACAATCTTAAAGGCACCTCTTTGGGCATAATTTCTCCCACAAAGGTTGCATTTCAAGCATCAAGTTGTGTGCCAGATGTTAAACGCACAGCTGTCTTGTGAAATCTACCCAGGCTGCCCGTTAGCTATTCGATGTGCAACAGTAGTAAGCCACATTGAAAAGGGTCTGTTGGGAACGAATCGACGTAAATCAATTTTTTAATATGTTTTGGTTACGCAGAATCAGAGTTTCACATTTCAAGTTGCAGTATGATCTGCAAATTCATTTATCGTATAGAATAGAATGGAATAACAGAGTTGGAAGGGACCTTGGAGGTCTTAATACAATAATAACATTAAACATGGTTTTTCTCATCATACTCGTGCTATCAATTGCCATTTTATTCTTTTCTCTATCTTAATGCATTTTCTATTCTTCTTATTGTCTCCTTCCTTTATTTCCAATTTCCTTTTTTATTCTTTAACCCTTGGTAAAATGCTTCCCATATCATATAAAAATCAGATTGTTCTTTCTCTTTAATTGCTAGTGTTAGTCTATTCATTTCTGCACATTTTAATAGTTTCCTAATCACCTTCTCTTCAGTAGGAATCTCTTCACTTTTCCAACATTGTGCGGATACAATTCTAGCTGCTGTTAATGCATGAATAATTAAATATATATTTTCTTTGTTATAAGTTTCAGGCAAGATCCCCAACCAAAATATTTCTGGTTTAAACTCAATGCTACCATCAATTCTAACACTTTAATATAAGGATTTCCTAAACTAGGGGTCTCCAAACTTGGCCACTTTAAGACTTGTGGACTTCAACTCCCAGAATTCCCCAGCCAGCAAAGCCGACTGAGGAGCTCTGGGAGTTGAAGTCCACAAGTCTTAAAGTGGCCAAAGTTGGGAGACCCCTGTTCTAGACCAAAGTTTCTTGGCAACTTTTAAGACAAAATCTTAAAAATGAAATTTGAGATGGAATCTTAAAGTCTTCTTAGGCGGAAGTCCACTTAGATCTTCTCAAGTTGAAGTCAACCAACGCATCTTAAAGCTCCTAAGGTTGAAAAGTATTGTCCTACATTAAAAGGCACAGCACATACATTATTTCAGTCAAGGCCACCCCTAGAGTGGGATCCAAAAAAGCCACAATCACAGCACCGACTGTACGATAAGACCTCCGGGTTTTTTTTACTCATGTTGTATGATGCATATAAAAAGAACTGAGTCCTGTGTCCCAGGGATGAAATCCAATTTTTTTTTACTACCAGTTCTGTGGGCGTGGCTTGGTGGGCGTGGCGTGTGTGGCAGGGGAAGGATACTGCAAAATCCCCATTCCCTCCCCACTCCAGGGGAAGGTTACTGCAAAATCCCCATTCCCTCCCCACTGCAGGGGAAGGATACTGCAAAATCCCCATTCCCTCCCCACTCCTGGGGGAAGGATATTGCAAACACTCCATTCCCACCCCACTCCTGGGGGAAGGATACGGCAAAATCTCCATTCCCACCCCCACTCTGGGACCAGCCAGAGGTGGTATTTGCCAGTTCTCCGAACTACTCAAAATTTCCGCTACCGGTTCTCCCGAACCTGTCAGGATTTCAGCTGGATTTCAGCTCTGCTGTGTCTCCTGTCCAATATTAGCTTAAAAATAGCACCATGGAAGCTGTTTGACTGAAACCATATAGACAAAGGCTTCTATTTGCACCCTCAAGTCACTTTAAAAGTTACAACGGACTGCAAGGACTGTGCAAACAGAACTTTGACTCTACTAAGAGAAGCAATCTATTTAAGCGTGGCTCCATGTTAGTTACACCAACAATCACACAGGGGTACATACGTCAAAAGCTTGGTACGATTCTACATCCTGGTCATGTTTCTACCTGCATGTTTCCTGTCTTAAAACTCCCAATTCTGCGAAAGCGGGTTTCCACCAGCGTCGAATTCACCTCCTTTAGGCGACACTTAATACATGTCCAAAAAATTTCTCTCTGGGTCTTGAATGATCCAGGCCATTAATAAGCACCCTAGTAGAAAACCTCAGAGCAGGGCTGTCTTCCCCATCTCCTCAAAGAGCGTAAATGTTCGAGGGCTGAGAGAGATGGACAGAAATTCTCTGTATTTGGGGGGCAGTGACATGCTTTCTGAAACTGAGCGTGATCGGACTTGACTTGTACTTAGATAAGAGACAGCTGTAGAAGAGTAGAGCTGCGGGGAAGAGGGAGAATGGAGAGAAAAAAAATATCTTAGCAAACCACCAACTTGGGGTACCAAGAGCCAGTCGGGTTGAGAGGTTAAGGCACCAGAATAAGAAAGCAGGAGACGGTGAGTTCTAGTCCCGCTTTAGGCATGAAAGCTGGCTGGGTGACTTTGGGCCAATCACAGGAGACAGGGAGTTCTAGTCCCGCCTTAGACATGAAGGCAGATTGTGTGACTTTGGGCCAATCACCAGGAGACGGGGAGTTCTAGTCCCGCCTTAGGTATGGAAGCAGGTCGAGGGAAGTAGTCACTCACTATCTCTGTCTCTTTCTCTCTCTCCTCTCTCCCTTTTGTAAAGCAAAAGGTTAGGGTTAGGGTTTTGCATTTTACGTCATTGAAAAAAACCAGATGTCATTACCTACCTACCTACCTACCTACCTTCCTTCCTTCCTTCCTTCTTTCCTTCTTTTCTTCCTTCCTTCCTCTTTCTTTCTTTCTTTCTGTCTGTCTGTCTTTCTTTCTTTCTTTCTGTCTCTCTCCTTCCTTCCTTCCTTCCTTCCTTCCTTCCTTCCTTCCTTCCTTCCTTCCTTCCTTCCTTTCTTCCTTCCCTCCTTCTCTCTCTCTCCCTCTCTCCCTCCCTCTCTTCCTTCTTTATCTTACCTGGCTTTTGTTTCTAATTGTATTTTATCTTATAATAAACTTTAATTAAAAAAAATATTCTAAAAATGAACGAAACTACTTTGGGTATTCGCTAAGAATACCACATGGAACCCTGTCTTGGAGTTTTGCAGGAGTTAAATTCAGTTCAAAAGCGACTTTACCTTTAAAGGCCTTTTTTTTTTTTTGAAAGCTTCTCTCTCTCTCTAATATTTATTAACCGCTGCATTTTATTGAGCAACCAACCTAACCTTTGTCCCACAAGCTTCTGCAACCTGGGATCTGATTAACTTCAGCAAACGGTGATATGAGACGACTAA
This sequence comes from Ptyas mucosa, assembly GCA_012654045.1. Lineage (NCBI taxonomy): Eukaryota > Metazoa > Chordata > Lepidosauria > Squamata > Colubridae > Ptyas > Ptyas mucosa. The sequence continues at coordinate 2,539,857 of WNWU01000055.1, forward strand.
AAGTTGACTCGACCTGGGATTCAAAGAACGTTGGAACTCTTGATTTTTGTTTCTTCCTGAGCTTGACGATTACAAAGAGTTCCTTCTTAGGAGAGAAACTAAAAGAACTCCAGGAACTTTGTACACCCAAATTCTTTTAAATCCAACACCCAGGTTAGATTTCCCCCCAACAAAAATTGGATTCTTTTGCTTCACGCCCAGTAAAACAAATGGTTTCCAAGAACTAAAAAATAAAGATAAGGAAACAGTTCTAAGATAAGGCACACCATGTGCTCTACCAGTTCCCACTTCCCAGAACTGGGTTTTTAATACAGGAAGAAGTGGACCAAATTATTTCTTCTTTTTAGTCTCACTGCAGGGCTTAGTAGCATAAATGTTAGACCCCCTCCCCCACTCAAAGCTGCATAGCCCAAGATTGTCGGTGCAGAAAATTCAACCCCTACATCAGAGGTGGGTTTCAGCCGGTTCTGACCAGTTCTGGAGAACTGGTAGCGGACATTTTGAGTAGTTCGGAGAACTGGTAGTAAAAATTCTGACTGGCCCCACCCCCATCTATTCTCTGCCTCCTGAGTGCCAGCTGATCGGGAGGAAATGGGGATTTGCAGTCACCTTCCCCTGGAGTGGGGTGGGAATGGAGATTTTACAGTATCCTTCCCCTGCCACGCCCACCAAGCCATGCCACACCCACCAAGCCACACCCAGTAAAAAAATTTGAAACCCACCACTGCCCTACATCCTTGGGGAGATGGCCAACTGGGTGGGTGTGGCCGCCTTAACGCCACTCCCCAAACTGCTGGCATGTTTCCTCTTCGCACTGGGTAGACCAGGATGGCCACGCGGGCCAGATCTGGCCACATCGTGGGCCGAATCCTGACCACAGGCCTTGACTTTGACACCTCTGGCCTACAGGCTCGAGTTGACCATCTAAATCCTAGGTTCTCCTAACTACTGGTCCAAGAAAGGCTTTCTTCCCTACTTAAGACGGATTGTACAGTTTTGGGTTCAAGTAAAGGTTCCTCTCGCACATACGTGCTAGTTGTTCCCTACTCTAGGGGCCGGTGCTCATCTCCGTTTCTAAACCGAAGAGCCAGCGCTGTCCAAAGATGTCTCCGTGGTCATGTGGCCGGCGTGACTCAACACCAAAGGCTTAAAAGCATTATTTTTTTTTTTTGCTTTTAAAAGGAAAAAAAAAAGCCTCTGACGATCAGGCAACTCAGCTGGGACCGTCAGAGCCTTTTAAAAGCATTTTTTTCTACAACCTCTTCAGCTGGAAAAATGCTTTTAAAAAGCTCTGATGATCCCAGCTGAGCCGCGCGATCATCAGAGGCTTTTTTTAAAACTTTTAAAAGCATTTTTTCAAAGAAAAATTGCTTTTAAAAGTTTTTAAAAAAGCCTCTGATGATCGCGCGGCTCAGCTGGGCATGAAGGGGGGCAGGGATTTTTGCTACCGGTTCTCCGAACTACCCGCCACCATCGCTACCAGATCAGGCGATCTGGTCCAAACTGGGAGCATTTCACCCCTGGGCAGGTTGATAGCCAGATGACCGTTCCTCCAACTATCAGAAATAAAAACTTAAGAGGTGATTTAAAAAAAAAATTCGATTCCACACAAACCATCACAAACATTTCCTCTGGGAGTGGGGAAACCAAGGTCAGTATAAATATTATTCATTTTAGTTGATAAAGGAAGGAAGCCGAAGGACGATTCTAACACTTGAGTGCTGATGCATAGAGAGAAAATATTCCATTATATTTGGAGAGCAACGTTTCCATTCATTTCCAAAAGTAACCAACGAAAGTTTTGATGTGAAAATAAACCTCAAGGTTGATTAAGGCTGTTTTCAGAGTTTTGGAACCTTTGTCTTCCTCTGGTTTTTTTAAAGATTAAATTTTGTACTTTTGTTTATTAATTTTCATTACATTTTTTGCACAGGAACCAAATAATTTCCCCCTGGTCTACTTTTCCCTACAACGACCCTCTGAGAGAGACCAGAATGAGCCATAACTCCTAATCCCGAGTCTATTGTAACAGAGGTGGATTCGAACCTAACCCATTATTATTATTAATCATATTTCTATGCCCCCCACTCTCCAAGGACTCTGGGTGGCTTACAACAATCGACAGTATACTAAATAGCATATTGCCCCCAACAATCTGGGTCCTCATTTTACCCACCTCGGAAGGGTGGAAGGCTGAGTCAACCTTGAGCCGGTGAGATTTGATCCGCTGATCTGCTGAACTAGCAGTCAGCTGAAGTAGCTGCAGTACTGCACCCTAACCACTGCGCCACCTCGGCTCTTCAATCTCTGAAACCACCCCTTTTTTTGTCTCTACTCAATTTTATATTTTAACTGTCTGGTTTGACTGGTTTGTCTGTGATATTCAGGGTGTTTATAAAGGTAAAGGTTCCCCTCGCATATATGTGCTAGTCGTTCCTGACTCTAGGGGACGGTGCTCATCTCCGTTTCAAAGCTGAAGAGCCAGCGCTGTCCAAAGACGTCTCCGTGGTCATGTGGCCGGCATGACTAAATGGCAAAGGCGCATGGAATGCTGTTCCCTTCCCACCAATTTTTCTACTTGCATTTTTTACGTGCTTTCGAACTGCTAGGTTGGCAGAAGCTGGGACAAGTAAGGGGAGCTCACTCTGTTACGCGGCGCTAGGGATTCGAACTGCTGAACTGCCGACCTTTCGCTCGACAAGATCAGCGTCTTAGCCACTGAGCCACTGCATCCTTTTTTCGGGGTGTTTATAGCCTGGTGTATATTTAAAAAGTGTTTTAACCAGTGTGTTCTGTCCCATTTCCCCAAACACGATAGACCCTCTGTAGTTGAAGCAATGATTCCTTTAGCGTCCGCAGCCCCTGCAAAAAGTTTCTGTCTTACAGCAGACTAACAAGTCTGTCCGGCAGGAAGTTGAATAGTTGTCTGCCACATCTATTTATCTCCGCTCCCTGCCTTTGATCCCCAGAGCTAGGATGGAGCTTCATTAGCAGCGGTAGCTCTTCTGTCCCAAGGACCAGCCCACGGATTTCCACTGCTCTCCTCTCCTCTGCCTTCTGTGGATTCACTCATCAGGCTCTGGACCCAGCTGTTCCTCCTCTTCCTCATCAGCCACCTCCAGACCTGGGGGCTGTTGACTCTCCATCTGAGGGCTGACGGATGGCCCAGGCTCTGTCTCTGTCTCGCTGTCTCTCTCTGCCAGCTCCATTCCCTCTTCCTCCTCGGAGCTCTCAGGTTGCCCTGCTGATGACCCTGACTCCCACACCTCCTCCTCTGATTCGGCTGCTGGAGGGGCCAGTGTCCAACATTCCACAATACAGTGCAAATTTCTTCTACACTAAAAAAAATGCTGCTAAATTCCATTGGGGTATATTTCCACAGAAATGACATCTATCACTCAAAACCGTCAGCAAACGGGAACGCTCGTTACATTCAATGTTCCTTTTTCTTTCTTTTTGCATGCATGTATTTTACAGATGCCTCAATCGATCAGCAAACTGCATTACTAAGATCCTGGCTTAAATTTCCTAAAACAAATGTTTTATCAGCTGCAGTAAGGAGCGAAAAGTAAATGTCACCGAATCCTAACCAAATTGACTTCCCGGTAGAATCAGGATTAGGCTAATAGTCCTTGACGTACAACCACAACGGAGCCCCATATTTATGCTGCTAAGTGAAACATTTGTGTAAGTGAGCTTTGCCCCCGTTTTACGACTTTGTAGTCATCGCAGTTGTCAGTAACATGGTTGTTAAGTGAATCTGGCTTGTCAGAAGATGGCAAAAGGGGGTCACGAGACCCCGGGATGGGATGCTGCCAACCGTCATAAATACGAATCAGTTGTTAAGCGTCTGAATTTTGATCACCTGACCCTCAGGGATGTTGTGACAGTCGTAAGTCTGAAAAACGGTTACCTTCGTAACTTGGATCGGCCACTAAATTAGGACTATCTGTATACTGTTCTCAACCCAATTAGAATCCAGAAAGACCTACATACACTCACACCTGTGGCTTATTTGCTCTGGACACAGCTGGCACTGGGATCCCACCGGCTCCTTATATCATTGGCTAAGTGCAGAGTATTCAGTAAAAAAGGAGTAGCATCAGGGGTGAAATCCAGCAGGTTCTAACAGGTTCTGGCGAACCGGTAGCGGACATTTTCAGCAGTTTGGAGAACCGGCAAATGCCACCTGTGGCTGGCCCCAGGAGGGGAGGGAATGGAGATTTTGCAGTATCCCCTGCCACGCCCACAGAACCGGTAGGGAAAAGTTTTGGATTTCACCCCATTAATAATAAGGGCAGAGTTACTCTCCTACCAGTAGGAAGCTATTCTTAGCATGCCACCCGACAGAACAAATGTGCTTTATTTCTTTCTAGTTATGCCTTTCTCTTCTTTATTTATTGATGCAAAAACTCCAGAAACTCCAGCTGCTCCTACGGCCATTAAAAAAAGAACCCTCTTAACAGAAACCTTGTTTTCTTGTGGGTTGTGAACCCTCGTCTTTGTGGGGCTTCCCCAAAGAAGAGGGAGTCGAGCTATTCTCCAAAGCACCTGAGGACAGGACGAGAAGCAATGGATGGAAACTAATCAAGGAGAGAGAAACAACCTAGAACGAAGGAGAAATTCCCTGACAGTGAGGACAATTAACCAGTGGAACAGCTTGCCACCAGAAGTTGTGAGTGCTCCATTACTTTTAAGAAGAGACTGGAGAGCCATTTGTCCGGAAGAGTCTCCTGCTTGAGCTGGATTAGAGGACCTCCAAAGTCCCTTCCAACTCGGTTAATCTGTTCTATTATTCTGTTAACGCCTTGCAGATAATGCCACAATAAAAAGTCAGATTCTACGCTGCCCTGAGCACTTTCCTGAAAGGCAGAGTACGGCAAAAAAGACAATATGGCAGCCACACCAATGCAATTGAAGCTCTACTTTTTAAAATGTGTGCCGTGATCATTTTTCCCACCCAACGGTTTCCGCCTCTTCCGTAGTTTTCTGCAAATGAAAGTCAACTTTTCAACTAACAGTTAACTTTGTGCAAGGCTCTGCGTGAACGAACAGCTGACATGGCAGTTAAATATAGTCTGAAAGTTAATTGTTGGGTCGCTGAGATGATTGTGCCTCTTTAAAAAAAAAAAAGATATATCATTGCAAAGTATGTAAAAAAGCCATTTTATGCCAATCTGTTTCTTCAAGTCCCTCAAATAACACAACTTTCAAATCAAGCCAAATTCGAGCACAATGCAGAAACACGAAACATTTCAACGTCAGATCTCTTGGCTCCGAGAAATGAACACAATATTGTTTTTTTTCCATGGCAATTCTTTTCGCAGTTTTAAAAAGTCAAGCCAAGAAAAGATTTATTTCTGAGTGATTTGGGGCAAAAGGGAAAATAACCTCAAACAAACTTCCCAGAAAAACAGAAGAATGAACTTCACACTTTCAGAAAGGGGGTTTACGCTGGTCATTTTTATTATCGGGAGAAAGTCCCTAAAATTTGGAACTGATTGCTAATGAGAAGTAGATTTTTGCAGTAATTTCCTGGAGAAAAAAATAATAATGCCCAAACCCAGGGACAATATTAAATTGTGGGATCCTTGGTGCTCTCTGAGCTTGGGTGTTTTCTTGCAGACCTTTCCTGACCTGACTAGGTAACATCATCAGTGCTAGTAGGGAGTGGGGTTTGACTCTTTTTCTAAATAATAGCTTGCCTGGCCAGTGTTGGTAGTGTATAGTTTTCTCCTTCTAGTTCCTTATATTGTTTACTGCTTGATTGTTAGAATGGTGTTAATCCCTGCTTATCTGGATGGTGGCTGATGGGAGAGGTCATAAACACCAGGTGTCCCAGAAACATTTTCTGTCAACAAACATATTTCTCCTTCTGTCAAATATTAAGAAACTGAGGAGAGGAATAACACGTACCCAACATATGTACATGTTTTTTTCTGGCCTCGCTGTTGAACTGGTTGTTCCGAGTTTTGTGTAAACTACTCATGAGCTTGTCAATAAGCAAGAGACAATGCAAAAATCTGGGGTTTAATTCTACATCATCACAGCAAAAAATTGGAACTCGTCATTTCTCCACACTCTAATATTTCTGTGCTGAGTAATGAGCCAAAGTATTTTTTTTTATGCAATGGGCTGATAAGATAACAGGATGACCAGAAAGGAAACTGGATGGATGATTCTTGAGTGGTACATTTAGTACAAGTTCAGAATAGTTCAATGTTGAGGGGGAAGAGAGACAAAAAACGTCAATAACCGTCTTAATTTTTGGGGGGAACCCCTCGCCAATTCCCCCAAACGAAACAGTTTTTTAAAATGTTGTCCGTTATGTTATCTTTCCAGGAACTCCCAAGACAGAAAGGCATCCTTGATAAAAGTCTATAAATAACAAAGTGGTTGCAAGAATTTCACTCAATAAATACTTGATGACCTGGAAATTGCAAGAGAATAACAGAAGCAGTCAACCTGAAGCCTTAAGTCTATCATACTTCTCCTTCAACAGAGAATTGAAGCCGCGTCACACATGGAAGTTAGTTGTTGTCTTTCAAAACAACTTTTGATCTCAACTAATGAGAGGTGTCTCCAAGATGTTATTGAGTTTTAAACTTCCTGATCTACAACTCGGATCAGATTGGTACCTTTTGAGTAGGATTCAGCCCCACCCACCCTCTGCAATTTTACCTCGGTAAGGTGCTAGTCCTTATGGTTGCTGGAAGGAGGGTCGAATCTGCCTGGCTTCAATGACAACCCAACTACAAAAACCCACTACTTGAGGGACACGTGATGTTCTTCAGAGCTATACCTCTTATGACAGTCCTGTGAGGCAGGTCAAGATAATTACACACGATATCCCAGCTTGGGAATTGAGCCAGTGGTGAAATCCATTTTTTTTTTTACTACCGGTGCTGTGGATGTGGCTTGGTGGGTGTGGTAGGGGAAGGATACGGCAAAATCTCCATTCCCTCCCCACTCCTGGGGAAGGATACTGCAAAATCCCCATTCCCTCCTCACTCCAGGGGTAAGGACACTGTAAAATCCCCATTCCCACTCCACTCTGGGGCCAGCCAGAGGTGGTATTTGCCAGTTCTCCAAACTACTCAAAATTTCCGCTACCGGTTCTCCAGAACCTGCTGGATTTCACCCCTGAATTGAGCCCAGTAACAGGGAATCTCAAACCCAGACCGGCCATTTTGCTAAAATTATGCTGTGTTGTTTTGAATGTGTGTGTGTGTGTGTGTGCGTGCGTGTGTGTGTGTGAGAGAGAGAGAGAGAGAGAGAGAATAAAACTCTGGAGACACCAAAGTTGATTGTCTTGGTTTTAACGTTGCACTGGTATTTTATCTCACTTGCATTCTCCTCAAGGACTATTTTTGTGTCATTTCTACGCTGTACAGCCTTGAAAGGAAGAACGTTATAAAAATATAACCCTGTTTTTGTTTTTCCTGGCCGCAAAAATGGTGTTCAAAGCAACGGAACAAGTACGTGCATCACACCAGATGACTATTCTGAAATCCAGGGACAAATGAAGAGTTACAAAGAGGTGGAAAATGTTTGTTCTTTTAACCTCCTTTTACTCGGCTTCCCCAGTCGCCTGTCCTTGCAGCTTTTTCCAAGTTTTCTTTTTATCTTTCCAGGGCTAACAGGAGCTGGAAACCATCCGGAGAACAAACCCAGGTTTTGCAAATGCGGTTTCAGGAAACATCCATCTGCCGCCTCTTAAAGCAGCAGAAGGGCCTCTAATGGAACTTGGCAGAGAGGAACGGAAAAGGCCCATCAAACTAAAAAAAAAAAAAAAGTGGGGGGAAATTGAGTAGGAAGAGGAGAAAGATTTCAGCCGTCCATTTACAACCGGGGGGGAACGGCTGCTTCCAAAATATGGTTTTGTTTCAGGGTTTGAATGGCACCCAAAGTTGCAAACCGGTCACAGGCCTGTGAAAGTCTTGCAACGTCCAAATTTCCCTCTTTGTGACCCAGGAAAAGATTTTAATTTTGCAGAAAGCACCATCCGGTAGAAATAGGAAGAGAAACCCACGTCCCCCCAAAAATGGATGATGGAAGAGGCCGAGCATTGGAAGAAGAAAGCAGCAAGGAATCTATTTTGGATGGGGTGTGTATGTGTGTTTGTGTAGATACAGAGGAGGTAAAAGACGAACATGATTTGGTGAGGGAAGGCCAGAACAAACAAATACAAAATAAAAGCTAAAGATAAAGGTTCCCCTCGCACATACGTGCTAGTCGTTCCCGACTCTAGAGGGCGGTGCTCATCTCCGTTTCAAAGCCGAAGAGTCAGCGCTGTCCGAAGACGTCTCCGTGGTCATGTGGCCGGCATGACTCAATGCCAAAGGCACACGGAACGCTGTTCCCTTCCCACCAAAGGTGGTTCCTATTTTTCTACTTGCATTTTTAAACATGCTTTCAAACTACTAGGTTGGCAAAAGCTGGGACAAGTCACGGGAGCTCACCCCATTATGCGGCACTAGGGATTCGAACCGCCGAACTGCCGACCTTTCGATCAACAAGCTCAGCGTCTCAGCCACTGTATTCCTAATACACCAGAGGAAAAAGACGGGAAGAGCCCAGCACACGCTCTGGAAACATCTTCTGGCTAGTTGAGAGAGTAATCAAATCTATCTTTATTGTGGTTCATTAGCGAGCACAAAGCGAACAAAACAGAAGGCGTAAAGATGAAACTAAAGGGATTAAAGTAAGTGACAGAAGTGACAACAACTTAAGAGAAAGACGGAAGGGCCTAAAATAAGCCACAGGCGGGTAAATATAAGACAGAAATGAAAGCTAAAAGCATATTTAAAGGTGAAAAAGGACAGCTTAAAATGTGAGCAGTTTAGGAACCAACCAACTAACCAGAATAAGTCAGTGAAATACTGATTTTAGAAATTAATTAGAACATTTCTAACTTTGGACTTCGAGAGAATTACTCCTAGTTATAAGTGAGACCAAACAACAGAGTGTAACTGACTGAAGTCACACAGGACTTTTTCTGCTATTAGGTTTAGAAAAGTCTGGCCTTCTATTGACTGTCCATAATAAGAAAGAGGTAGAGTATGCCAGCATCTGGAGGATCGCGGCTTTCCTACCAATGGACATGCCGTTCCCCAGAAGAATAAAATGGGAAACAATCCACCGCTTTTCCCGCCATTCAAGTTCTTACCTTATCTTGGGAAAATTTGGAAAGCCAAATGGAGTATTTCGTGCTTTGAACATGGCCGGGTGGTTACTACTCCATCTAAACAAGGGACACCGGTAGGGCCCTCTCATCTCAACAGACTTTGGATATTCTCAGGAAATTTCTGAAGCCAATAACTGGGATGGAGCAAACTCACAACCCTTCTCATCCTTAAGAACAAGTTGTCTTCACTTGTTGTCTTAATGAAATGTTACTCCTCAATCTTCTCTCTGTGTGTGTGTGTGTGTGTGAGAACTAAAGCCACAAAAACGGGGTTCACTTTGAAATAAAACTTGTTTCTGTGATTCCTGTATTCCAGGACTTTTAGACTTGGCAGCTAAAGAGTTATCACCGGTGGGAGAAATCCAGCTGTTTCATAACTTTTGGGAAGTACATTCGCAAGCCACGGAATCCCAGCCAGAACACACAAGGTTTAAATGGAGGAAATGGATTAGAATATACAATGCTGATCATTCTTGTGGGGTACAAATCCAGCTTCCTGTCGATCCATTAACTCCCCAAGGACAGGACAGGTTTAATGGTGTCGTGCGGAAGGAAAAATTAGGACAAATCAGGACCTGCCATTAAATACACTAATATTTATCTTGGCTTCGTACACATCTGGCTTGGAAAAGTGTATCTCTCTCTCTCTTCGCTCACCAAAGAGGCAAAAGTGCAAAAAAGTCAATTATGATGACAATATTCCAATATAGATGGTATCAAATATTACAACACAAGCCATGTAGATCTTGACGTCTTCAGAACGCGCGGCTCCGTTGCAAACTGGTCGTAAAGGTAAATAGAACCTACTCCTTGTGTGCACATGCACGCTGACCAGCTGGTCTTTGCGGGTGCCGGAGGACCAGAAAACAGCCTGAAAACGGCCCAAAAAATGGCCAAAAACAGCCAAAAACCAGGCCGGGTTTTTTGGGCTGTTTTCTGGGCCTTTTCCAGGCCGTTTTCCAAGCCGTTTTCAGGCCGTTTTTCAGGCCGTTTTCAGGCCATTTTGGGGGCAAACGTGGCCCAAAAATCAGCCTGAAAACGACCTAAAAACAGCCTGAAAAACAGGCTGAAAACGGCCAAAAATTGCCCCCAAAACAGTCATGCATGCGCCAGCCAGCTGGACTTTGGGTTTCCGGTGCTCCGGTGCGCGAAGACCAGCTGGCATGCCAGAAACCCAAAGACCAGCTGGCCGAGTGCGGACACATGCACCCACATGCACGCCAGGGATGGGTTACTACTTACCTTTACTACCGGTTCGCAGTGGAGCCGCTGCGGAGCCGCTGAATGCACAGAAGCGTTTTGATGATGTCGGGGTCGGTGGGCAGAGCCTCCCACCGATTTTACTACTGGTTCTATAGATCCGGTGCGATCTGGGGACAACCCACCACTTATGCATGCAGGTTCCAGTTTGGGCACTAGGTGCCGAAAAGGTTCGCCATGACTGCAATAGTCTAGCCTTCAAAGCTCAACTTGGAAGCAAATCTTTTTCGAGCCTTAGCAATAAACTCCATTTTTTTTAAAAAAAAACCCAAAACAATCTTGGCAGCATGTACACAATATCTGGCACCACAATGAAGGCTCACCTATTTTCAGAAACGGGTAGCTTTCCCGAATCTTTAAGTCACATATCATTATGTATAATTTTTGCATTCTAGGCTTTTGCAGTTCCCCACCCTGAAGTCATCCGGCTGGCACCTCTTCAAATGTTCACCCTTAACTGAAATAAACACCATTCATTTAAATAAAAGAATCAAAGATTTAAAAAAAACCTGAATTTTGGGGGAAACGGCCATCAGGTGTGTTTGTGTGTATTTAAAGGGTGAGATAAATTTATACAGGTCAATCCAACAGAACAGGTAGCACCTTACATCAATAGCACCAATTCTAATTGGAGATCTTTAAAGAATTAAATAAGGGTTGCAGTGGCTCAGTGGCTAAGATGCTGAACTTGTCGATCGAAAGGTCGGCAGTTCAGCGGTTCGAATCCCTAGGGCCGCGTAATGGGGTGAGCTCCCGTGACTTGTCCCAGCTTCTGCCAACCTAGCAGTTCGAAAGCAGGTAAAAAATGCAAGTAGAAAAATAGGAACTACCTTTGGTGGGAAGGGAACAGCGTTCCGTGCGCCTTTGGCGTTGAGTCATGCCGGCCACATGACCACGGAGACGTCTTTGGACAGCGCTGGCTCTTCGGCTTTGAAACAGAGATGAGCACCACCCCCTAGAGTCAGGAACGACTAGCACATATTTGCAAGGGGAACCTTTACCTTAAAGAATAAAATGCTAAGAATAATTTTCCGCAGGCGTTACGTTTCCTTTTTCCAGAAGCCATGAATTAACGAGGCAATCGAATCCAGAACCAAATTCTTTTGAATTTCCGAAGGTGCCCCGATGGCAACTTATTTCAGCTTCGGGTTACTGGAAAAAAGGAAAATGTTGTGTTTTCCGAAATAAATAAAAAAAATAGCAGGCCCGCTTTAAACAAACACAAAGCCTCAACACAACGAAAGTAGCAAGTCTGAAGACTGTTGCAAATGCAGTTCCTTAAAAGAGTGGATTCAATTGTCTTTCTCCTTAGTTAAGCGAAGTTGGTATTCAGAATTTGAGACTTATTTTTTTTTCCTGGAGGCCTGAAAATGTTGCAAACTGAAGCCAGACCTTTGGCTCACAAAACTGGTATTAGGACAAGTTATCTCTCTCTCTAATTTCTTTCTTTCTTTCATGACACCAGCCCTCAGACATACAGGCAGTCCTGGACTTTCAACAGTCCATTTAGTGACCGGTCAATGTTACAACGGCACTGAAAAAAGTGAACTTGCGATAGTTTTTCACACTTACAACTGTTTTCGCCTCTCCATAGTTACGTGATTAAAATTCAGGCCCTTGACAACGGGCTCGTATTTATGACGGTCACAGTGTCCTGGGGACACGTGATCCCTTTTTGGGATCTTCTAACAAGCAAAGTCAACGGAGAAGCCAGATTCATTTAATGACCGGGTTACTAATTCAACACCTGCAGTGATTCGTTTAACAACTGAGGCCAAAAAAAAAAAAGGCCATAAAATGGGGCAAAGGTGACTTAACACATGTCACACTTAGCAACAGAAATTTTGGGCTCGACTGTGGTCGTAAACCGAGGATTACTTGTACTACTTGGACAATAATGCACGAGAAGCTGGGCGGCTTTCGGCGGTTTCTCTCTCTCTCTCAGCCCACCTCACAGGGTCGTTGTTGTAGGGAAATTAGGAGGAGGAAGATGTGTTGGATATGTCTGTGGAGATTCTCAGTCATCCAGGTCATGGTTGTCACAACGGCGCTTTTTTCAAGAGGCGACTGGACTTTCTGTTTGGTTTGTTTTTCTCTAAAGACGTTTCGCTTCTCACCCCAGAAGCTTCTTCAGCTCTGAGAGAAGCGAAAGAAGCTTCCGAGAGAAGCCGAAGAAGCTTCTGAGGATGAGAAGCGAAACGTCTTCAAAGAAAAACCAAGGAAGTCCAGTGGGAAAAAAAAAAGGAAAAAAAAACACCTTTGGGACGTGTGTTGAATATGTTTGCCGCCTTGAGTGATTTGTAAAACAAATCGTAAAGGCGGGATGCATATCAATAAAATAAAATAAAAACGCATCGTCCTTGTAGGCAGTTAAACAAAACTTCCCCCCCCTGAAGGACAGATTGTGAGAAACGAAAGTGCTGGAATTACAAGAAGGAGTTTTAATCTCTAGAAGAACAATGGTTTATTATCTCTTCTGTCCTGTCCTCCCGGTTTTGACAAGGCCTTTAAGCACACCCCCAGCCAGGAGAGTTTTGCAGGCAGATTGCTACACACCCACACCCTGACAGGCCTCTGTGTGTGTGTGTGTGTGTGTGTGTGTGTGTGATTCTCAAGTGTGAACCTTTCTTGTTTTTATAAGGCAGCATCTCTTGCTGGGCCACAGAGAGAGACCAAAAGAAAAAAAGCCAAATAAATGTGTGTTATTGTTTTTTTTTTTTGCATTTCAGCGACAAAGAAGAAAAAGGGAGGGGAGGGAGAATATGACTGTTGGCATGGATCCTCTCTAATTTTATTTATTTATTTATTGAAAAAGTTTTTTTTAATTTATTTTTAAACATAGATAAAATACATCTTTTTATCTTTTTCGAGCAAGGGTTTGATCGGGTATAGAATAAGTACAATCGCTCACACTCCCTTCCAAATTTCATCCGTTAACATCTTAAAAAGGAAACAGAAAGAAAAAGAAATCCAAACCCAATTTTTATCACTCAATCTAACATCTTATTCTAAATATTTGGCATTCTGCTATATCACCCTAAAGTCTTAAACTCCAACTATAGACAGCTCTTTATTATATTCATTTATCATTTTAACAATCAGCATTTCATATATGTCCCTTACTTCTAAGACCCAAATCAAATCAGTATTTTTCTTAAATCACATCTAATGTCCATAGTTTTAACATAAAATATTTTACTCCTCTCTTAAAAACATTTCAGAATCAATTCACTTTAAAAATTTATCCCACATTTCCATCTATAATTTATTATTCCCCAAATGCTTTGTTTATGCTAGTTACCAGCTTCTACTCCATTGCAACTAATTCTGGTATTTAACTGGTCCTCTCTAATTTTAGACAGCCTGCTGGAGGGAGAAGAAAAAGCCCATCTCCCCGCAACTAAAGAGCTAGCTCATCAGGTTTTCAGGCTGGCCTGTTGCTGATGGGACTAAGCTCTCCGTTTGCAAGGAGGTGGGCTTTTCCTCTCTCTCTGGCAAACTGCCCCAGGAGATCCTTTGCTACCTTTCTATTTTTCAACCCCTCCTGCTGAAATGCAAATAACACCCCCCATATCTCCCCTTGTCACCGATTCTCACAGCGTTGGGTATCGCTCAAGTCTTGCAGGGAGATGGAGTGGTGGGAATTTCCACCTTCCTCTTTCTCCAGCCTGGGCTCTCATCTCAACCCCTCCTCCGCCCCCCAATGGCACGGAGCTGGCAAGCTCTGGAAAGCCAGGGGACCCCCCCCCCTCCCCGCATGCAAACACCCACAATCTCCTCCCCATAAGGGGCAGGGGAAAAAACCCACCTTCTCCCCATCTGCTCCCTGGAAGCCGGGGAGAACAAAAGGACTGGCGGGGAAGGGTGGTGAAGGGGGAAGAGAGCGAAGGGACCAATTTTATCCGGGGGTGGGTAGGGGGGTGGGTGGGTGGGGAGAGGGTCCGGCCAAGGGTTAATCTCCCCCCCACCTCCAGCTGCGGGAGAGGGTCCTGCCCAGCTGCCCCCTTCCAAAACAGATCGGGACGAATCCATAAGGAAGGAGAGCGCAGCCCTGCCACCGATCGGAGAAGCTTGGGCGGTGGGCATTGCAAAGGATGGGGTGGGGTGGGGGGCGCAAGCAGGCCTTCCAAGGCTGGGGAGCGGGGGTGGGGCAGAGGAGAGGACCCCCCCCTCCCGGGAGAGACCCTCCCTCTTCCCACCCACCCCCCTTCCCCTCTTGCCCGGCCTCGGCAGGAACTTACGAAGCGGTTCAGCTGGCGGCGCAGCATGGTGGAAGTGCCGCAGCGGCGGGGAGAGCCGAGGGGCGCGCAAGGGGCGGCGCAGCGCTGCGCTGCGGGCCTGGCGGGCGAAGAGACCCGCAGCGGCCCGGCCGCCCCCCAGCCCCAAGCCTCCGCTCAGCCCCGGGCCGGGGTCACCGGCGGCGTGGAGGCGCGCTGCCTCTTTTCCGCATCGTGCAGCCTTCTTCTCCTTCGCCTCCTCTTCTTCCTCCTCGCGCCGAGCCCCCCTTGCAGGAGCACCGAACCGAGCCCGAACCGAACCGAGCCAAGGGCGCTCAAGCTGGCCGGAGGCGACTGCGGGGCAGCATCGTTGGAGAGGCAGCCGGAGATTGGGGGGGGGGGGGGCGCAGAGAAAGGCGCGCTTGCCTTCCGTGCAAACAGGAGGAGGAGGAGGAGGAGGAGGAGGAAGAAGAAGAGGAGAAGGCGGCGTTTCGGAGGCCGGAACGCCGCCCTGCAGGCTGGCCGAGGCGCAAGGCGGACCCGGCCGGCGGAGGCGCGGCTCTCCAGCCCGGTTCGTCCCCTTCTTGGCCGGGCGCCTCCTTCCTTCCAAGCGCGCGTGGCGCGCCGCCCAGCAGCTCCACACACCCTGCCCGCCGCTTCTTTGGGGAGGACCCCTCGCCTCTACCCGGCTCGTCCCGGCCGCCAGCAACGCCCGCGGTACACCTCCCAAGCTGTTCCCCGCACGAGCGGACGGGACGAGCGGTTTGGGGACCCTCCCGGCGCCTTTTCCTGGATCGCTCCCTCTCCCCCGTGCGTAAAATTGGACAGATGCGCCGTCCCGGGGAACGGATTTTTGGCAGGGTGGTTCGCCTTTCCAAGTTCGGAGCTGGCGGTGGTGCTGACCTCTTGAGCAGCCGAACCGAAATGGATTCCGTTGGAAATTGAGAAGAAAAGGAAAGACTCCGAAAGGTCCCAGCAAATATCCCAAAGAGGCGACTGGGCAGGAACTGGGTATGGCTAGTCTAGTTGTCAGTTTACATTCCGATTCCAAAGAAAGGCAGTGCCAAAGAATGTTCAAACTATTGCACCATTGCATTCATTTTACATGCTAGTAAAGGTAGGCTTAAAATCCTGCAAGCTAGGCTCCAGCAGTATTCATTTATTTTATGCAGTTTATATGCCGCCCTATCTCCGAGGGCCCAGGGCAGCTCACAACGGTAAAATGTATAATTCCTTATTAAAAACAGTATAAAATTAAAATCCAGTTTAAAACAATTTAAAAATTCAATTAAACCCCCCCCCCCATCAGTCCAGGCTACGGAACAACCAGGTCTTCAACTTGCAGCAGAACGAGCAGGGGTCAGGGGCCATCCGGAGCTCCAAAGGAAGTTGGTTCCAGAGGGTGGGTCCGCCCACAGAGAAAGCTCTCCCCCTGGGGGTCGCCAGCCGACACTGTCTGGCCGTCGGCACCCTGAGGAGGCCCTGTCTGTGGGAACACACCGGGCGATTGGGGATCGTCGCTGGCTGCAGGGGGTCCGATAAGTATGTGGATCCAGAACTACCAGGAGTACAGGCAGGATTTCGAAGAGGCAGAGGAACTAGAGATCAAATTGCCAACATATGCTGAATCATGGAGAAAGCTAGGGAGTTCCAGAAAAAAACATCTACTTCTGTTTCGTTGACTATGCTAAGGCCTTTGATTGTGTGGATCACAACAAATTGTGGCAAGTTCTTAAAGAGATGGGAGTATCAGACCATCTTATTTGTCTCTTGAGAAACCTGTATGTGGGTCAAGAAGCAACAGTGAGAACTGGACACAGAGCCACTGATTGGTTCAAAATTGAGAAAGGAATCCGGCAAAGCTGTATCCTGTCACCCTGCCTATTTAACTTATATACAGAGCACATCATGAGAAAGGCGGGGGTAGATGAATCAAAAGTTGGAATTAAGATTGCCGGGAGAAATTTCAACAACCTCGGATATGCAGATGATACCACTCTAATGGCAGAAAGCGGAGAGGAACTAAAGAGCCTCTTGATGCGGGTGAAGAAGGAGAGTGCAAAAGTTGGCTTGAAACTCAACATTAAGAAAACTAAGATCATGGCACCCGGCCCTCTCAATTCCAGGCAAATAGATAGGGAAGAAATGGAGTTTTATTTTCCTGGGCTCCAAGATCACCGCAGATGGGGACTGCAGCCAAGAAATTAAAAGACGCTTGCCCCTGGGGAGGAAAGCTATGGCAAACCTAGACAGCATACTAAAAAGCAGAGACATCACCCTGCCAACAAAAGTGCGTATAGTCAAGGCTATATAAAGTCCCTGGACTGATGGATGCCTTTCCCCTGTGAATTCTTCTCTCTTTCTGCTTAATCCTGAAAATGTTTTTGCAGATTTGGGTGCCCGCTAAGTCAATTTAATGCAGCATAGCCTATGAGCTGCGAGATTTAATATTTCTGGCTTCTTCTGCTCCTCTTACCTTGCAAATGAGTTACACCGGCTCTGTTTCGAATAATGAAAACCATCCAAGCAGCAAAGTACTTCAGATACAGAAGGCCAGATCCTGAAGATGAAACTCAAATCCTTTGGCCACCTAATGGGAAGGAAGGACTCACTGGAGAAGAGCCTAATGCTGGGAACGATTGAGGGCAAAAGAAGAAGGGGACGGCAGAGAAGGAGGTGGCTGGATTGAAGCAGTCGGCGTGAGTTTAAATGGACTCCAGAGGATGGTAGAGGACAGGAAGGCCTGGAGGAACATTGTCCATGGGGTCGCAATGGGTTAGATATGACTTCACAATAAACAAACAACAACAGTCTAGTGAAGAGAAGGACCAGGGGAGACATGATAGCAAGTCTTCCAATATTTGAGGGGCTGCCACAGAGAGGAGGGGGTCAAGCTATTTCCCAAGACATCTGAAGGCCAGACAAGGAATAATGGATGGAAACTGATCAAGGAGAGATTCAACCTAGAAATAAGGAAAAATGTTCTGACAGTGAGAACAATCAACCGATGGAACAGAAGTTGTGAGAGCTTCATCACTGGAAGCTTCCAAGAAGAGATTGGACTGCCATCGGTCAGAAATGATGTAGGGTCTCCTGCTTGGGCAGGGCATTGGACTAGATGACCTACAAGGTCCCTTCCAACTCTGTTAGTCTGTTAATGATCTTCAAGGACTTTCTTGTTTTTTTTTTTTTTGGAAAAGATGTTTCGCTTCTCATGCAAGAATCTCCTTCAACTCTGGGTGGATGGTGGGGCATGGAAGGATTCATACTCCTTCCAGACAGCTGGTTATTTGCATCTGGTTTGGAAGAGGGGTCAAAAAGGCCATCTACGTCAAAATTGAACAGCCCGTCTCTCAACACAGGGGGAGGGATGTGACACCATCTATCTCCAGTCTACAACACGGTCCTCTCAGCAGTTCCGAGAAGGCTCCACAGTTATTTACACCACTCCGGTTGACCCTGAGGACACAGATAAACCTCCAAGTGGTCTCAATGACTGTCTAAAAGGATGCAAATGACCAGCTGTCTGCAAGGAGTATCAATCCTTCCATTCTCCACCGATCCAGTCAGAGCTGAAGAAGCCTCTTGGATGAGAAACGAAACATCTTCAAAGAAAAACAAGAAAGTTTGGATGATGGAGAATCTTCGGCTGGGAGATCATCCAAAGAGAACCGAGATTTATTTTCGCCAGCAGTTCAGCATTGAGGAAGGAAGAGGGCTCCTCGCCCTTCCGGAGCGGAGGATTGGTTGGCGACTTGATCTCGCCACTCCCTTCTTGAATAATGGTACAAAGTTTTCTGCCTTTGGCAGAGGGTTGGACTAGAGGACCTCTAAGGTCCCTATCAGCCCTCTGATTCTACGACTCAAAAATTCCTCTGTAGAACTGGATCAGCAGCTCCTTGGGCACTTCGAGCTTTCTGAATTGGCACAGAAAGAACATTCTTTGTTGAGCTTTTTTGATGATGTTTTTGATGTTGGGTGTCCATTTTAAGTTTTAACTTCCTTGAACTGGTTCCTCCAATCTTGGTCTAAACTTAAACCAAGCCTTTTGCCTAAAATGTTGCAAATTTTTAAGGAAAAGGAGACGACCAGGAACAGAACCCAAGGCCTAGGTGTGGGGAGACCAATAATGCTTCTCTCCCTCACCCCCCCAAATATGGGAGATTTTCCCTACCCTTCATTTCAAGCTTTCCCTAGGCACCTGGCCCCACTTCCAAACCCCTTTTATTGTATTTCTTACATTGCATTCGGCATTCCGCATTTTAATTACACCTACTCCCTTGCGCCCCTTAGCTGAGTAAAACTCAAGTCTCTTTTGGGTTGAACTCAGGGCTGGAACAAGTCATAACCAGATCCCCCTTCTTTTCTTGGCAATTGTTGGTTTTCCAAGGCTAGCCTAGGTTCCCGGGATTTCCTTGTGGTCTCTTTTCCAAAGACTAATCAGCCCTGAGTGGGCTTCACTTCCAAGCTCAGACAACAGCAGCCAAGATCTGTTCCCTGCGGAGACCTTTGAATGGGAGAAATATAGAACCATAGGTTAAATAGCTTTTTCATTCATTAAAAGAAGAAAGCTGGCAGAATATCTCTCTGTGTCTCTCTCTTTCTCTCTCTTTCTCTCTCTCTCTCTTTCTGTCTCTCTGTCTGTCTGTCTCTCTCTCTTTCTGTCTCTTTCTGTGTGTCTCTCTTTTTCTCTCTCTGTCTCTGTCTCTCTCTCTCTGTCTCTTTCTTTCTGTTTCTTTCTGTTTCTCTCTTTTCTCTCTCTCTCTTTCTGTCTGTCTCTCTCTGTCTCCCTGTCTCTCTTTCTCTCTCTGTGTGTGTGTGTGTGTGTGTGTGCGCGCGCGCACTGTGTGTCTCTTTGTGTGTGAGTGGGGGAAAGGGGAGGAGTGGCCAAGGATCCCCATCACCAAACCTAAATCTGAGGCCGTGAATCCACAGCTCGAGTGATTATTTCAGAGAGGCAGAATCTCCTTACAAACTGGGAGTGTGGATTCTACAATGAAGACCCCCTCCCCAAGGATTAAAAGCCCTTCCTTTTTTGTCCTTTAAAAAAAAAAAGAAAAGAAAGAAAGAATAAGCTGATAAGGAGGCCAGCCTAAGTGGAAGAGAGAAAGTGGAAGGAATCTTTCTCATTATCTAAGATTTAGAGGAAAATTCTCTTTGGAAAATTCACAGGTGCAGACAAAAGACACCCCCCCCCCACGCACCCCTCTTTTTCTTAAACACAACCCATCATTAAAACCTGGTTTGGAATGCGACCAGGGTCAAAAGTTTAATTGGGATTTAAACGGGGAGGATACAAACATCATCTGGCCTTTGGGAAAGAAAGGTGTTAAAATGCTAATCTCTGTGTGAATTGCAAAACTGAGGGGCTTTCTAGGAGATTTTTTTTTGGCACAGACTTCCAAAGGGAGATGGGCTTGATTGAGATTTTAGCAAATTCTTAATGGAACCAGATGGACTGGGCCCTTCTTCTGATATTCTGGACTATCCCGATGGCTTTGCTCAGATGTACCTTGGCCTTGCGGTCCTTAGACCCGCATTGTAGGCAGGGAGTGGGCTTCAAAAATTTTAGCAAGGGGTTCTCTGCCTGGTTGCTGGGTGGGCGTGGCCATGGTGGGCGTGGCCTCTTGCACCATGGTGGGGAGGGCATTTTTGCCCTCCCCGGGCTCTGGAGGCTTTTCTTGAACACAAAAACAGCCTCCCCAGGTTCCAGTTTCTGGCCTTCTCAAACTTCTGGTAGCCCCGTTTTTTGCCTTTCCGAGCCTCTGCATGCGCCCTTCACTTTCCTGCATCCAAAATGGGCCGCATGGGGACTCCTGGGAGGGGAGGGGAGGAGTGGGCGGGGCCAGCCCATAGTGGGATTTGAGGGTTCTCTGAACTGCACAGAATCTTAGCTAGAGGTTCTCCCGAATCCCTGCCAACCCCCAGCAGCTCATCCCTGATTGTAGGGTTGTAGATCCCAAGGACCAGAGAGTTCAGAGAACCACCATCGGAGGCTGAGGAGGAACTAGGAAGAATGATGGAGTGAAGAAGCAGGAACAGGTGTGCCACCTCAAGAAGGTCAACCTATTAGAAGATGTCCTGTTTGGGATCTTCTCCGGCCACGTTGAGGACCTGGTTTCCTGTCTCCTCCATTGAGCAGAGATTATGCTGTCAGAATGTTGTCAAGAATGCTGGGCGTGTCATGGATTCCCAAGACAAAGTCGCTATGAAGTCAGCATGGGGAGAAGCCAAGGCTGAGGAAACCATGATCAGCTATTCTAACACTTTCCTACTTTTCTCCATCTTTCTAAGGTCACACCTATGCCAAGGTAGGGGACCTCAAAAGGGAAAGCAGGCAGGCAGATTCTTCTGCTTGGCAACCCCAATCTTAGTTCCTGGACCACTTCAGGTCTTCAGAGGTTCTAGATTTCTGTTTCCAGGAAGCCACTTGGCCTCCAACGTCTATGGAGATGGGGGTTTCCACAGGATATGGTCAAAGAAAGTCAAGATGTGGCCTCACAATGGTGCAAGGGAAGCTTCACTTGTGTTTTACAGATGTGGTGTATATGCACAGCAGATAACCTTGTATTAAACGAAGTTGTAGAATTAGGATGTATGTTACCCTGAACATAAGGGACACGGTGGTTCAATGGCTAACATGCTGAGCTTGTCAATCAAAAGTTCGGCGGTTCGAATCCTTAGTGCCACATAATGGGGTGAGCTCCCATTACTTGTCCCAGCTTCTACCAACCTAGCAGTTTGAAGGCACGTAAAAAATGCAAGTAGAAAAATAGGGACCACCTTTGGTGGGAAGGGAACAGCGTTCCGTGTGCCTTTGGCATTGAGTCATGCTGGACACATGACTACGGAGACGTCTTTGGACAGCGCTGGCTCTTCGGCTTTGAAATGGAGATGAGCACCGCCCCCTAGAGTCAGGAACGACTAGCACGTATGTGCGAGGGGAACCTTTACCTTACCTTTAACCCTGCACATCTCTCTTGACCTGATATGAGATGCAGTGTCATGGCTTCCTTCTCCTAAAGGATTTGGAGACCTGGGTCTTCATTAAAGTTATAGAAGTTCTCACTCTCAGAACTCTGGTAATGCCAAGAAGGGGGCTTCAATCAGAAATCTTGGTGGGTGAGCATCAGATGCTTCCTGTAAAGCTAGTATAAATTTTATATAAGTTTAGACAGAATTGATCCTGGTCGAATAAGTGCTTTGCAATCCAAAGACTCCGTTCCCAATGTTTCCTAATACAGCAGGAGAAGATTCCTGTTTATTGACATTCCTGGGGTTGATGGACCAGAGGCATTGCTGGGAAGGTTGCAGCTTCCTCCGTTCCTCCTAAAAAGACTCAGAAGCTAAGTAAGCTGGGACTAGCTTAATTCCTAGATGGAATTAAGATGGATAGACCAGGAACAAATTCAAGGCTAAGGACTTCACAAGAAGTGAAGAAGAAATTCCTTCCATAATGTGGTTGAGAAAATTACCTAAATGTACCATGATGTGTCTTCCATGAGGACGGCAGAAATGGAACTTCACTGGAGTGTATCTTCATTTCTATGGCCAAATCAGAATGGCCCACTGGAACAGGGGTCTCCAACCTTGGCAACTTTAAGACTTGTGGACTTCAACTCCCAGAATTCCTCAGCCAGCCTTCTCAGACTTTCAAGTCTGTGGGAACTGCTGTCTTGACAATGTCCCTGAATCCAGAGCTCAGGAGATAAGTCTTCTTCTCCATCGCTTCCAGTCAGTAGTCTTGACTTCCCGCTTCCAAAGCCAAGTCTTTGGAAATCCTTGAAGGGTTGTTTTTAGATGTTTGTCATGGTGTATCTTTGATTTTCAGCTCAGGTGGATGGAAAAGTTAGTCCAATGAATTAACTAATTAATTAATTAAGTGGCACTTCTGCTTTCAACCAACTTTCTCTTGTTAGGCGACTCCATGGAGAAGCAGAGAGTCAAGCTAGATCTCCTCATTGGCATTATGTGTCTGTTCATGGTCCTCTTGATCTTTCTGGTCGTTGGGTGCCTCTTGCTCCACTTTAGACTCTTCACTAAAGACGTGTGAGTATGAACGCCCACCGGTGGCTGTTGGAGAAAGGGTGAGAGCTCAGCCTCTGTGGCTTGTGGAATGAATCGTGGGTTACATCATGGCTCAGTTCTGTTGGATAGTGTTTACAGCATGAAGGAGACGAGCCAATAATCTGATTTGGTATGAAGAAACTTCTTGGGTTCCTTCATTTTGAACCAGAAGGACGGGAAGCTTACTTGACCTCACTTGGCCAACAGAGCATCTGATTTTCATAAAACATTCCCAGATGCCATTTCTGGTAAATAGGAGGCAAAATCTGATTGTGCTCTGGGTCAAAATTCTCCAAATGTGTTGGAACATACATCTGGCCCAAGCTCCTAGGTCAGGGGTCTGCAACCTTAAACACTCAAAGAGCCATTTGGACCTGTTTCCCACAGAAAAAAAAAAAAAAACACAGGGAGGCACAAAATCTGGGTGGGCGTGGCCAACTCGATGTCACTCACTTCGACTAGTCACATCACCCCCTAGCCACACCTACCCACTCGGTCTTTAGGTCAGAAAACTGGTTGTTAAAAAACACCGGGAACTATAAAACCCTTTTGACATCTCTCTCCCTCCCGCCCTCCCCCCTCTCTCCCTCCCCTCTCTCTATATCTCACTATGTCTCTCTCCCCCACCCCTCTCTGTATCTCTCTGTCTCTGCCCTGGCTGCTTCTCCATCCCCCGCAGTCGCCCTTACCTTCTCAGGCCAGGTGAGGAGTGACTGGGAGAGGAGAGCGAGGGCAGGGCCAGCCAGTGATGGGATCACCTGACAGAGAGCCACAGCAGAGGGCCCAAAGAGCCACATGTGGCTCCGGAGCCACAGGTTGCTGACACCCGCAGGTTGCTGACAGTCTCATCACATTTCTGAAAGAGATTAAGTTGGAGAAGGCTGTTGATTGGCCACTGGAATGGGCGGGATGGGTTAGTTCATCAGTGAGCACAGAAAAGTGGCAGGTCTACCTGCAAACTAATGGATTTGCCCATCTCCATCACCAAACTGGGAATGCAGTCCAGTTTCGGAATGGGACAACTTGCCACAGACAATTCACTGCAGACAACTCACCATGGCCAGCTGCTGGACAATTTAACAATTCTATTTAATTATTTAAAATAAATAAAAACATATTTTAATTTTTGCCATTCACATTTCATTCCGGCTCACCTTTTGCACCCTTTCTTTAATGATTCTATTCCACCATTTCTTTGATATTAGTTTAACTCTCATCCCACAGTGAGCTGGCTGTGGCGAGTTGGCCATGGTGAGTTGGCCAGGCTGAGTTGACCATGGTGAGTTGACCATGGCCGTGGCCAGTTGGCCATGACAAATTGTCATAGACCCATCTAGTTTCGCCCTTGTATGTGCCATGAGTTGGGCTGTTGTGTTCTGATGTTAAACAGATCCAGATAGTGATGGCTTACAGATAGTCCTTGACTTACAACTATGATTGGGGATGTCAAGAATCTCCACTGCTGAGCAAGGCAATTGTTGAATGAGCCATGCCCAAAACCTTTGGAGCCTGGAGAGGGTGAAAAAAATGGGTCTACCGGAAGTACCGGAAGTCCAGAAACAGGCCCATTTCCGGCCTCCAAAGTGCCTTCGGACTCTGGGGTGGCTGTTTTCACCCTCCTGGGGGCTCAAGGAAAGCCTCCTGAGCCTGGGGAGGGCAAAAACACCTCCCCCCATGGTCCAGAAGGCCAAGTAGGCCATGCCCACCATGACCCCGCCTACCCAACAATCAGGCAGAGACCCGGTTGCTAAAACTTTTGAATCTCACCCCTGATCATGTCTTATGGTGACGTTCTCCCTCCTCTTGTGTGCTTGAAGGCCCCTGAAGGAGGACCTGAAATCTTACACCATCCAGACCCACTGTGTGGAGACAAAGATTGTCCTCGCTCCTTCTCAGACCAACCAGTTGGCTTCTTCTGGATGGACGGCGCCCGAGAAACCAACAGAGGCTGAATGTAAAGCCCAGAGTTCCACACCGCCGGAGCTCACATCCAACCATAAAAGTGCCATCAGCTACATGTGTCAGAGCCATTCCCCCGAAAGTCTCTACTTGGATGAAACTGGAAGCATTTACTCCCTGGAGTTTTTCCCGGATTTGGACAGCTCCTGCTGGAGTGATTCCAAGGAGTCTCTCATGTGTAGGAACTCCCAAGAGGAAGACGGTGAGGGAAGTAACGAATCAGGAAGCACGATACTTTGCACCGTCCATCCCATGTGATGAACCAGACCAGCCAGCCACTCCAGGAGGACTGGTGGGACTGGCCTGGCTTCCATGGCTTCTGTAGAAGCCACAAGTTGGACTTGGGGGGGCCAGCACCTGCCGTTACGCCAAGTTAAAAGAGTCAACGAACTACAGCTGGCCTCCATTTCTACTAATGCTTTGGAGAAGTGCACAGGAAGTCAACCTTCTGGTCATGTTGTTTTTCTTCTGGAAAGAAAGAAAACAAGCATTGGAAGCCTCCTAAGATGCTGCTCCAAGTACAGAAGCAGAAGGACTGTTCCCTGCGAATGGAAACCGGAGGCTAATTTCTAATACGGACAAGGAGGTGACTTATTTGAGGAATTAAAAGGAATAAAGACAAGTGCAGGAGGGGGGAAACCCTCTAATTCATGACATGGAAACTAATGATGGCAAGTGATTTTATTGACTTATTTTTTAAAAAACTGAAATCCTAATTGACTGAACATCTGGACCATCGGTGAACAAGGAATGGCAACTAAGGACGGACAGGACGATGGTCCACGAAGAAGAAGAAGAAGAAAAAAGGAACAGAATGGTCAGCAAAGAGTTTTATCAACAGGACATTTTAATTGCTTTTTCTCACTCACCGTCCGGTTTGAAGAGCCTGCAGTTAAAAGGAGACATGAAACAACCTCCATGTTCCTCTCTGCTGACAGTAAAAGGCTAAATTTACCTCCTGCTTGGAGAGTTGCATTTGTTTTGCACCAAATCATCATCATCATCAGGTTTTTGATTCAGGCATAATTCTTTTTCCCATTCGATCAGTAACATTTTGGCATATTTTAGAGTTTCAGAGGCACACTGGTGGATCAGCCTGTCTCTTATACTTCTTTGCAAACATTTTAAATCCTGAAACCACTCCCCAAAAGCTACACAACTGAGTCATATTCTATCTATCTATCTATCTATCTATCTATCTATCTATCTATCTATCATCCATCCATCCATCCATCCATCCATCCATCCATCCATCCATCTATCTATCTATCTATCTATCTATCTATCTATCTATCTATCTATCTATCTATCTATCATCTATATCATCTATATCTATCCTCTGTCTATCTATCTATCTGTCTGTCTGTCTGTCTGTCTGTCTATCCATCCGTCTATCCGTCTATCCGTCTATCCATCTATCCGTCTATCCGTCTATCCATCTATCCGTCTATCCGTCTATCCGTCTATCCGTCTATCCGTCTATCTGTATATCTTAATCAGATTTTGAAACTGTCCATCTCCTTTCCACAGAGACTCTGGGTGGCATAGAAACGAAATATTAAAACATATTTTAATATGCTAAATGGCCAAACATTGGCCAATTGGATAAGCATTTTTAAAAAATGTCTTTTCTGTTAAGTTTTCCTTTCTTAACTGAAACTGCCAAACCTCTTAGGGGAAAATATATATAGATATTGATCTATATGTTGCTTGATTGTATTCCTAGAGCATCAGAATCTATATGGGTGCTGCAAACACTCATCTTTGGATTTTTGTACCTTTGGGGAATTTTGACAGTGCTGGAGACCTGCAATTGGGGGGAAAAGTTCAAAGAAAACGGAAAAATAAAAATGGAATGAAACTTTAAAGGCAAAAGGGGGACACTAGAGGGTGCTGTTTTCTCAGCTGATTCAAACTGGCTGAGGTTGAAGCTGGGTTAAAATAAATGGGAATTTTGACTGATGAAACCAGAGATAAGAGAATTTCTCCAGAGTTGACGTGCTCTTTAATAGACCCTCCACAAGATGGTACACCCTTTCTTAAGGATTCGTAGAGGCCAGTTGCATTCACTTGGCCTGCTGCCTACCTCACCAGGTTCTTAGTGGGGTGCAGCACCTGGAAGGAAAAATATCCAGCAAAAGTAATGCAAGTAAACATGGCCAACATGATCGCCAATGTCTGATGGAGAGGAGGAGGAGGGGGGGAGGGGGAGGGGGAAGGGGGGGAGGGGGAGGAAAAGGAGAAGAAGGAGGAAGAGGAGAAGGACGAGGAGGAGGAGGAGGAGGAGGAGGAGGAGGGGGAGGGGAGAAGGAGGAAGAGGAAGAGGAGGAGAAGAAGAAGAAGAAGAAGAGGAGGAGGAGGGGGAGGAGGGGGAGGAAAAGGAGGAGGAGGAGGAAGAGGAGAAGGACAAGGAGGAGGAGGAGGAGAAGAAGGAGAAGGAGAAGGAGGGGGAGGAGGATGAGGAGAAGGACTAATCAACTTTCATCAGATTAATCCCCAGACTTCTAAGAATGAGCCCCCTTTAATCCGTTGGAAGCAGCACTGGGACTTCCTTGAGTAAATCTCTGGTGGGCACACAAGATAGACGTTTCACATGGCTACTTGTGGATCCCAGAGAGTTGGACGATCCAAAGTGCAAATCCTTTGGGGCTTCACAGATCCTTCCATATTTACATGGATCCGATCATGGGAAATCATCTGAACCAGTGGTGGAATTCAAATTTTTTTACTACCGGTTCTGTGGCGTGGTATCCTTCTGTGAGGGAAGGATACTACAAAATCCCTATTCCCACCCCACTCCAGGGGAAGGATACTGCAAAATCCCCATTCCCTCCCCACTCCTGGGGGAAGGATATTGCAAAATGTCCATTCCCACCCCACTCTGGGGCCAGCCAGAGGTGGCATTTGCCGGTTCTCCAAACTACTCAAAATTTCCGCTACCGGTTCTCCAGAACCTGTCAGAACCTGCTGGATTTCACCCCTGATCTGAATCCCCATTTCTTCAAGTGGTGGAAATGTTCAGATAACTTGTTGCCATGCCCTTCCGTGCACATGCGCTCTCTCTCTCTCTCTCTCTCTTCCCCTCCCTCCCTCCCTCTCCAAATATCAACCTCCTGAAACCTGAACCTGGTTGTTTTGACTAGCAAAACGGAACTCGCTAAATCTCCCGGAAAAAGACAGTTTTGCTGCATTTTAGATCGCCTCTCCGAAAGATGTTATCACCCTCTCGTGGATGCTCCATTAAACATCTGGTAGCTCAGCATTTCATGCTTGCTGGTTAGTGGGGCTGCAACCCAAATCAGTATTTTTATTTTTTCCTCTCCCCTTCCTGGCTTGTTCAGTAAGGCTGACAAGATAGGCCAGGAGGGAGGGGTGAAGCTAACCTCCGAGGGAATGTCAACCCATCAATCCAATGTGAATCGATTCCTCTTTTGATTTTGAGTTGGTCTCCTCCAGCAACAAGTTTGGGTCTCCAAACGCTGCTTGGCGGCTGACCCTCCAGGCCGTACTTAAAACTCCTGCGATGGCAAACACAAAATGCACAAAGGCACAGCAAAATAAGTTCTGATCGTCCCTTAATAATGTATCCGTGAAGGGTAGAAAGTTAGCTTTTGGATTCTTTACCCCGAAGAGAGATTAACTGACCACGATTCTTGCATGAA
This sequence comes from Ptyas mucosa, assembly GCA_012654045.1. Lineage (NCBI taxonomy): Eukaryota > Metazoa > Chordata > Lepidosauria > Squamata > Colubridae > Ptyas > Ptyas mucosa. The sequence continues at coordinate 2,568,209 of WNWU01000055.1, forward strand.
CATTGCTTGCTGTTTCTGCTTTTCGATTTTAATTACGGAGACCTCCCCGCATCGCCTGTAAAAAAATTAAAAAAGGGAGAGGAGAAAATTAGGGTTTTGACCTCCCCTCTAAAAAGGAGTTTTTTCCCCCCTTTCTTTTTCTCCTGTTGTGCACCTCCACAATCATGGAAATATTTTAGCTCCGTAGTTTACATTTATTTCCAAGGAAAATTGGGGTGTACCTGGAAATAAATAACCGCAGCAATAAATTGGCTGGAGAACTTCAGAGCTATGAAAGAGAAGCTGTCAGAAGGAAACTCAAGGCTGTTGGGTTAAGGGAATGAAAAGTCCCCCACCATTAAAATACAGAAGAAGAATAGAGTTGGAAAGGGACTTTGGAGGTCTTCTAGTCCAACCCCAATTCAGACAAGTGGCTGCCCAGTCTCTTCTTTAAAAAAAACTCCAGTGTTGGAGCACCCACAGCTTCTGGTGGCAAGATGTTGCACTGGTTAATTGTCCTCACCGTTAGGAAATTTCTCCTTGTTTCTAGGTTGCTTCTCTCCTGGATGAGTTTCCATCCGCCGTTTCTTGTCCTGCCTTCAGGTGCTTTGGAGAATAGCTTGACTCCCTCTTCTTTGTGGAAGCCCCTCAAATCTTGGAAGGCTGCTCTCATGTCACCCCTAGTCCTTCTTTTCATGAGACTAGCCATACCTCTAATTCCTGCCACCTTGCATCTGTCCTTGCAAGGAATTAAAATCTGAAAGAAGAATATGCTTCGGATAAACCTGTACACACACACACACACACACACACAAAATCTGGGTGGGAGAAAAGGAACTAATCCATCCATATGCAGATTGCCTCTTTGTCATCTCTGCAAAGGAGCCTTTGTCCTTGCTCAAAAGCAACCCTTCCTCGTGTGGTTTTTTTTTTTTTTTAAAGGATGTTTTAAGCAGCATCAGCAATGAGACAACAGGTGCATTTGGAGAAAAGTTACAAGGCCCTCGAAAACTACCCACAATAAAAGTCCTAGCAAGCCTGTTCTTCCAACTCCAAAATTACAGCAATGGGAAAACTGCATTTTTAAGCCACAAATATATAGACCAGAATTCTTTTATTGGCCAAGTGTGATTGGACACACAAGGAATTTGTCTTTGGTGCATATGCTCTCAGTGGACATAAAAGAAAAGACACATTCGTCAAGAATCATAAGGTACAACACTTAATGATAGTCATAGGGTACAAATAAGCAATCAAATCATACTAGGAAACAATCAGTATAAATCATAAGGATACAAGCAACAAAGTTACAGTCATACAGTCATAAGTGGAAGGAGATGGGTGATAGGAACGATGAGAAGATTAATAGTAGTGCAGACTTAGTAAATAGTTTGATAGTGTTGAGGGAAATAGTTGTTTAGCAGAGTGATGGGATTTGGGAAAAAACTGTCCTTGTGTCTAGTTGTTCTGGTATGCAGTGCTCTATAGTGTCGTTTTGAGGGTAGGAGTTGAAACAGTTTATGTCCAGGATGCGAGGGGTCTGTAGATATTTTCCCAGCCCTCTTTTTGACTCGTGCAGTATCCAGGTCCTCAATGGAAGGCAGGTTGGTAGCCATTGTTTTTTCTGCAGTTCTAAAGAACAATAGCAAAAAATGGCTTCCACATACTTGGTGTTTCTTCTGGTTTGCATTTGCGTTAAAGCCACGTGGGTTTAGCTTCCCAGAGTCGCTCGACGATGGGGTTATGCGAAGTATTAATTTAACAAATAAAGCAAATCAAGGCACGTTAGCCAGAGGTAGTTCGTTCTTGATACCTTTCGGCCACCAGAAAAAACAGTCTCCGTAACTGGTCAAAACTGATTTTTTGTGTCTGTGAGAGGAAGAGAGATATAACGGCAGAAAGGGAGGGTCTAAGTCTGAACTCATCCCATTTGTAACCTGTTGAGATGCCCTCAAGCGTCCACCCCATCGAATTTGTAGGTCCTTTCAAGGGTCTTTTCTTCCTTCTTTGTCAAAATGGGACGCCCCTGACAATTTGCACGCACACACACAAAAAAGAGCGGAAAACTCTTCTTTGGGCAAAACGTTTTCTGAGCAAATTTCTGCAAAGAAGATATTCCCCAACCGGGAAAGTTTTTGATTTTTTTCCCCCTGTAGTTTTTGCTCCACGTGGAGGAAAATGGAGGAGGCAGATTGAGATTTTTCTCTCCTTTCGAAGCAATTTTTGCAAGGAGTCTGCAAAAAAAGAAAACACACACACACACACACAGACACAGAGGGAATCTTTCTGGAAGATGGTTAATTCTGGGGACGGTCGCCCCAGTTGCCACATTTCTTTGCAACAAGGGGAAGAAAACATGCAAATGCCATATGTACTTTCTGACTTAAAATATAGGGAGCCCTCCACTTACAACAGTTTGTTTAGTAACCATTCAAAGTTAAGACGGCACTGAAAAATATTGAACGTAGGACTGTTTTTCACACTTCTGATCTTTGCAGCATCTCCAGGCATCTCTCCAGGCATCTCCAGGCTCAGATGATCAAAATTCCAATTCAATTCAACTGATTCATATTGATGATGATGGTTTGCTGTGTCCCGGGGTCATACGATCCCCTTCCGCGAAGCCAAGTCAATGGGGAAGCCATTGTTCACTTAGCAACCGTGACCCTAATTTAAGAAATGCAACAATTTACTTAACGACGGTGGCAAGGAAAGTCCTAAAATGGGACAAAACTCCCTTAAGAAACGTTTCCCTTAGCAACATACATTTTGGGCTCAACTGGGGTCGAAACTCCAGAGTCTGTCTGTCCGTCCGTCCATCCATCCATCCATCCATCCATCCATCCATCCATCCATCCATCCCTATTTCATCCATATCTATCTATCTATCTATCTATCTATCTATCTATCTATCCATCCATCCATCCATCCATCCATCCCTATATCATCCATAGCGCTCTCCCCCCCCTCTCTCTATCTCCTTTCCCCCTCACGGCATATACGGGCAACCCTTTTCAAAAAAGTTCTGGGTTCGAATTCCAAAAAGGGTATGGCTAGCTGACGAGAGCTAAACTAGCTTGAAATAGACCTACAGTAGTGGCCAAAATTGTGGAAAAAGTGTGTTTTCTAAAACTAGCTAATAACACCACTTTTGGGGGGGGGAGTAGTACCATCAAATTATATATCAAGGGAAAGATAATTTAATCAAGAATGCGATGAAATAACTTTTATGAAGGATTTGCTATTAGAATAGCGGTTACAGTAGAAAGAAGAAAAGTGAAACACGTAGAAAAAATGAGATATGCAAAAATTATCCCCATGTCAGTTAATCCTTAGTTGGGTAACCTTTAGCATGGATTATGGCCTTACAACGTCTTCCCATGGAGCGAACCAAGTCTTTGAGTTCTGCAGCTGTTCTAATGTGAAACCAATATTCAATGATTGCTTCTATTAACTGGGGTTTATTGCTGGGTCGCTTCTGACTAACAAGTTTCTTTAGTCGGCTCCATAGATTTTCCATTGGGTTAAGGTCTGGGCTATTCCCAGGTCATTCCAGCAGTGGAATAGGATTATCTTGAAACTCCAAAAAAAGTGGTATTATTAGCCATCAAACCTCAAAAACCCACTTTTCCCAAAAGGTTTCCACAATTTTGGCCTCTACTGTGTAGTAAGTCTCCCTTTATTTCTATGTTGGTTAATATAAATTTAACTTTTTCAACAAAAGTTTCTCCACTTAAAATATATTGTTTCCCCTGTGTGGTACAGGAACAACTTTTTTAAAAAAGTTTTTTTAGGAATATAACTTTTGGGAAGACCGGGAAGTGGGTCTCCCTTTGCAAGATTTCTGTCCCCAGTTCAGGATGACCTGGGGAGAGATTACAAAATTGCAAGAATTGCATCAATGAAATGAACACTCCGGAGGAGAAAGTTAAAAATAGCAGGCAATTCTTGGGGAATGACTTTACATCCCAAACTCTCCACCATCTGTCTTCTTCTCTTCTTCTCTCCCGCCCACCACACTCCCCGACCCCCCCAGATCCGCCCCCTCTTCCCACAGGCCCAGATTGTCCCACGTTTCTCCATCGGGGGAGAAGATGCACGGAGGAGCAGCCCCCTCGTAAACACCTGCAGCCCCACACAATGGGCACGGGGGCGCATACGGGGGGCGGGGGAGATGGGAGGAGGGGAAGAAGGAGAGAGAAAAGATTGATGCCTTGGGAGGGGGCCCCCAGGATGGGGGGATGGGGGGGGGAGGGAAGGCGGTAGGGGATGAGGAAGGGAGGGGGGGTGGACTGTCACGGGAGTCCCTGTGAACTCCAATTCGGAGGGTTAGCCCGTGATTGACAGCTTTTGTGCCCAGCTTCTCTTTTCAAAAGGTCTGCTTTAACAGACAGTAAAGTTGGGGAGATGGAAGGGGGGAAGACCAGTATGGGAGGAAGGGTCTCTCTCTCTCTCTCTCTCTCTCTTTCTCTCTCCCCCCAACTTCAAGAGGACCATCACAAACATTGAGTACCCCTTTCTCTCTCTCTCTCTCTCTCTCTCTCTCTCTCTCTCTCTCTCTCTCTTTCTCTCTCTTTCTCTCCTGCTTGGCCTCCTGTCCCACCACCCTGCCCCACTTGTTATGCGCTAAGCATTTCCCTCAACGGACAGCGGGCATTAATTAGCAGCCTTTACCCAGGCCCAGAAAGAAGAGAGAGAAAGAAAGAGGGGGAGATATAGATATATATATATATATATTTTTATAAAAAAAATAAATTCTTCCACTCGTCCCTTCAGAAGAAGAAATGGTGGTGGGGTTTTGGGGGGGCTTGCTTGGGTCCAAGACGGGGGTCTCATCGTTCATTGAAATTCAGAAGGCGGGATGGTTGGGGGGCGGGGAGAGAAGAAGGGAGAACAATCTTTTATCCTCCTTTTGGGGGTCTAACTTGCAGCCTGAGGATGGGCTGGGAGGCTTAACCTCCACCTCTTTCCAGTGGGTGCGTGCCTGTATGTGTGTGTGTGTGTGTGTGTGTGTGTGTGTGTGTAGGGAGGGGGGGTTGTATGTTTCTGTGCGGCTGTGTGAAGGAGGCTTAAACTGTGTTTGGGAAGTTTTTGCCGTCCATCAAAAGCTGGAGGACTTTGTTGTCTAAGTTTGGTCTTGCACAGTTGAGGAGAGACGAGAAGAAACCAGAAACAGTTTTTCTAATTAATATTCTCTCTCTTTCTCTTTTCTGTCTCTCTTTCTCTCTCTCTCTCCCTTTCTCTCTTTTTCTCTCTCTTTCTTCTTTCTCTCTCTCTCTCTCTCTCCCTTTCTCTCTTTCTTCTTTCTTTCTTTTCTTCTCTCTCTCTCTCCCCCTTTCTCTATTTCTTTCTCTCTTTCTCTCTCTCTCTCTCCCTTTCTCTCTTTTCTTTCTTTCTTCTTTCTTTCTTTTTTTTCTCTCTCTCCCCCTTTCTCTATTTCTTTCTCTCTCTCTCTCTCTCCCTTTCTCTCTTTTCTTTCTTCTTTCTTTCTTTCTCTCTCTCTTTCTCTCTCTCCCCCTTTCTCTTTTCCTTTCTTATTTCTTTCTCTCTCCCTTTCTCTCTTTTCTTTCTTCTTTCTTTCTTTCTTTCTTTTCTTCTTCTCTCTCTCTCCCCCTTTCTCAATTTCTTTCTCTCTTTCTTATTTCTTTCTTTCTCTCTTTCTTTCTCTTTCTCTCTCTCCCTAAGCTGTGTTCTTTTTTTTATACAAAGTCAGCTTATTGCCCCCACAATCCGGGTCCCCATTTGTTTGTTTGTTTGTTCGTATTTAAAAAAAAGTGTTTAATAAAAATTATAAAACAAACAAAGAAACAAAAAACTTGGGGTCGTCCCAGATTTCCTAATAGCGGGGTTGTGTGAAGCTTGTGCAACAGTGTGTGGTGGGCCCTGTTGTGTATGTGTGTGTGTGAATGGGAAAGTCTGGCCATAACAGTTGTGATTGTGGTTAAGTTTGAGTAAACTGTTGCCAAACATAAGAAACAAAGACCCGGGGTGGAGGGGGGGACAACAACACGAAGTGGAGATGTGAGTAGGTGGGTGCAAACTTAGGGGGTGCTGTTGAAGAACAGGAGAAAATTCACCCCTCCCTCCTCCAGTGGCCTCCTTCGGCAGGGTCTACCCCCCCACCCCCACTTTCCAAAGCCAGCCCCCCCTTCCCTGCAGATTGCATAAGAGAGCCAGTTTGCATGGAAGCCTAATTAACTAATTAATCAGGGACCCCCAGACCGGATGAATGGAGGCCTTTTTTTTTTTAAGACAGGGCCAAGCTGCAAAGCGAGCACACAACGCCTTCTCTTAGACAGTGCAATACGACGTGTGTGTGTGTAACCAGGCTCACACTACTGTGTGTGATGGACAGGTCCAAAGGGGGGAAAAAAGATTTTGGATGAAAATACATAGATGGCTTGAGAAAATGATAAAACAACATATAGACCTAAAACCAGAACTATTTCTCCTAGGTATTGTTGCAAGAAAATCGAAGGGCTCCGACTTCGAGATCAAGTGAAGCTTTATTTTTGGCCGAAGGTTCAGACAGAACCTTCAGATGGTTATCTAACATCTGAACAACGTTCTGATTAAGAAAGACAAGCATTCTTACAGTCTTCAAAAGCAGCAAAACACGGAAATATGTTAGATCATTCCCATTGGCTAGGCCCAGTGGTGGGATTCAAGTAATTTAACAACCGGTTCTGTGCCCTAATGATTTCTTCCAACAACCAGTTTGCCAAAGTGCTCAGAAAGTTAACAACCGGTTCTCCCGAAGTGGTGCGAACCGGCTGAATCCCATCACTGGCTAGGCCCCTTATTGCTGGGCAAAGAAGCTGATTATATCTTGCATCCGAGGCACAGGCATCTTGCAGGAAATACTAGTTTCACATTGACTTATGTGGTTTGAGCTCTACACTTTGACTCAGAGGTGAGAAAGTGAGCTAACTCTGTGGTTTGACATTTTAAACTCGGAAAATGTCTCTTACAATAGCTAGGTGGAGAGACCTTTAGAGGTCATCCGATCCAAGCCCCGTATCATTTCACTTTTCTCACTTGATGTCCTACTTTAGTATCCTGCCAGAAAAAATAATGATAAAGGGAACGTATATTTCACACGATGTGTTTCGACAGCAGCGAGAATTGTACTCGCACAACATTGGAAAAGCGAGGAAAATTCCGCAGAGGAAAATATAGTGAGAAAAATATTAGACTGTGTGGAAATGGATAGGCTAACACTGAAGCTCCAAGATGGCTTCAGCCAGGTCAGCTTCAGGGTTGACACCGATGTGTTACCAATCTATTGGCAATGTCCATTTTGCTCTCCGAATTACTGGAGACCCAACCTTAAGCCTCAGTGGGTTTGCCCCCAATGGGATTTTCCAATGTAATTTACAAGGAAACGTAGATAGGGTGGGCTCGAAAAGTTGGTGCCCTCCTAAGCATACCAATGTGCTAGGAATCCATTGGCAATGTCCATTTTGCTCTCCAAATTCCTGGAGACCGAACGCTAACCCTAATCCTCCTGGGGAGGAAAGCTATGGCAAAGTTAGACAGCATTCTAAAAAGCAGAGACGTCACCCTGCCAACAAAAGTGCGTATAGTCAAGGCGATGGTTTTCCCAGTTGCAATGTATGGCTATGAAAGTTGGACCATAAGGAAGGCTGAGTGCCAAAGAATTGAGGCCTTTGAACTCTGGTGCTGGAGAAGACTCCTGCGAGTCCCTTGGACTACAAGGCGATCCAACCGGTCAGTCCTAGAGGAGATCAACCCTGACTGCTCTTTAGAAGGCCAGATCCTGAAGGTGAAACTCAAATACTTTGGCCACCTAATGAGAAGGAAGGACTCACTGGAGAAGAGCCTAATGCTGGGAAAGACTGAGGGCAAAAGAAGAAGGGGACGACAGAGAAGGAGGTGGCTGGATGGAGTCACTGAAGTAGTCGGCGTGAGCTTAAATGGACTCCAGAGGATGGTAGAGGACGGGAAGGCCTGGAGGAACATTGTCCATGGGGTCATGATGGGTCAGACAAACTTCGCAACAAACAACAACAAACCCTAACCCTAAGTGAGTTTGCCCCCCAATGGGATTATCAGCAAACCTAGATAGGATGGGCTCGAAAAGTCAGCAACCCCCCAACTAAAGCATTTTTGACCTTATTTTGTAATCTTTGTTCTCTAAGATTTCCCATCTCCATCCATCAAGGTTACAATGCCCTTAAAGGCATCAAGAAATTAAGTTTAATTGTGGTATTGAGGACTCTTCGCCCCCTCCCCACCCTCCTTGAATGATTCCAAAGTAACGACCTAGATTTCCCTTTGAAAAGTGAGCGTCAACTAAAAAGCTCCCCAGATTTGAGGGGAGTTATCTGCGGAATTTCTCCCGAAGCACCAAAGTTGCATTTTCAGTTTAAGCGTTTTTGCTGCCGAAAAGTGGTCAAGATTCAGGAAGATATTGGTATATTTTTCATGGATAAATTTATCAAAGGCACCGAATTTATCCCTCAGGTGTTATTTACTCAGGGAAAGGATGGGAATCCATGGTAGGAAAAAAAAAGTTCCCAGTTTTGTGTGTATGCGTGTTTCGTTTTTTACACCCCCCCCCAAAAGTGGGCGTGCTTAGAGCAATAATTGGCAGTAATTGCTAGTTCATCTGCCAATTAACTAGGTTGACAAGCAGCAAACAAACAACCAAAAAAAAAGTATGAAAATGAATTCAGCATCATTCTTTCAGATCGAATGTGGGGAATCCCTCCGGAGGGATTTAGGTTGTACCTTGACCGATTTTCTTTTCCTTTCTTCCAATTTGTGTGTGTGTGTTGTGTGTCCCTTTTCCCCCTGCTTTTCAATTTTCAATTGTCTGTCCTGTCCCCTCCCACTAATTGGCTGATTAACCAGTTATTACATGCAAACCCGAGGCTACGAAAAGTTCCTTTTCAACTCCGAAAACTTTCTCTTTTTTCCTCCCAAATGGAAATCGTCTGGAATTAAGCAGGAGAGGACATTTTGTACAGCTTGTTTAACTTTTCTGCCCCGGGAATCGCGTCTCTTTCGACGCCATGGGTCTCCCCACCCCCTCACCCCCAGCATTTGAATGTTCCACAATTTGAATTTTAAATACAGCTGTAATTGTCCATTGTGTGTGAACCCGGGGACAAGGTGAGGTAGACGAAGATTTGCCATAGATCGCTCCAGAAATAACGGGGTGCTGGGCCAAAACCGACTGACGGAGAAAAAGAAATGAAATTCGTGACATTTAAAGAAATCAAAATATCACGATAGGATGGTGGGGGAAGGACACCTTGAATGCTATCCTCTATAATAGAAGAAAGGGAAGAGGAGAGGAGAGGAGAGGAGAGGAGAGGAGAGGAGAGGAGAGGAGAGGAGAGGAAGGAAGGAAGGAAGGAAGGAAGGAAGGAAGGAAGGAAGGAAGG
>WNWU01000055.1:2602727-2618237 GCA_012654045.1 Ptyas mucosa
GTGGAAGAGAATTAAGTGTGGGGACAACTTGGAAGAGAGGTGGACTTTATTTCAGTTTTGGGACAACTTGGAAGAGTGGTTCGAATCCCTAGTACAAGTAGCCTGCATGGGCAGGGGGTTGGACTAGATGACCTCCCAGGTCCCTTCCAACTCTGTTACTGAGAAGTAAACGCTATTTAAGTTTTGGGCACAACTTGGAAGAGAAGTGGATTTCTGAAACATCTGGCAGCACCGCTTGAAACATCCCCGGCGTTGACAAATTCACAGTCAGTCAATTGCTGAACCCATTTCCGTTTCCGTCGAAGGAAAGCCTCAAGTTGAATTAACTAAAAAGTGGGGGGATTTGAAAAAGCGACTGGGGCTTTTTGCACGAACCCATTCTTTTTAAATCGTTTTTCATTTGGCTCTCACTGCTCACGGACACAAATGTTCCTTTGCAATGGGCATTGAAGAGTGATTGGGGTTTCCCCTCTTTAAAATAGCATTTTTTAAAGAAAAACCTAAACCCACCTAGGAGGGAAAAAATAGCCTTCTCTTCCAAATTAACTCTTTTTGTGAACAAGTTCAGTGGGTTGCTTTGATGGGGGAACCTACCTGGCAGAATTTTCTTTCTTTCTTTTTTATTTTTTCCTGGGAGAATTTTTTTTAAAAAAAATAAAAAAAATTGGAGAGAAACAGGAACACCGGTTTCATTTTGCCATCTCTTTTCTCCTGGGTATGAAAGCCATTCAGTATGTTTCCTGATTGCACCTCCAGCCTATAAGCAAATTGTCCCCCAGGGAGTAGGAGTAAATCAGTTATGATCTTTTGTCTCTTGGAGGGAGATTAGAGAAGTCCCACTGCGGAGAAGCAGCAGTAGCTTCCCTGAGCCTTGCGTGACTGATTTCACCTTTAATCCGACAGTTGATTGAATATTGCTAAGCAGAGGGAGAGGCTTTGGAAGGCTGGAGCTCAGAAAGGATGCACCGGGCAAGAATTGGGTATTTCCAGAAGAAAAGGAAGGAAGGAAGGAAGGAAGGAAGGAAGGAAGGAAGGAAGGAAGGAGAGAAAGAAAGAAAGAAGAGGGAGGGAAGAAGAAAGAAAGAAAGAAAGAAAGAAAGAAAGAAAGAAAGAAAGAAGAGGGAGGGAAGAAGGAAGTAACGAAGAAGAAAGAGGGGAGAGAGACAGAGAGAGAAAGGATAGATGGATGGATGGAAGGGAGGGAGGGAGGGGAGATAAAGAAATAAAGAAGAAAGAGAGAAAGAAAGAAGAAAGTCAAGGAAGGAAGAGAAAGAGAGGAAGGAAAGAAAGAACAGAAGGGTGGGAGGGAGGAGGGAGAGAGAGAAATAAACAAGAAAGAAAGAAAGAAAGAAAGAAAGAAGGAGGAAGAAAGAAAATCAAGGAAAGAAGAGAAAAAGAAAGGAAGGAAAGAAGGGAAGGGAGGAAGGAAGGAGAAATTAAAGGAAGGAAGGAAGGAGAAAAAAAGAAAAAAGGAAGGAAGGAAAAAAGAAAGGAATAAAGAGAGGGAAAGAAGAGGGAGGGAAGAAGGAAGGAAGGAAGAAGAAAGGGGGGAGAGAGACAGAGAGAGAATGGATAGATGGATGGATGGATGGGAGGGAGGGAGGAGAGATAGAGAAATAAAGAAGAAAGAGAAAGAAAGGAAGAAAGAAAGGAAGAAAGAAAGGAAGAAAGAAAGAAAGAAAATCAAGGAAGGAAGAGAAAAAGAGAGAGGAACAAAAGAAAGAACGGAAGGGAGGGAGGGAGGAGGGAGAGACAGAGAATTAAACAAGAAAGAAAGGAAGAACGGAAGAGAAAGGAAGAGAAAGAAAGAAAGAAAGAAAATCAAGGAAAGAAGAGAAAAAGAGGGAGGAAGAAAAGAAGAAACGTAATAAAGGGAAGGGAAGTAAGTAAATAAGTATGGTAAGTTTTCCTACACCTTGTGGTAGTATATGCCGTAAGCAAACTGCCTTGTGGGAAGGAACGCTTTCTTCTTTTTCTGCTCGGAATAGAGGACTATTCAAATATATAATTCCACCTCTCATCTGTTTGATGTGAATCGCCAACCTCAGGCAGCAGCTGAAGGATGGGGAAGAGCCATTGCAACTCCGAGAATATTCTCGTGATTGTACACCAGTACGAATGTAGGAAAAGTGAGCCCTTAATTAGCAGGCTCTCTTCAGTATAAACAGGTAATTGCTGCTGTCTGTATGAATTATCGGATAATTTTCCAGTCATGGTGGAACTTTAGCCAACTCTTTCGTAGTAGGTTAAAATAAATAAATCAGGCCAGTTTCCATTTTCTTTTCTAAAAAACATCCAACCTAAAAATCCACCATCCGTTTTTGAAAGAGACGGGTCTGGTTTTTCTCCTGCAGAAGAAGATCTAGAGATGTTTGTCAGCTGAAATGTTCCCCTCCAGATTTAGAAGCAAACAGAAGCTGCTTCCTTCTCTACAATGGTGGCAAGAAGACGGCCATTCAATGGTCCAGCCAAGATAATTAGAAGTCCTCAGAAGCAACTATCTTCTAAGAGGAAGGGGGGGGGTGATCTCCAACCTTGAGACCTTTATGACTTGTGGACTTCAAATCCCAGAATTCCCCAGCCAGGAGAATTCTGGGAGTTGAAGTCCACAAGATGTAAAGTTGCCAAGGTTGGAAGTACCTGTTCTAAGACATCCATTGTGGACAGACCCATATTGGAGGAGTAAGGATAAGAATGAGTCCCAGAAGAAAAGACTTAGACAATGAAAAAATTACCTTCCAAACAACTGGTAGTAAATCCAGCCACAAAATATTGCTTCAAGTTCAGGATGTTTATCGAAAATCTCAATCATTCAGGTTGTGGTTGTCCCAAACGTGCTTTTCCAAAAGACAAATAGACTTTGTTTTTCCTTGAAGATGTTTCACTTCTCATTCAAGAAGCTTCTTGGGGTTTTTTTGTTAGTTGCGAAGTCATGTCCGAGCCATTGCGACTCCATGGACAACGTTCCTCCAGGTCTTCCTGTCCTCTACCATCCTCTGGAGTCCCTTTAAGCTCATGCTGAGTGCTTCAGTGACTCCATCCAGCCACCTCGTTCTCTGCCGTCCCCTTCTTCTTCTTTTGCCTTCAATCGTTCCCAGCATTAGGCTCTTCTCCAGGGAGTCCTTCCTTCTCATGAGGTGGCCAAAGTATTTGAGTTTCACCTTCAGGATCTGGCCTTCTAAAGAGCAGCCAGGGTTGGTCTCCTCTAGGACTGACCGGTTTAATGGCCTTGCAATCCAAGGGACTCGCAGGAGTCTTCTCCAGCACCAGAGTTCAAAGGCCTCCATTCTTTGGCGCTCAGCCTTTCTAATGGTCCAACTTTCACAGCCATCCATTGCAACTGGGAAAACCATCGCCTTGACTATATGCACTTTCGTTGGCAGGGTGATGCCTCTGCTTTTTAATAAGCTACCTAGATTTGCCATTAGACTGGATGAAAACATTTTCAAGGGAAAAAAAAAAACCCAAGAAAGTCCAGTTATCTTTTGGAAAAGGAATTTGGGGGCTTCAAATTCAGAGTGAGAACTTCAAGCCAAGTCCAATAATCCCAACGCTTCTACAAACCGTGGGCTAGTTAGACCATCTCCCCAAATTTGTAAATTTTGACAGACCGTAGAAATGATGAAAGACACCAGGAATCTCAGCCTGAGCTCTCTATAATGAAACTGACCTGACGTTTGATTATTTTGTTTTTCTAGAATGCAGTCCTGAAATGAAATTCAAAAGCTAACAAAGGGGGTGGGGGTGGGGATGGAGGCTTAGTTCTATGACTTCTTTTTGGATTTATTCTTTAACTTTTACTTTGTGCAAAACTTCATCTTTTCCCTTTCTTTGTCTGTGAAGCAAATAAGAACAAACTCTGAAGTTGGGAACTGCCTTCAAATGGCCCAGTGAATCAGTACCACTTTGAAGACGGAATGTGGACCTTTCTGTTCAGATAGTTTCAGTACATACTGTAGTTGAAACATGGCACTGATTTAAAGAAACTCCGACAAAAACATGAAACCATTCCCTCCCCACCCCAGTTAGAGACTCCTAGAATTGAACCAGGAGCCTTCGGAGGGGTCCTTGATGCTCTCTGAACTTGGTGGTTTTCTTGCAGATGTTCCATGACCCAACTATGGGTGTGAAACATCTGTAAGAAAACCACCAAGCTCAGAGAGCACCAAGGATCCCTCATTTCAACCCCGAGCTACATATATTCTCTTTTATCAGGAACCTTCTGCTAGAAAAATATAGTAGAAACCCCATTCTAAATAGAAGATTGTCCTTGACTAGCCAGCTGTAAAGCCCTCTGCTCACCATCACAACTTTGGAACAGTGTGGTAACTTGGTTCACAGAAGACTGTTAGTTGTGAAAGCTTTTTTTGGGGGGGTGGGGGCGGAGGGGGAGAAGCAAAGTGGGGAAGCATTTTCAGGTTGGGATCGATGTCTCCAGGCTGAAGGCACCTTCTAAAGGGGCTTCGTCAAGGCTGAGGAGATGCTGGTGAAAGTTCTAGGGCTGAGATAGCAGGACCGAGCAGGATGGAGGTTCTGGACTGGTTTTGACCCTGAAGTGATGGGCAGGTTCTCTGGGCCTCACCAGAGCTTTACGTGAAGTTTTGCAGAAAACCCTGGCAACAAAACAGAGTGTGGGTTTTTTTTTGTGTTTGCTAAACAAAGCATGAAAGAAGAGTGACAAAAGGAGGAGGAGCAGAGATGGAGGGGGACAAAAGCTAGGCAGGAGCCCCACCCCCATGGAAATGCAGTTCAGTGGTCCTGAATTGATATGCTCATTCTTTAAACTCTTCCCCCTCCCGGGTTGAAAGATCACAGGGGCTGAAAGTCCATCAAAGACCACTACTCTGCATTGATCCAATCCCCAGCAGAAGGGTGACAGGGGTTTTCTTGCACCCAGATGAAGCTACCTCCTAAAGCTAAGAGGATTTGCTTTGGGTGGAAATTGGGGAGGGGGGGAGGACCCCCCCCCCCCCCCCGCTCTCCCAAACTTCTTCAGTGTGCACTCACCAATGAATTGCACCAACTTAAATCATGGGAACCTACCAGGCATTGGCAGGAGAAAAGGACTTAGGTAGACAGGAACAATAGTAGGCAAATATTATGTAGGTAAACTTTTTCTGCATCTCCTTGGCTTGTGTTTCCAAAAGTCAATGCAATATTTTTGAGAGTGTCAACTTGGAAAAATCCTGCCAATGTTTTCTTTGGTTAGTTTTGACCCCCCCCCCCAAAAAAAACCATTTGATGGATTGATGTCAGCTATTTAATTATTTGGGAAATGATTGCTACTTCAGTTCACCCAACACCCTGAAATGGGCTACAGAATAAATCCATTATAGTGCAATGCAGTGATACCTCGGTGCTAATTGGTTCCAGGAGGCGCGATTTGTACCAAAAACGTTGAGTACCAAACAATTCCTCCCTCCCCCCACCCCCCACAAGGAATAACGGAGTGAGTCACAAAGCAAACGACACCAACAAGTTCTAGCTTGCGCCTGAGTATCAAGCAAACAATGAGTCCCAGGACAAAATGTTCACGTCGAAACGCACTGAGTACCAAATTCAATGATTTTCAAAGTCGTTGAGTATTCAGGTACCACTGTATTTGGGACCTGATCCAAACGAAGCCACTTCAGATATCTTGAACTGCACGGAAAAAGAACTGAAGCACTGAAAAATTTGCATCTGGAGAAATTGTTCTTTGCTTACCTCTTCGATGCGTGAACTGGGCAGGTGGGCCAATCCACGGTCATACTATCGGTGCCTTAATTCTGCTTTTTGCAATCTTACCGTCTTCTCTTGCAACGATGGCGTGTCCTCATTTGAGTACAGCTTCTTAAAGGGGGAAAAGGTGTCCAGCGCCACTTCAACCAGGCAATCCATCAATCGGTCTTCACCAATGGTGAAATTCAATTTTTTTTTTTTTACTACCAGTTCTGTGGGCATGGCTTGGTGGGTGTGGCAGGGGAAGGATACTGGAAAATCCCCATTCCCTCCCCACTCCTGGGAGAAGGATATTGCAAAATCTCCATTCCCACCCCACTCTGGGGCCAGCCAGAGGTGGTATTTGCCAGTTCTCCGAACTACTCAAAATTTCCGCTACCGGTTCTCCAGAACCTGTCAGAACCTGCTGGATTTCACCCTTGGTCTTCACCACCCCAAAGTGCCCAGGATCCAGTTCTGGAACTAACAAACCAGAAGAATGGTACCACCAGTGAGTTGAGTATCAGAGGTTGGAGCAATGCGAATGATTAGTGCACAGTCAAGAGTCCCTTGGGAAAAGCGCCTACTTGAGAGTAGTTTAGTTTGTTTGAATGACCTTGGCACTAGATGGGGTCTTTGATGCTCCCTGAACTTGGTATCTAAAGGTTGAATCTTCATTAACACATTCTGACCTTGGTGGTTTTCTTACAGATGTTTCATTACCAAATTAGGTAACATGATGCTACCAGATTTAATCACATCTGCAAGAAAACCACCAAGCTCAAACAGCACTAAGGACCCCACAGTTCTCCTCCTCCTCCTCCTCCTCCTCCTCCTCCTCCTCCTCCTCCTCCTCCTCTCCTCCACAGGTTCCATTCCCTTCTATAGATGATGTTACTCGTTTGAGTAATGAAGCATCTGCAAGAAAACCACCAAGCTCAGAGAGCACCAAGGAGCCCACAGTTTCATCCTGAGTTCCAAATATTCCCTTCTATCCATATTAGATGCCAGCTGATGTGAGGTCACATACCTATAACTCCTGATCAAACACCGCTCTGTTCTTGAGAGCAACCTTGCTGGTTTTCAGCCTGGTTACCTTCAGCCGGGAAACCTTGTTCCCTGAATGTTCTTATCTTGTCTTCAGTCTAGAGTAGGATTGGAATAGTTTGGGGTGTTGACTTCTGGGCCAACTTCCTCCTAACTCGACCGTGTCCATCTCTAGTTAGGCTTTTTGGATGGTGCCGCTGCTGGAACTTGATATTGTGATGTTTCTGCTGCTTCAAATCCCTACGAACCGAGGACTAAAAGAGAAAGGGACGCGGTGGCTCAGTGGCTAACACGCTGAGCTTGCCGATCGAAAGGTCGGCAGTTCGACGGTTCGAATCCCTAGTGCCGTGTAACGGAGTGAGCTCCCGTGACTTGTCCCAGCTTCTGCCCACCTAGCAGTTTGAAAGCACATAAAAAAAAAATGCAAGTAGAAAAAATAGGGACCACCTTTGGTGGGAAGGGAACAGCGTTCCGTGCACCTTTGGCGTTGAGTCATGCCGGCCACAGGACCACGGAGACGTCTTCGGACAGCACTGGCTCTTCTTCGGCTTTGAAACGGAGATGAGCACCGCCCCCTAGAGTCGGGAACGACTAGCACATATGTGCGAGGGGAACCTTTACCTTTACTTTAAAAAGAACAGAACATGGAAACACCATGATTCGTGGAGGTGGGCCTCGAGGGAGGGAGGTTTATTACATCCCCTGTAATTTGTATGCAAACAATCCCAGCCTCTCAATTTCGTAGGTCCTTCATATTTATTTATTTATTTTGAAAACGCATCCCAGGCTCTCCTTGGCCCTGCCAGCAGTGAGAGACATCCCTGTCTATTTCTCCCTTCCTCCCTCTCTCTCTCTCTCTCTCTCTCCCTCCCTCCCTCTCTCTCTCTCTCTGCCTTCCTTTCTTTCTGATCCTTTGATTCATTTGTTTCTTACAAAAGGGAGTGGGTGGAGAAGCCTCATCAGATTGGCCAGTTTATATGGCATCTGATTAGGCTCCTATTTTCCCAGCTGGCTCTTTTTACTTTAAACTGTTGACTATGGATGAATGGGAGTGAACTTTAGACCGGTAAATTGAAGCATTATGGTTATTTAGTATAATTTACAGAGGTTGGGGGGGGAAAAATCCCCCCTCTCTAGGAGAGTCGTGATCAGCTACTCGGTGGGGCTAATGATAGCCTTATTTATCAGGAACAGGTGGATTTGGGCACATTATTTTCTTCTGTCCAGAAATGCGGGACGGCAGCCAATTAAATTCCGCGGGAGAGTAATATTTACTCACAGGGTAGTAATGAGTTCAGAATTAAGATTTAATAGCTTTTCCATAAGCAGTTATTACCGCTGACCACTGGAGTTTGCGTTGGATTCAAACTTCCCATCCCTTTCTGTCCTGCTCTCTTTTCCAGAATTTCTCTCTCTCTCTCTTTCTCTCTCTTATTCTCTCTTTCTCTCCCTCTCTCTCTTCCCCCCTCTCTCTCTCTTTCTCTTTCTCTCTCTGTTTCTCTCTGTTTCTGTCCCACTCTCTCTCTTCTCTCTCTTCCCTCCTCTCTCTCTCTCTCTTTCTTTCTCTCTCTTCCTCTTTTTCTCTCCCTCCCTCCCTCCCTCCCTCCCTCCCTCTCTCCATCTATTCTATTCTATTCTATTCTGTTCTCTTCTGTTCTGTTCCGTTCCGTTCCGTTCCGTTCCGTTCCGTTCCGTTCCGTTCCGTTCCGTTCCTTTCCATTCCATTCCATTCCATTCTATTCCATTCTATTCCATTCTAACCGTCTGCTCAAGCTCTAGAAGTGAGGTCCCTTTCATTTTTACCTAGCCAAGAGGCTTTGAAGTAAAGAAATAACTAGGGGAAAAAAAAAACACCTCTGCATAATTTTGTGCAGGCCTTCTTCTCCAGGCTGGAAAGCTTGCAGACTTTCTCAGATGCTTCTTTCCTTTCCCCCCACCCCACCCCACCCCAAGACTCAAATGCAGGTGCTGGAAGAAAAAAAGACCTTGTTGTCCATATGGAAATGCTTCTGACTACGGAGAAGGACCAAAGATGCACGTTCCCAGATCATCACAAAAGCTACATTCTCCTCCAGAAGTCCCTGCAATCAACTCCATTGAATTTCATTACCTGGGCATTGTCACCACCTTACAGGATAGAATGAGTAATACAGGGAGGAAAAGTTTCTAATCTCTTAAAAGGGTAAAGGTTCCCCTCGTACATACGTGCTAGTCGTTCCCGACTCTAGGGAGCGGTGCTCAACTCCGTTTCAAAGCCGAAGAGCCAGCGCTTTCCGAAGACGTCTCTGTGGTCATGTGGCCGGCATGACTCAATGCCAAAGGCTCACGGAACGCTGTTCCCTTCCCACCAAAGGTGGTCCCTATTTTTCTACTTGCATTTTTGACCTGCTTTCGAACTGCTAGGTTGGCAGAAGCTAGGACAAGGAACGGAAGCTCACCCCGTTACGTGGTACTAGGGATTCGAACCGCTGAACTGCCGACCTTTTGATCGACAATCTCAGCATCTTACCCACTGAGCCACCGTGTCCCTACACCTCTAAAATCCCCCCTTTTTTGGTTCAGCTGCCTGAGTGTAGGAAGAAATATCCTTCTGGGTTCAGCTCCAAGTGGGGAAAAAGACACTGGAAACAAGGAGCCTGCTTGGAAAGATGGTTTAATGGTGGACAGGATCACATGGTTTGAGTTCCTGAACAGAAAAAAAGGGTGAGAAGCAGTGAGTCCCAGGGTTTTATGCCCTCCCTGGCTTTGAACTTCCTGGGGCCCAGAAAGAGTATCCTGATTGGTTGTCAGATTCCCAGGGGGTGGGGGTCTTAGCTAGCCTTGCTGGCTGATGTAATCTTCCCAGGTGCCATGTGGTGAGTTTCTGTTGCTAGATGGGTCCTATTGTGTTGCAGATGATGGTCCATTGACAAAGATTGAGTTTCTGCCTCTGGCCCATTGACAAAGGGTGGGGGCAGGAAGATGGGAGCTGCTTCGTCTTTAAAACATGCTTCTCCATTTCTCATCCAGGGAAACATAATATCCTGCCTTTTTAACATTTCCCAAAATATTTCATTCTTCTAGGAAAGGGGTGGGTGCTAATTTCCTAGATAATACATAAATCCTTCAGGATGTAAAGAGGCTGGGGAGATGTCCAGATGCAATCATCAGCAAAGGAGGAAAGCAATTTTATTAAAAGAAAGAAAGAAATAAAAAAAATCAAGCTGACATTGTGACTTAGCTAATGATGGGGCTCATATAGAAAGCCTTGGCTTGGCCATCATGGTTTGATCAACTTTTCATCACCTCTCAGTCTTGCTCAAATGCTTTGTGGCATCTACCGTCCAGGTTTCTAACCAAGGTATCTATCAAGCTTTCCCGACCTTGTCAACTCGAAGATGTGTGGACTTCAACTCCCAGAATTCCCCAGGGCTGGGGAATTCTGGGAGTTGGGATCTACAGGTCTGATAGATATGCCCAACCTTGTTAATTTTCTTTTTTAGGACGTGCTAAGGATGGCTTCTGGTGTGTTAAAAACCCAAAGTGTAACCCTGATTAGTGAATCAAGCTCAGTGTATTGAACTTAATATCAAACCAAGGTTTGTGGATGGTGATGGAGCTTAGCATGTTAGAAGAACCAGGAGAACCAGGAGAAGTAAAAGTTAACTCCAGCCACCATTTTCCTACAGAACTGCTCCTTCCAACGCAGAGGTCTTCTAATTTGGCAGCTTTAAGACTTGTGGATTTCAGCTCCCAGAATTCTCCAGCCAGCATAGCTTCTGGGAGTTGAAGTCCACAAGTCTTAAAGCTGCCAAGTTTGAAGACCTCTGTTCCAACACACCATGATTTGAACACTTAGTACTCAATACTTAATCTACCACCTGTCCTATTTTCAACACCAAGACCTGACTAAAAACTAGACTTCTCTGCAATGGCCTTTCCAAGGTAGAATGCCTCTAGACACAGAAGCTTCACCTGGTCAACCAAGGAAGCCCTGGACTCAGAAATCTGCTGTGTTTTTCTCACTGGGAGTGGCCTGAAATGCAAATTTTCCTAAAGAGGGACATTCACCCATTCAGTTGCAGATCAACTTAGATTGTTTGCCTTAAAGGAAGTATTAGTATTTGGCCTTTAATGCTAACATGTGATCCTGAAAGATATTCCTTCCAAGTTGCTCAATACCAGCCCTTGAAGTCAACCGAAACTTGATGGGTTTCCATCAAAACCTCCCCCACCCTCCACCCCAGACTTGAAACTCCAGAGATGCTGACTCGCAACACCTGGGGGCATGCCATTTGAGGATTGTGGGTATTGTAATTCCCCACATTAGCAGATTGGGAGAAACCCCCAAATCTCTTTAGGTGGAAAATTCTATCAGTCTGACCCTCGCATGATATTTTCTTGGAATTTAAGAATAATATAAGTTGAATTGAAAAGTATCAAACAGCTTCATCGATAGAAGAAAAATCAATGGCTTCACATCCTTTAAGGACTTGTAAAGGGATTTTTTTTTATTGCGTTATAATTATGAATTATAAAGGGGAATTTTATTGCATTATAATTATGAATTATAAAGGGGAATTTTATTGCATTAAAGAATTATAAAGGTGAATTTGGTGGATGTTTGGTGTGTTTTTTGTGTAGGCACCAAAAAAAAAAAAAAATCCACTTAGTTCAAGACAGCAATGAACTCAACAGGTGACAAGTCAAAAACTGCAGTGAAAGTGCATCTTTCACAAGGAATAAGCCACCACCAATCTATTTGCTAACCTTAAGCTATCCGAACAAAAACCTACAATTATTTTCATGGGCTGTGCATCGCGATTTGAATTGAACGCATTTCTTTAGAAAGCTCTCTTCAATAATAGACTCAGAGGATGCCTGTTAATTGGACTAAAAGTCCTTTTGGAGAGACCTTGGTGCTCTCTGAGTTTTAGCTGTTTTCTTGCAGACGTTTCATTACCCAACCAGGTAACATCATCAGAACTACAAGGGAATGGGGTTTGGGGAGTTTGAGGGGTGGGGGAAAAGGAGGGGGGAGGAGGAGGACTGTGGGGTCCTTGGTGCTCTCTGAGCTTTAGTTATTTGCTTGCAGACATTTCACCACCCAGCTAGGTCACATCATCAGTGCTAGAGGAGGAAGGGTTGCTCTCTTGTTTATATACAGTAGCTTGCCTTGTTAGTATGTACATGGAGGTATGGTTTTCTTCTTCATAGTAAACACTAATCCAGGAACTGTTTAGTTGTCTGAGTTTTAGTAGTTCCCTGATTAGGCTAATTGTTTACTGTTTGTCTGAATTCCTCTTTCCAAGTCTCCAGAGACTAATAACCAGTTGGGGGAAGAAAAAAAAAAACTTTCAACTTTGGGAACTTTTTGCCAATCAAACGCTGACAGGGATGAGCTATCTTAAACCAAAGCTGCTTCCCATCCTCTCAATCTGGATGACGTTTGTTTCAAACAAGTGAACGTTTACCGCTCCAACACAACCATTCCCGTACGAGTGAGGTTGTACATTTGCTGGAGACTTCGTTGGAAGTTGCATTTTCATATCAGGCTCCCAACTAAGAGAGAGGGAGAAAGTTGAAAGGCTAGAAAGGATGCTGAGAAGAGCAGTAAAGATGAGCCAGCCGTGGGCAGCAGCTGCCAAAAAAGCCAACACAGTTCTGGGCTGCATAAACAGAGGGATAGAATCAAGATCACGTGAAGTGTTAATACCACTTTATAACGCCTTGGTAAGGCCACACTTGGAATCCTGCATCCAGTTTTGGTTGCCACGATGTAAAAAAGATGTTGAGACTCTAGAAAGAGTGCAGAGAAGAAGAGCAACAAAGAGGATTAGGGGACTTGAGGCTAAAACATATGAAGAACGGTTGCAGGAACAGGGTATGTCTAGTTTAATGAAAAGAAGGACTAGGGGAGACATGACAGCAGTCTTCTAATATCTCAGGGGCTGCCCCAAAGAAGAGGGAGTCAAGCTATTCTTCAAAGCACCTGAAGGCAGGACAAGAAGCAATGGGTGGAAACTCATCAAGGAGAGAAGCAGCTTAGAACTAAGGAGAAATTTCCTGATAGTGAGAACAATTAACCAGTGGGACAACTTGCCTCCAGAAGTTGTGAAAACTCCAACACTGGAAGTTTTTAAGAAGATGTTGGATAACCATTTGTCTGAACCTATTCTTCAAGGCACCAGAGAGCAGAAGCAATGGTTGGGAAAGTCTACAGAGATTCTCAGTCATCCAGGTCCTTCCATTCCCCACCCTCCAGTCAGAGCTGAAGAAGCTTCGTGGATGAGAAGCAAAATGTCTTCAAAAAAAACCCAAGAATGTTCAGTTGACTCCCAACAATGGTTGGGAAGCTCCTCAGAGGGAAATCCAACCTGAATGAAGGAGACGTTTCTAACAGTAAGAACAATGAACTAGTGCAGGGGTCTCCAACCTTGGCAACTTTTAAGACTTGTGGACTTCAAAGCAAAGCTGGCTGAGGAACTCTGGGAGTTGACGTCCACAAGTCTCAAAGTTGCCAAGGTTGGAGACCCCTGAACTAATGGAATGGCTGGCCTCCAGATGTTGTGGGTGCTCCATCACTGAAGGTTTTTAAGAAGAGACAGCGGGACAGCTGTTTATCCAAGATGGTATAGGGCCGTGATGGAGAACCTGTGGCACACATGCCACAGGTGGCACGTGGAGCCATATCAGTGGGCAAGCTCAGCTCTGGCACGAGCTGATTTTCTGGCCTTCTGGGCCCACCGGAAGTAAGGAAACAGACTGTTTCATGCCTCCAGAGGGCCTGGTGAGGAAGGCTGGTTTTTTATTTTATTTTATTTTATTTATTTTTATTTTATTTAACTTATATGCCGCCCTATCTCCAACGGACTCAGGGCGTCTCACAACAATAAAATCCACAATAACTGCAGTACAAAGTTATAATACCTAATTAAACCAGATAAAAGTTAACAACCCATATAAAACCTCATTAGTCCAGGCTGGTTTTTTGCTCTTCCCAGGCTCCAGAGCCTTTCTAGGAGCCTGGGGAGGGCGAAAAACGGCTTACCGGGCCCACAGTGCCATCACGTGCCAAAAGTGGGGGGGACAACGGGGCGGGGGGCGGTGTGCGCATCCGTGGGGTGCATAGAATTACTGGCATAGACTCTCCTGCTTGACCAAGATGGAAGACCCCCAAGAAATGCCTTTTCAATTCTGATACTCTTGTCATTCTGGTCATTTGTAATTTCTACCCGAAGGCAGCACATCTTTTGCTCCATGAAAAAAAAAAGGGATGTGTGTGTGTGGAAAGAATAGAAAGGGATAATTGAAGAGAAGAGGGCAGATCCGGGGGAAAAAAAAGAGGCTATTTCAGGTTCTGTTCCTACGGCAGAAATCCACCGATCGGGATTTTGTAGAACGCTCTCTCTCCCCCCCCCCCCGCCCCAACCCCGATTGGATGGAAATTCTGCTTTCCCGCAGAAAGAATGGGTTGAGTGAACCGCGGGGCCAATTACATGGTCATTGAATGGTGAAAAGGCCAGCCCGGAGGAATTTTGCAGGCCTCCGCTGATTCAACAAATATAACACAGCGGAGGCGAAGGCTGTGACAGCTCTTCCAGCGTTACAATCACAGTTGCAGAGCAGAAATGCAAGCAGTTGAACAAACAAACCTGGGTCACAGCCTCCTTCCCCTCTCCTGCTGAAAGATTGTCTGTCCTTGGTTCCAGTATGGATTTGGGACCCCGAGTTTGCGAAGCAACCCTTGGTGGCTTCTTCTAGACATCACACGAGAGGCTCTAGTTCTCCTGTGGTACCCCTCAACATCAGGAGGAGTCTGGCAGCATCACCCCCAGATGAACCATTGTTTCATTAAAAAGCAGAAGAGCTTTTGGTGTTTGGCTCGCTTCGACCCTTTCCTCTCCGTTCCCAATCTATCCAAACCTCCCATACTACCACCTCTTACAATACTAGACAACAAGGTATCAACAGGAGAGTCCTTCAAGTTTCTAGGTTCTACCATAGCTCAAGACTTAAAATGGACCGCTAACATCAAAAACGTCATCAGAAAAGCTCAACAAAGAATGTTCTTTCTGCGCCAACTCAGGAAGCTCAAACTGCCCAGGGAGCTGCTGATCCAGTTCTACAGAGGAATGATTAAGTCTGTCATCTGCACCTCTAATACTGTCTGGTTTGGTTCTGCAACCCAGCAAGACAGACACAGACTTCAGAGGATCGTTAGAACTGCAGAAAAAACTATGGCTACCAACCTGCTTTCCATGGAGGACCTGTATCCTGCACGAGTCAAAAAGAGGGCTGTGAAAATATCTACAGACCCCTCACATCCTGGATATAAACTGTTTCAACCTCTACCCTCAAAATGACACTATAGGGCACTGCACACAAGAACAACTAAACACAAGAACAGTTTTTCCCCGAATGCCATCACTCTGCTCAACAAATAATTCCCACAACACTGTCAAATAATTTACTAAGAATGTATTACTATTAATCTTCTCTTCCTTACTAGTATCTATCTCTTCTCACTTATGACTATAACTATGTTGCTTGTATCTTTCAATTTCTATTGTTTTTATTTGTTTCCTAGTACGATTTGATAGCTTATTAGTAACCTTGACTAAGTGTTGTATCTTTTTATTCTTGATGAATGTATTATATTCTCCTTATGTACACTGAGAGCATATGCACCAAAGACAAATTCCTTGTGTGTCCAATCACACTTGGCCAATAAAGAATTCTATTCTATTCTATTCTATTCTATTCTATTCTATTCTATTCTAT